>JAJTUV010001332.1:0-361213 GCA_021653895.1 Mastomys natalensis | reverse complement strand
AAAACCCAAAAAAACAAAATTTGTTTAATGGGGGAAATTTAAAATAAAAAGGTTTTTTTTGTTTTAATTATATACTGACCAAACTGCATATTTCCCGGGAAAATTTTGAATTTTAACCCCTAATATTAAGGGCCTCTTGAAATTTTAGGGGGAGGGTTTAAAGGAATTTAAATTTTTCCCCCCATTTCTCACACTAAATAAGTCTCTTTCCTCATTTTCACAAATTCATTTTACTTAAGTGTTTTTACGAGGAGGGTGACCAAGGAAACTTGTTTAATCAAGATGCAAGCTTTAAAAATCTTTACTAACACATGAAATCCACCTGCCCCTATGCCACACCTTCCCATGTATTAACCTCAAAACCCAAAAAGTTAATTTTATTTTTTAAATATTTTCTTCTCAAGCTATGCCAGTAACTACAATGCAGATTTTTTTACACTCTTTCCTCTCCTAAAATTTGTAAAAAAATTGCCCTTGACTTTTTTTTGAAATTTTTTACCTTAAGTTTAAGAAAAAATGATGAAAAAAATTCTAAAAAAAACAAAACACTACATTAAACAAAAAAAATCCAAACAAAAAACAAAAAACAAAAAAACTACTGTGTTCTTGGTAAAATTGTCATCGTAAAAACCCATTTGGACCTAAAGGGATGAAGTGATAATGCTTTTGTAGCATTTGCGAACCAAAAAGAGAAACCCAAATAGGAAGGCTCCTTGCGAATTATACAGCCCCTCGCATCCCGAAAAAATTTTTTTATATTCACTTGAAAATCCCTCAATGCCAAAAATGTTGTTTTTTTCCTGTTGAAATACAGACAAAACTTGTCAGTAATTTCCATGATATTAAAACTTACTGATTAAAAATAAGCCCGCAAGTTACTGCCGTTTCCTTTCGCAGGAATTTTCCATATACTCTTGCTTTCCATAGGAAAGCACATGTCCATTAAACTCTTAGTTCACACGTTACACATCACCCAATAAATATATGTATTTATATGTATAGTGGAGGCTACTGGAACACTGTAACAATTTAAAGAGACAAGATAATTCAAGACATTTTAAAAGGTCCAGATAAGGCAGAACTGAAAAATAATGGAAATATAAAGAGCTCTGTAGAGTGAGATAACAAACCAGTTAGGGGCTCTGGAAAGGTCCGGCAGCTACTGTTGTAGTCTCAATAAGCAATCAGAGTGGAACTGTGGGGCTGAGTTCAGCAACAGAGACAATAGAGTAGTAATAGTTGCAGAGAAAATAGCAGTGATACGTGAGTGTGACAGGTCTACATTACTAAATAAGAGGATCATCAGAGGGCAATCTGTGTAGACTATACCAACAACTATAACCAGATGAGCTAAAGCCCTTGGGACAGTCATTAGTTCGTTGTTTTATGGCCCCTTGGTGCATACATAAAGTATCATCTGAGAAGTCAGTAGATGTCATTATAATCCAAGCTGTCTACCACTTTATGGCACAGAGGTCAAAGTGTTTAACCCTTTCCTTTGGTTTGTCAGATAAGCTCTTGGCTCTGATTTTTCTGCTGTTATTTTAATACACCTATGTGCCTCTAAATTCTTGGTTAATGCTTATAAATGTATAGGCTAGCACCCTTTGTAATTTTAGTATATCAGTTTTTTTTTGTCTTTTATAAATATTATAAGTATATATCAAATAATTGTTTTAAATAAATTTACTTATGATTTATATTATTAAATTAAATATTGTTTTAAAATAAATTTACTTATGATTTACTATATTAAATTTTGTATAAATACATATTTTATTTTTATTAAGTTATTTCTTTACCCTACATCCAAATCACAGCTTCCCTTCCTTCTTCTCTTCCCAGTTCCTTTCTTTCACCTCTTCTCTATCGCTTCACCCTTCCTCCCCTACTTCTCATAAAAGGGGAGGCCTCCCATGATGTATGTCCTATATGATAACCATCCTTGATATATTAAGTTGCAGTAAGACTAGGTTTATCTATCTGTTTTCTATTGAGACTAAACAAGGTACTAAAGTAGAGAAAAGGGTTCCAAATTAAGGCTAGAACCCTTTCGAATCTCAAGGAGTAATTTATCAGTCTGTGCTGAATAACCAGACAAGTACTGCCTTTCATATGTCCACCAGATACAAAAATCATCTAACACTGGAAACTGACTCAAGGCTGCTTTGAAACAGAAATCCTTGGGCAGGTTGTAATCTGAAAAATTACTATTTGACAGAAACATAGAATAACTTAGGGTAGCAGCAAAGCCCAATCTCCACATGGACTTGACATTACTGAGCCTTCCTCTTCCCAATGACACCACCTTGAAAAAAATGTCACTTTTAGCTTTTAACCGTTTCTCATTTCATTAATTGTCATATGTCATATGAGTGACCAGGCCTATCTTCTAAGGACTGGCAGTGACCACACTTTTCCACTAAGAATTAATTAGAGCCTTTGTGATAAAGTAAGTGACCAATGTGTTTGTATAAATGATCTTTTGTAGAGTACCCACCTGTACTAACATTATGCACACAAATTAGCAATTTCTGATTTACTCTCTCCAAAATGTATTAGTTCTAAAGGCAGTTGCTGTGCACAGCTTTTCATCATAGGATTGGCACAGGAAGTATAGGCAACATTGGCTATATTTGCAACATAAAATAAACAAAACAGTACAGTGATAGTTATATCTATGACAATTATATCTACTATAGATTTGAGTGAAAATGTTTTCTGTGACTGAGATAATTGAATATTTGGTACAGAGTGGATGGTACCGTTCGGGAGATTTATCAAGCGAGGCTTTGTTGGAAAATTCATGTCACTATATGTGGTTATTGGGAATGAAGAAATCTTGCTGCTTCCAATTTGTGTTTTCTGCTTCACACTTGCAGTTCTATGTGTGAGCTTTCAATATTCTGTTCTTGCTACTATTTGCTACTATGCTCACTGATAATTATGAACTCTAATGTCTCTGGAACCATAGACTGACATAAATTCTTTATTCCTTAAGTTATTTTTGGTCATGATTTTTTTATAACAGAAACTGGAAAGAAATTAATATACAATATGGTACTAAAAGTTGGATATTTCTCTGAAGAATCTATGTTTTTGTTATTATTGTTTTCATTAATGTTAATAGTTTGATAATTTTGTCAGACTTTGGAGTTGGTTTGTAGATTGTGTTGCTTTGAATATGCTATTAGAAGTTATGGCCTTATTGGAGGGGGTGTATTTATCTGTCTTACACTGCATAGTTGAGCCCGTTTGTTAGAACTTTGCAGACTGGAGATGATTGGATGCAAATGCTGAGGCAAGACATAGAGGACATGTGATGTTTGGAGAGTATAAAAAGGACTCAATGGACAATGACTGAGGATGAGCTTGCCTTGTGTATAGAACTAACTTCACAAGGTTTGTGAGTCTCAAGTCTTCATTAATCTTTGCTTCCCTGAGAGAGGCACAGCCTAGAACTTCTGATGTCCATCCAGGTGCCTCTTGCTGACTCAAACTGAGGCTGAAGCCTGGCTGTCTCTGCTAGGTAGTACCATCATTGCTGATTCATATTTGCTATTGTGACTCTACCAAACTGGACTGCTAGTGTATCCATAATACATTTGTGAGTGGTTCAAGCTGCAGCTACTAACCTGTGAACAGAACTGCCAATTTCCAGACAACATAGATAGGAGTTGCTCCAAAGACTCTTTCTAAATAGGTCTACTTACATATTTCCTTTCTTTCCCACTACTTCTGATGGGTGGTAGGCTAAAAGAAGGTTAAAGTGTTTAAGAAACATCATTAAAAATAGGTTTTGAAAAATTAGTTACAGTAGTGTGAGGTACAGATGTATAGAAATACTATAGATCATAGCACTATTTGCTCAGAATTTGCCATTTTCTTAATCTACATATAGTGGTGCTTCTAAGACCTCTCTACTATAACATCTTGTTGAAAAATTATTTCAAATCAGACCACTGGTCAAGCTGACTATCTAAGCTGCAGCAGCTCTGCCTAGCTCAGCTACCATGTTCCATGGCCAGAGGCCACGTGCACGCAGCAGCTAGAACCAGCAGCAGAAACACCAGCCCTGCCATCCATGAGATGCCAGCGTTGGAGAGGCTTGTCAATCTTCCATGCTGTCTACGCAAGGCTGGGCATTGCCTAGACCATCAAGCCATCCATGAGGGCCCAGTAGAAAGATGAGACTCTAATGTTTAAAGATTAATCAAAGGCTTATATATTTGGTAATGATCAGTAACAAGATACCATACAATCAGAAGTGTAACCCAATACCCAACCTAGATATACCAATACCTTTGACTGCTACAGACATGTGAACATCCTCCTCCATCTTCTCTCTTTCTCTTCTCTCTCTCTCTCTCTCTCTCTCTCTCTCTCTCTCTCTCTCTCTCTTTCTCCCTCTCTCTACTAGCTCCTCCTTTTCCTCTTCCTCTCCTAATCCTCCCACCTTAGCTCCTCCTACAACATCTATTTTGAAAAACAATATATACTTCTGCAAGACATCTCTATTAAGTAAAAATATCAACAGTAAATTTTTAATAAGTTAAGTGGAGAAGTAAGCACACAATTTTGGATTGTTAGTCTCTGATCTGTAATATTCAGTCACTATCCACTTTCTGAAGATTATGAACAGGCATATGTGTGTTCTTAAAATTTATTTTTTTCCCACACAGAAAATCAAGTACATGAAAAGACAAAGGCAAATAAAAGAGCACTGTGTGCTAGTTTACAAAATAGGCAAACATACAGCAACTGTTACACAGACCTGGCAGGAAAGGGGCTTACAGTACTGCAAAGAAGTGATGTAGAATTAAATACAAGCAATAGGGAGACAAATTTAACATTCCTGTGAGAAAAACCCTCATATTCCAAGAGTGAAGAAGTTAACCACTGTGCATCTCTATCACGTCACCTCCAACCTTGCTTTCAATCACAATAATATCATTTTATGAGATCAGTTTTCAGTAATGCAGCAAATATATTGTTTAAATTGATATAACTAATTCCAACTTAGAGTCATCCGTATTTATATACATATTTGGTCATTTTAATTTGAGTTTAGAAAAGATGGAAATCAGAAAAATGAGTGATAGCATGATTTCAATTAAAATTGATTTTGAAAAACATAGAGAAATACACTGGCAAAGAAATTTGTCACCTAATCTATCTTGGAAAATAAAGATTCCCTGAAAATGAGTGCTCCATTGAAGCTACCCATGTTCCAATATATGGTCATGCATTCATGAATATATGAAGTACTAAATAAGGTGATGGATATTAAATTAGAAAGAGAGGAAAGAGAAAATGAAGTTGAAAAAAAAAACTAAGAAGCCTAAAAGGGTATACCAGATATAAACACACTATACATATCTATAAATAGTAAATGAAATATTTTAGAAGAGAAAGAACAATTTAAGCATAGCAAGACAAGAAAAAAGTATGTTTGAAATGGAATTATCAAGGCCTTGTAAGAATATAGTTCATTGGTGAGTTTCATGTAAAGTCACTACATGCAATAGAATAATATTAAATATGTAGTTCAGTATAATAATCAAAAGTTTCATGTATATAAGTGTAAATATGCTCATCAACTTTGAAAAAAAATAAATTTATTTTCCTATGTAAATCTACTTTGTAACACAAATTCCATGCAGATATTGATAACTTGGAAAGATATACATGTGTAGGGTAGAATAACACATAATACTAGCTGAAATTTTATCTACTGGTCCAGGAATATACAACAAATAGTAAGCAAAAAAAATATTTATTCCTGATAAACATGATCCTCCAGTAAAGAGCAATATTCCATGTCTTTTTACATTACATTTCTAGGTAAATTTCACATGCCACATTCAAGTGTAGTTTTTATAGTTTGTTACATCACATGTTCTAAGTCTCAATAAAAAAAAAACATAAAACACAATAAATGGATAAAGCAATGAAAACAGAATGAACACTTTAAAAATTCAACATAATAGAGCTTTTGGAGTAGAAAATTAGAATAATATGCTAAGGTATATGCTTTAAAAATATACAACATGAAAGATTACCTGTATGATAATAGCCAATGATGGAAACAATGAGAAAAATATCAAAAATATATGCTATATATAGATAAGCATGATAACTTAAATGAAGTTGTCTGATAAGTACAGCCTGGGAACAAAGAACATAGAGATTCTTAAAAGGTAACAGAACACATAGGAGGTAATATACAAAGCACATCATTATCAGTATGATAAAAATACAAGGTCAAGTAGAATGGAGGATATGTTATAAACTATTAAAGAATGTTGTGTACTGGCTAGAAAGAAGATAAGATGAATTAACTTTCAGAAAAGCTTATTATTTATTTTAGCCATCATTGGACAGCATAACAAGAGAAGATAAAGAAACTTCAGTTCAAAGCAAAAACTATTTATTCTTGGATCCTATGTTTTCAAGAACATGTAGTTTCATACTGTTAAATAAATCCTATGTTCCAGGAATTTGTAAAGGTAAGAGACTAGTCATGACTGATTTTCAGCAGAGACCTGACCTTCCAACTGTAAGAGGAAGAGCCCAAGCAGATACACTGTTCTCTTTGGAGACCACCAGGCTTCATGGCCTCTGACCTGATTCCCAAGGTATAGAGAAAGTGGCGATTAGGATATATGTGGTCTACTAAAAAAAACAATATTTGAGAGAATAAGTCTGAATCTTCAGGATATGGTGGTAATCCTGTAATTGAAGCTCTCTGGAGCTGAGGCAGGAGGACCACATATATCAGGCATTTGGACTACATAGTAGACTCCAAAGTGAACACACCAAATAAAGCAACACAAGTCACAATGAAACACATAAAAAATATTGATAAATGTCCAATTTTCATGGAAAATGTTATAAATGACAGGCCCAGGAAGGTCACAGGTTGCCTACCGAGATCAAAACACATTTACATCTATTAGAGTTATACTGGAGAAATCAATGGCAAAGCAAAAGAACTTATAAAAACTATAACATAGAGAAACAGGCATAATTACATTGGTTTTGTTTCTACTTTGACAAAGAAAACTATTAAACTTAGTTTATGAGAAAAAAATTAGATGATAGGTTCTATTTCCTAGGAGGCCATATTATTTCTTTAAGAGATGAAAATCTCTGTCACTTGAGAAATATGCTTGTCTTGTCATTCACCAGCTGGTTAAGTTACTATAGAGATGGAAAGTCTGGCTCCACTCTTATAATGGCTTCTTTAATCTCCTTATAATATATGCTATAGACTCCTTCTATCAAGATGGAACCAGAAATACTTATAAAAATATAAAAATAACTACAAGGTTTCTCCTTGTTTTAGGGAACTCTGAGTACAGCCGAAGTTGTTCAGCACATGCCCCTGACACTTCTGAATTAAGAATTGGGGCTGCCACCTGAGGATCCATCCCATATAGTCACCAAAGCAAACACTATTGTGGGTGCCAAGAAGTGTATGCTGACAGGAGCCTGATATACCTGACTCCTGAGAGGCTCTGCCAGAGCCTGAAAAATACAGAGGCAGATGCTTCCAGTCAACCATTGGATTCAGCATAGGTCCCCAATGGGGTCTCCAATGGGTCCCCAATGGAGGAGTTAGAGAAAGGACTGAAGGACCTGAAGGGGTTTGCAACCCCATAGGAAGAACAACAATAGCAACCAACCAGAACCCCCTCCCCCAGAGCACCAACCCAGGGGTATACATGGAGGGACCCATGGCTCCAGCCGCATAAGTAGCAGAGGATGACCTTGTTGAGCATCAGTGGAAGGAAACGCCCTTGGTCCTGTGAAGGCTCAATGTCCCAGTGTAGGGGAATGCTAGGGCAGGGAGGCGAGAGTAGGTGGGTAGGTGGGAGTTTCCGGGGTAAGGGAACCAGGAAAGGGGATAAAATTTGAAATGTAAATAAAGAAAATATCCAATTAAATAAAACCTGAATATTTCATCTAAAGACCCTCCCTTTGAGTCCTGAGAGTCTCTCACCTCCCAGGTCTCTGTGCATTCTGGAGGATCCCCCAAACCTCCTACCTCCCTAGGTTGCCTGTTTCCATTCATTCTGCTGGCCCTCAGGGCTTCAGTCCTTTTCCTTCACCAAATGCCAGATCATGTTTCCCTCTCCCCACCACCCCTGTCCACTTTCCCTCCCAGGTGCCCCCCTCCCTCCCCACTTGTGATTGCTTTCTTCTCCCTCCCCAATGGGATTGAGGTGTCCTCACTTGGGCCCTTCAGCTTGTGGCCCTTTTTTGATCCCTGTGAACTGTATCTTGGGTATTCTGTAACTTTTTTTCTCTTTTTTGGGCTAATATCCACTTATTAGTGAGTACATACCATGCATGTCTTTTGGGTTGGCCTGACAGTAGGGAGAGGGAAACTTATAGAGCTCACCTTCAGCAAGGAGACAGGGCATCAAGTGTGTGTGTGTGGGGGGGGGATTTGCCATCCCATAGTCAAAAACTCTGACCCAGAATAATTCCTGTCTGAAAGAACTGCAGGGATGGAAATAGAGATGAGCCTGAGGAAAAGAAGGTCCAGTGACAGCTTAAAGTGGGATTCAGCTCAAGGAGAGGCCCCAAGGCCTGACACTGTTACTGAGGCTTTGGAGCACTCTCAAAAAATGACATATCATTACTACCCCCAGAAGACCCAGCAACCAATGAAAGAGTCAGATGCAGATATTTGCACCCAACCAATGGACAGAAGCTGCTGACCCCTGTGTTTGAATTAGGGAAAAGCTGGAAGAAGCTGAGGAGGGTGACTCTGTAGAAAAACCAACAGTCTCAATTAGCCTGAACCCCCAAGATCTCTCAAACACTGGACCACCAACCAGACAGCATATACCAGTTGATATGAGGCCCCCAACACATATACAGCAGAGGACGGCTGAGACTGTTTTCAGTCAGAGAAGATGCAACTAACCCTCAATAGCCCGTAGGTCCCAGGGAGTTTAGAGGTCAGGTGGGGTGAGGGGGTGAGGGATGGAGACAGCATTGTGGAGACAGGGAGTGGGTTGGAGGTATGGGATGTAGAACATTCAGAGGGTGGATGGGGCGGAGGGATAAAATCTGGAGTGTAAAAAAAATAAATAAATAAAAATAAATAGACATGAGAAAAACCTGAAAAAATAAAATAAATAAAATAAAACAAAACAAATTGTGGCTGGCTTTGATCTTGTACAGGACTCACATCTATACAGACCTTTCAAGGAGACATTTGCGAAAGCATTTTTCATAATAAATGCCAGACATCTAGAAATAATTTCAAATGCTAAGGACGTAAGTTTAAATCCAGTGCTTTATCCAAGCAGGAAACTTGTGCAGCGTATGCTATTTTAGATAACAGTTTCCAATCAGTAATGTAATAGATACGATGTTAAGAGTAAACCATTGTGGAGGCAATTCAATTTATTGGTTCACTTCATCTGGTGATACTGGCAAGCTCAGCTGTAATTGCTGAGAAAAGATTAAAAGAGGAATATGATGTGACTCAGTGGAAATCAAATAAAGTTACTCTGCAAATCACTGGGAAAAAGAGATGTAATTTTGATTGCTCGTGCTTCTTTACCACTTGTTGATCTTGTCTGCTTTCTAACTATTTTGACCCACTTAGTGATTTGGAGCTATGTTAATTGGCAGAATATAATAGTAAAACATGAAAATTAATTCATTTTATATTCCTAGATACTGTATTTCTGAATAGGGTGGTGATCATACATTTCCTAAGGTAATGCTTAGGTTCATTACATCCTGTAATGAAGATCTGAAGTGCCTTGGTTGGCACTAAGGAAACATGCTGAAACCCCTGAAAAAAAAATGATTGATGGCAACCAATATTTACTATCTAGCTAGTTAATAGATAGTTTAGGCTGATATGTTTTTCCACATATATCTATTGATTAATTAAATGTGCACATGTCAAGCTGACCAAAATATTGTAAGACCAGCTTTTAACACCAGCATCTGATATGTGTGCTGCATTTAAAGAAGCAAAAGTGGATTATGACATTGCTTTACAGAATTTTTAATATAAAGTCTTGTAAGACAGTAACACTCACCAGTAGTTGTACTATTTTAGTGGGTTTTAAACTATTAAATTTGCCAGAAGAATGCTCTCATTTCTCTTTTAAAATTATTACATGGAAGACACATAATCATAGTTATACATATTTATGTTTGTACATATTTTAATTGTTCACATTCTATAGATACACTTTAAATAATTTTAATTGAATTATTCAGATTTATGAATTTTACACTCATAATGATTGAAAAAAGTTAATAACCATACTTTAATCATTCCACTAAAAGTTACTTGCTGATATAATGAATAGCGACATTAAGTATTGAATTCTGAATGGATAGCTAAGATGATGAATTCCTAGAATGAACTGCCAGGCATTTTCCATTTTTGTTTACTATTTATAGATAGACTACAAATTATAAGACATATATTACAATAACTTCTAGTCTATGCTGTCTTGCTTTTTTCAGTATTTTGTTTCACTACAGAGTGATATATATATATATATATGTATATGTATATGATGTATATGTATATGTATATAAACAATGGACAAGTATGATGGGAAAGATTAACATGGGGATTTATACATACCACCAAAATACAGGAGTAGTGTCTAATATACAACTAAGTTTTATTTTTTAAAGGTGGCAAATTTATTGGCTTGCATTTCTTGTACTCATAAGCTGAAAATTATTTTCAGCCTCACTAATTTTGGGTAAAATATTATGTTAAATGAAATATCATAGGGGTAAATGTTCAGAAAATATTGGAAAGCATGTTATCTTTTAAGACTATAGAATCTATATTACAAATTGTTCAGAAAAATCGACAGATGTTTGGATAAATGTGGTGAACTAGAAATTGAAACTCCATGCATGACTCAGTGTGGAAAAGAATGGAGAAAAAGTAAAGGAGAAAAGGAAAAAGGTTGGTGGAATTCAGAGTAAAAAGATACCTAAAACATACAATTAAATAAATAATCAATGAGCCAAATTAAAAAGGTGAGCCAAGCAGAGCAGAGTTCCAGGCCAGCAAAGAGAAATAGATCAGAGTCTCGAGACCAGTAACTGAGATGGTTCTATGAAGAGAGGGTATGGGGGATGCCATTGAGAAAGTCCACTGTCTTCAGAGGCCACAAACCCAGCAGCAGGTCCTCGTGACATGGTAATTTCTTAGGTGATTGACTCATCAATGGAAAAAACTCTTATTTTGTCTATAGGATAAGAGAGTAGTGAAAAGTGTCATCATGAGAGGGATTCTAGTGTAGAAAAATGAGCTACAATGGAACTTGAGAATAGGAACAACCAAGAGACAACTGTAGAGTGTGTAAGGGCTGGGCCTTGACAAGCTGGTAAGTACAGAGAGCCAGAGACTATGAAAATAACTCTCCATTTGGTATTTAGGAGTAGTTCTCATCAACTAAGAATCAATCAGGAGTTGCACTATCTAGACCTAAGGTTAGTAGTGTGGTAGTTTGAATATGCTTGACCCATGGGAAGTGGCACTATTAGTAGGCGTGGCCCTGTTAGAGGAAGTGCTTCAGTGTGGGGATAGGCTTTGAGGTCCTATATTAGGCTCAGCCCAGTATGATTTGGTCTCCTTCTGGTTACCTTAGGATCACAAAGTAGAACTCTTGGCTCTTCAGCCCAAAGCTGCCTGGACATTGCCATGCTTCCCGCCATGATAATATTGAACTGAACCACTATAACTGTAAGCCAGCCCCAGTTAAATGGTTTCATTTATAAGAGTTAATCTTGGTCATGGTGTCTTTTCACAGGAATGTAACCCTAACTAAACCTAGGGATCAATCTTTTGAGCCACATATCTGGCATTTAACTGTTCTAGATCAAGAGAATCCTGAAGTATCACCCCATTGATAATACTTATGAAATCTAGAAATTACAAAGCTATTTTCTATATCTCCTCATATCTCAGTGCTCTGGTTGCTGCTTGTAATACATATTCCAGCTAGACGATTAGGTAGGTATTCTTGGGAGTATGACCTGGAAAATCTCCAAATTATGAGGAAAATATCTGTATAACACACTCTTTGTAAACATAAGTTTGACCAGATAGACCACTGAAATGCAAATAGGGAAGATAAAACTTAAGAAAAACAGAGTTACAAATTCAAACAAATGATCCCCATATACAAACTGTCAGCACCCATGTACTGATGACCTAGAAAGGCACACATTTTATCTGTATTGTTTTCCTTTCAGGCACTTTTTTTTTTTTTTTAATTACTAGACTGCTGTCAGTATTTTTACTATGCTGTATTGAAAGAGTAATGTTTACAAAGAGTATTGCATTCATTGGACCAACAAATCATTAGAGGTTTTCAGTGCCTGGTACTGGAGGTTTTGTTAGATAATGCATAAACTCTTCAGGAAACTCATCATGACCCCATGTGGTGTAATTCCTTTAGGGATATGTATACATACATACATACATACACATAAATATTACATTATCTATATACATATATGAAAATTTTTTAAATAATATATTGCCTACATTCTTTTCAAATATCCTTGTTTATATTTATCTCTTCTTTTTTTTTTATATTTACAATGTATACACACTTCCGAGTAGCCCATGGAACATTCTGAAAACAAAAAGTATTGTAAGCCCAAAAGAAAGTCTTAGCAAATAAAAAGGAATCAAAATAACATCTTCTATCTTATCACATAATGGTGGAATAATACTAAACTCTCACTTCAAGAAAAGCTGCATAAGTACTTATAGACTTAACCATATATTGTTTTTAAAAATAATTATTTTAATTTTTGCAAATACAATGTAGATATATCACTTCCCCTTCTCCTTTTTTCTCTCCAACCACAGATATATAGTCTTTCTCTTTTTTAAATTCTTGACCTCTTATTTTTTATTGTTTTTCAGTGTATTTAATTATGGAAAGTGCAACTTAGTCAGGTGGCACAAAAGAGAATAGTGAGATGCGACTCTTGATAAAATAGTATAAGGTGAATGCAAGGTAAATATAAGTGAAAATATTATACTGATATCCATTACAGTGAATGCTACTTAAAGAAATTAATTTTAAATTTCTATCAAGAATATATTAAATGAATAAATTATGAGAAACAATTGATGACAATTTTGATATGTTTTGTGATTATATCTCAATGGTTAATTCACAATTTGAGTGTGATCACATCATTTTTACTAACAAATTATGACTAGGCATTACCTACTGCCTACTCATTTCTTAACCTTTTACCTACTCATTGCTTGCATATGTGCTAGTTCTGCCCCTTCCCCCCCAGATTATCTCTTTTCCAGGGAAGCAAGTCTTAGAACTTCATCTACAAGCATAATGCTCAGAATAGCAAGCTTCATCCTAAAACTAAATATTCAAAATAAATGCTTCTTTCAAGTCATGAGTTATCACAGCAGTTTAATAGTGATAATCTAGATGGAAAGTGCATTTTTACTAGTCTACTAATCAGTAGGCAATTAAGTAACTTTCTGTAGTACAGTATTATTTTGTAAAGGAATAGATTATTTTTATACATCTAATTGGATATTTGGTTCTTTCCCGATAACCTTTAATTTAATTAAATTATTATTTAAAAATCTGCATCAAGAAGTTAATCAAAATCTTTGTGATTCACTGAAAATAACACAGAGAAAAACTTTATCTTGAAATTAATGGTTATTGACCTTTAAAATGGAAATTACTACTCTGAGCAAACTAAATATGACAGAAAATGAACATGTGAAATTCTAAATGCTAGTTAAAGTTCTGAATTGCAAGACAGAATATTTTATGACATACATAGTTATACTTAGTCCTTCCTCATACATTTAAAATAAAACAAATACATTCAAACTTACACTTAAGTGCTATATATAGAATGCATAAAAAACAATTTCAATTTCACAAAATGACTAAAAAGAAGACAAAATTCTATAGAGATGGAATCATGTACACAAACACCTATGTTATCTCCTAAAGGAAGTCTATCATATTAATTTCTAGGGCAATTAAATCAAATATGCTATAAAAACAAACCTTTCAAAATAAAAATTTACTTTTTGCCATTTCCTGTGGCTAAAGCTCTTATCACAGTGTGTGCAGAGATTCATTGGAAAGCATTCTCTTTTGAACATCCCATTTTCCTGGTTGGTGCCATCTGTACTTGGCATTTCTTGACTTAAGACTGTATCTTACATTTTGTAACAATATGCTGCTGTCCTTGCATCTCTTCCTCCTGAGATCTATCTTCCTGTAAAGATGACAGTTGTTGGATGTCTAAATTCTTCTGGAAACAGTGTGCTCAAGTTATATCTTAAAGGCCTCATTTCCAAATAATGTCATACACAAAGGTACAGAGAGTCAGAACTTTAATTTATCTTTAAGGGATTTAAGTGAAACAAACCAATTTACAACACACATCATAGACTCGATGTATACATTAGTTCACTATTTATACTGATTTCATCTACTAATACATCAATAACACTCACAAGGCACATTATTTGACACCTAGAGAATTTTAGCATCCATTATAAGGCAATATAACATTTTATGAAAATGATAATTTGCCATTTAAAATGATCTTCTGGCAAGTGCAGTGGGTCACACCTACAACTCTGGCTATTGGAACATTTGGACAGATGCCACCTAGTCTGGGATCTCTAGACTGAGAGATTTTAGCCAGTAACAGATATTTCACTATACAAACTAAAACATAGTTTAAAACTAAATTATTAGTAATAAAAATGTATCTATGTTAGTTTTATTAAAATCCTTTCAGCAATAAGAAAAAAATAATAATACATCTTGGCTTCAGAAGTACCATATCAAAAGGTCAGAGAGTAAGTATGTTTTGAACGGCTGAGTGATGAACTCAAGAACTATATTATATGAAGGCCCATGCTTTCTTAAGTAGTCTGAACTTTGAAGACACTTCCCAGAGGAAGCGACAGAACATTATAGAAATATCCTCAGTTATACACAGAGAAACCTATTCTGCAGGTAACAAATGTTTATTAGAAAGCAGAATTTCTCTGAGTTCGAGGCCAGCCTGGTCTACAGAGTGAGTTCCAGGACAGCCTGGGCTACACAGAGAAACCCTGTCTCAAAAAACCAAAAAAAAAAAAAAGAAAGCAGAACTTCTAAATGTTTATTGAGAACCATTCAGAAGGATGTAAGACATGTGTATTGGAAACCCTACAAGAACATTTTTATTGATAGCAGAAGGGAGTGTAGAAGTGTGAGCAGGTAAATAAGTGGACATCTTTCTTAAACCAATGAGTAATTTGTTAGTAAATATTCCCAAAGTTATGGGAGTCATGCAGAAATATAGAAGGGCATATTCATGCTTTGTGGTCAAAATGCATTTTTGAGGGGCTGGAGAAATGGCTCAAAGGTTTAGAGCATAACATCTTTCTGCAGAGGATACAGTTCGGTTCTCAGCACCCAATAAATTCTCATCACCCATATCAGGCAGTACAGGTAATTACACTCCAAGGTGCTCCAACCCCCTATTCTGGCATCTATATGCACATAGTAACCATGGATACATACACAGATAAGCACATACAATTGAAATAAAATAAGCAAAATCTTGAAATCAGCATATCCTTTGACATTTAGTTTAAATTTGTGTAACACTAATTGATAACTGATAAATGAAATTTATTGATAAATGAAGATCCCTTTGCAACATTGGTAGCTTGGTGTGACCAAACTAGTCTGAGCTATAGCTAAGCTTTAAGACTCTTCCAGAAACTCTCCTACATTCAACCACACTAAGGTCCTCTAGGGCCATCTCCACTCTCTTACTAAAACTGCAGACATCCTTCCTGAATTCTTCCCTCAGGTCTAGCCTGGTAAATACCACTGACCTTCCTACCCATGCATTTTCTATACTTCAAAAGATTTAGCCTGGGTCCACCAGCCAAATCTGTCATTCTCTCCTTCACTTCAAAGGAACTCAGCTTTGTGCTAGAATTATCTCTACCTATACCCAAGACAAAGATCTCCTCTATGTCACATGTAACTTTCCCACACAGGAACATCTACCACCATACTCCAAACTTAGAACAGGATGTTGATATATCTTACAGTCCCTTTTGCCAACATGGCTTAATTCCACCAAAGCATTCCCAAACTCTAGACACAACATATCCCAATACCTTCTGTGCTTTCCCACCTGTTCTATAGCAATCATAGAGCTTATAAAGGAAGTACACATGTCAAGATCCCATTGAAAGAATATAAACAATATGAATGATCAAGTCAATAACTTCTATCTAAAACCTAGCAGTCCTGTAGAAATGTTAGTCAATGAGAATTTCCTAAATAAACTCATGGATATGGAATTTTAAAAAAATAAAACTTCAAAGAATTCAAGAAGTTTAAAGAAGAAACAAAAAAACTCAGTGAAATCTAAAATCTTAAGACTAAACATCTGAATGATGCTCAAGAAAAACACAAACTTAAGACTGTTGGAAATGACAAAGATAATTCAAGACCTGAAAATGGAATTTAAACAACAGATTGAAAAACCTAATAACTCAAATGGAAAACTCAAAGGAAAGCCATACAAGTAGAATGACCAAAGCCGAAAACAGAATATCAGGTCTTGAAGATAAAATAGAAGGTTTGAATCAAACAAGCAAAGAACATGAAATACTTTTAAACAAAACATAAGAAAGGAACACTCAGAAATGTGGGACACTATACACAAACACACCTTCAAATTATAGGTAGAGATGAGATAGAAGAATTCAAATTCAATGACATAGTCAAGCTCTTCCATAGAAGGGGCTGCCTAAGAGACTCCCAAAACATACAACCTATTGCTGTTACCCTTGGTTACTCTTAGACGTAAAATATGACTTCCCATTTCTGAAGACATCATAGACTACAGAAACAGGACATAGAGATCTCTGAGCTGGAACTGACCTTAAGCCTCCTCCCTGAGAACTAGCTTTTATGGTCCTAGAAGGCATCATGCAAGTTTCCAAAAGAGGAAAGAAATCAATAGTCCAGCCAGCTCTGATACGTGTGAACAACATTGATTACCAGCATAGCAAGATAACCCTAAGGGTGTAGTAGTAGCACACATACCTTAACAGAAGCCAAAAACTCAATAATTGGATGTAAGACCTGCTCAACTGGAGGGAAACTATGCCTGGTACTGAAAACATAGATAATTTCTCAAAGCTAATGAAGTTATAGTTATTGGAGGAAAATCTACAACCACGAATTGACTAAACCAACATAATCTTTCTCATCCTCCACTAAAGAAATTGCAACAGAAAGACCATTACAAAAAAACAAACCAAATCAAATAAAAATGCATATCTGTGGACCCAATGGATATATCTAGGAAATATTTCTGCATTCAAAGCAAGGATACATTGTGAAAGAGGCATAGAAAGACTGGAATAGCCAAAGGACCAAGAATTTTTCTGTGATATTGTATCTCCTAGTAATGTTATAAGCTACATCCTTAAAATTCCCATCAACATGACTGCCCAACATGAATGGAACTAGGTTGATGGACCAAAAAACAAAGCCTATTCCTCAGCCTCACATAAAGAAATATAAGCTAAACTGAGAGCATATCCACAACCCTCTACAAATTCCAGGCAGATATTTAAGGATAAAGAAGTACAGAGATGATTAGATTGTAAGGTTAGGTTAAACTTACTGGCTTAAAATATATCTATCTGTTGAGAATAAAATTTGCCTTCTTTTTAGCAAAGAATTTCTCCTTTTTCTTTCAGATATCATGATTTTGTATTAATTTTCATCTGCAGATTTTGAAGGCACTTTTACATCCATGCTAAAGTGCTGTGTTCTCACTCTTTCTCCTTAGGTAAATAGATATTTACAATTTTCAGTAAAGTTTATTGTGTCTCTTGCCAAGCATGGTGGATCACGCCTACATTCCTAGTGCACAGAGGCTGGAGGGCTGTACAGCAGAGGCCTTAGCTACTTAATAGGTTGAAAATTAGCGTATGCTGCATAATGAGATCCTTTGTAAAATAAAGAAGGGTAAATGATGGAAATAAGTGATGAAACATTGAATGGCATGTAGAAGAACCCAGATTCAATCTCATGCTAAACAAAATAAGCATATTTTAGGGATATTATCGACTTGTCCTGAAAAATCTTCATATTTCCAATTCCTCAATTACTCCACTTACATTTGTGCATATGGAGTATGATTATGAAGACCATTGAAACAAGTTTTCAAACTTGTTTTTAACCTACTGAAAAATTAAAATTTACACAAAGTTAATAAAATTGAATTAAGTATAAACCCGGAGAACTATTAAAACTCAATCTTTTATTATGTAGAGTATCGTATAAACCCTTCTTGCCCATTTTGTGATATTTTTTAAAGAACCAAGAGTAATTTATTGCTCTTCTGAGTTGAACTTTGAAGGTAGTAATAAGAATGTAAGTAATATTTATAGCTTCTCAGGCTGTAGTGCCAATAGAGATATCAATAAGCTGGAATTCATAGCTCTGGTTTAATGACAAATTTGTTATTTTTGAAATGAGATGTCAAAAGAGTGCCTTGGTTTTTATAACCTCTAATATAGGGAAGTGACTAAAAGGACTTTAAAATTGAGCTCTGCTAGAGTGCTCATGCTCCCAGTGCAAGTGAACTCACTGTGCCACATGGATGGCTTCAACTATTCTGATTGCTGTAAACATATGCGCATCCCTAGAGTTAAAATTTAATCAGCCTTCTACAGACCAATTTGAAGACCTTCAGTTTTATTTAATCCTCATTAATTTTTCTTTGCTTCTTTATTATACATCACTATTGCCTAAAGATTTTTATGACATTATATCCGATAGAGGTATATATGGAAACTTATTATCCTTGTCTAGTATAAACAATGTTTATAACTTCCATAACTTCTTTCTAATTGTTTCTTAATATATACCAATTTAATGGGTGAGAAAAATCATAATTACCCATTAGAATATTTATGTCTCTAGTGTACTTAAATATGTTTTGATACTGAAATATATATTTCTTTTGTTATGTAACCAATGAATTCAATAAACATGATTCAGGAGACATAAGTAAAAAGTAACTGAATTATTCTTCACCACTAGATTATCAAATTTCGATACATAAATTAAATACATAGATAAATTAAAATTTACATAGTAGAGAAAATTCTTATTATGTTAGTACATGGCATTTCTGGAAAGAATTACATTTTATAATCATAATTATTTTAAAATAATGAATCATTCCTACCTTACATTTTTGTTTTGACTTTTATTTAAAAGGTTTTTTATATATAATATATTCTGACTGTTATTTTACTTCTCCAAACTATTCCCAGATGCCTCTCATGCTTTAACCCACAAAACTCCACAACCTTTCTCTCTCCCTCACTCCCTTTAGAAAAGAAATAGGCAAACAAACAAACAAACAAAACAAAATAAAAATAGATAAACCACAAGAGTCTCTCTGTCTCTGTCTCTGTCTCTGTGCCTCTTTCTGTCTCTCTGTTTCTCCCTCTCATCCACACACACAACACACACACACACTACACACACATACACACACACAGAGAGAGAGACACACACACACATGCACAGATACAGAAACATGAGTATCTAAAATTTATGATTTCATTAATCAGTTCCAGCTATAATATATTCAGATTTCAATCTTTCCTAGGTTAAAGCATATTACATATACAATGCTCATATTGATACTGACAACTGATGGAATGAAGATTTGGGGGTTATTGCTTCTTCTTCTGTTTTTTTGCATCATGCTTTGGGTATCTTTTAATCATACTAATGTCTTCATAAACCAAGAAGTTGAAAGAAGTCCCTCAAATTGGTCACATACATTTTATTTTTTTATAATCACACACAATGAAAAGAAGATAATGTTAATTATTTTAATCCTAGTAGAGTTTCTAACTATAGTAATGAGTCAAGGAAGAGAAATAAAAGAAATCATATGAACAAGGAAGAAATGCACACACACACACCACTCACACACACAATAAATCTTTAAGTATATTAATTTTGTCTTCCTTATTGCAAGATAATTATATCATTATTGTTTTGAAAGAATTTTTACTCTTTGAGAATTTCATACAATATTTTTTAAGCATATTTTTTCTCCCCATACCTCCTCCAAGATGCCATCACCTACCTCACTACCCACTCAACGTCAAGTTCTGTTTCTCTTCAAAAAATAAACAACACTACCAAAACCATATAAACTCATTTGTGTTGGCCAACTACTTCAGAGCATGTTGTCTGCCCTGGGGTGTGGTTGATATACCCATTATCATTCTATTGAAGAAATCTGTTGAAATAAAACTTTCTTTTATTTTCAATAGATCCCAAAGAGTGGAGCAGACAATGAAGGAAAGGCCATTCAGAGACTGCCCCACCTGGGGATTCATCCCATATGCAGCCACAGAACTCAGTCACTATTGCTGATGCCAAGAAGTACTTGCTGACAGGAGCCTGATAAGGATGTCTCTTGAGAGGCTGTGCCTTACCTATACAGATGCAAATGCTTGCAGCAAACATGGACTGAGCACAGGGACTCCAGTGGAGGAGTTAAGGGAAGGACTGAAGGAGCTAAAGGGATTTGCAACTCCATAGGAAGAAGAATAAATACCAACCAACCTCACCAACCAAAGAGCACACATGGAGGGACTCATGGCTCCAATTGCATATGTAGCAGAGGATGGCCTTGTCTGGCATCAAAGGGAGGGGACACCCTTGTTCTTGTGAAGGCTTGATGTCCCAGCATAGGGAAATGCTAGGGTTGTGGGGCAGAAGTAGGTGGGTCTGGGAGCACCCTCATGGAGGCATGTGGAGGGGGCATGAGATAGGGGGTTTTTGGAAAGTAAACCAGGAAGGAAGGGAGATAACATTTGAAATGTAAATAAACAAAATAACCAATAAAAAATTTTAAAAAATAGATCACAAACAGCACTTTGGACAGGCATGGAACCCAATTATCACTTCTTTTTGCTGCCTGGAATTTTTACAGCTTCTGTGCATGTTGCCACAGTCTCTGTGAGTTTGTACATACATCTGCTCTGTTGTGTCTAGATAACATGTTTCCACTGAAATTGTTAACCACCTCTAACCCTCTTAATCGTTCTATTTCCCTGTTTCCACATTGGTACCTAAGACATCCTATGAGGGGTATAATATAGACATCTCATTCAAGTTGAATGCCCCAGAGATTCTTAATCTCTGCACATTGTCAAGTTGTGGGTTTCTATGCAAGGAGAAGCTTATCTAATGAGGAATAAGTGATGAATGGATCTACTAACAATACAATTAAAAGGCATTTTATCACTATGTTCATTTAACAGAATAATAGTAATATATTTTTTCTTTTGGTTCTGTGACCTATCTAGTTTCAGGTTCTTGACCTCACTAACAGTGAGTGTCAGGTATGGGTCTGATAATGTGGAGAGGACCTTCAATCCAACCAAAGGCAGTTGGTTACTCCCAAAAAAGTCATGATCCTGTTTAGGAAGAAGACATATCTTTCATGGAAGGCCATTATTATAGCTCATAGCATTCACAGTTGGGTGAGATTAATAATTACTTTTCTTTTCTCATAGCATGTGTAATATCCCCCAGAACTATAAAAACTTGCCCACTAGGGGTGATGTGTCCAGTTGACAACCAACCACATTCCTCTATATTTTATGATATAAGTAAGTGGTGTGAAGTGGGTTTGTCATCAGGATGTGGAGGGTAGCATTATCAATAGCCTTTTGAATTATAAAAGCATTATAAAAGCCTTTTGAAAAGCCTCATGGAAACCTACTAATGTAGAAGCTTACTAAAAGAGCTTCAGCTTGAAAACTATACAGTTTATAATACAAATGTATTCTCTTTCTTTTGTTACATATATACACATACATATATACACATACACATATACATGTATATATAATTTAAGCATATATTGTGACATATTTTTCTGAACAAAATGCTTGTTAGTACAATTTTAAAAGTGATAATCTTTCTCCATCCCAGCTTGCTCCCAAGTAAATGAGACTGAGACAATAAGATTTATTTAATAGACTTATAGCACAGTAGCTGAGCAGTTATTAATCTAGTCAATTCCTCTAAACTAATCTGGCTACCTCCTAGCCAAATTTCTGAGATCCTCACATTTTAATAATGATCTAGCTCTTTCTGCTCCAAATGTTCTCACGGGGTCTCTCAACTTTCTCCTCGTGGTGACTCCTCTCTGCCTGCTCTGCTCTTGCTATTCTTTCCCTAGCTAGGATACAAAGTCCAGCCCTATTCTCTGCACTATTGGCTGATCAGCCTTTACTGGCAATTCAGAGAATAAATGGGAAGGAATGTTTACACAACATTGAAACCAAAGATTCTTAGAATAAACATTACAATGGCATGTCCAGATGGCAACCAGATTTGGGGGAAGAGAAATCAGTACTTAACTAATAAAAAAAAAATAATCTTTAAATAATGCACAATAACATTATGTCTACAAATGCTGATATATTCTTTGCATTAAAAAGGTAAATAATTTAACCATTTGTTTTTGAATGGAAGATATAGTAATTAACATGTTTGTCTTTGTTTAAAATAAATTCACAGTCCTTAGATACATGAAATGTACATATAACCTATTACAGTTCCTCTGCTGTATCTGGCAGCTGAAAGCAAAAGATTTGATGGGTATATCCTTATATTATAAAGAGAAACAAACAAATATAGACTAGGAGACTAGAAGAAATTTCAAACAGCCAGGACTAGACGACGACAACGACAACGATGACGACGACGGCGACTACTACTACTAAAATCTGTTGCAAATGTGTCCATGTGATATAGCTGTCTCCTTAGAGGTCTGCAAGAGTCTGACATACTCAGAGGCAGATGCTCACAGCTAACCATTAAACTGATCATGGGGTTCCCAATGGAGAAGATAGAGTGAAGGCTGAAGGAGTTGAGAGGATTCGCGACACCATGAGGAAAGCAACAATCCCAACCAACCAGAGCCCCCAGGGTCTAAACCACCAGCCTGGGAGCGCTTAGGGAGGGACCCATGGCTCCAGCTATATATGCAAGGGAGCTATATATAAGGGAGAAGAGATCCTTGGTCCCATGAAGGCTGGACGTCGTGGGGGAGGATACTCGAGGGTGGGGAGGTGAGGTACAGGGTGAGGGTACACCAACGTGGAGGCAGGAGGACAGGGGAAGGGATAGTGAGTTCCTGGGAGGGAGGGGGGAAATGGGGTAAGGAGAGAACATCTGAAATGTAAAAAAAAAATTTTCCAATAAAAAATCTCAAAAAAAAAAATGTGTCCATGTGCATCTGTAGGTGGCAGCGAGAAGAGAAGTTATGTCTGCTCAGTGCTCTGACCTATGAACATCTGAATAATTAGTAACTTAACATTCTTTTAAAAATGGGGGTAGAGATAGTCTGAAATGACCACAGGTCTGGTGCCAGGTAGCCCAGACAAGGAACTTGCCTGAGATGACTTCCACTCCGGCGCCAAACAGGTCTGGACAGGCTCCCAGGATGAGAAGCAAGCTGAAAAGCTTTAGATTAAAAGAACCTTGCCTGGGACCACCAGTACCGAACAGGAGTGAGCCCAAAGACAGACTACCTTTGACAGGGAACATTAAGGTAGGCTGGGCAAGGAGTGAGCCTAAGAAGACCATCAGACTGGTGCAATGGGGCCCCCGACAGTGAGTTAGCTTGGGATGATCACCAATCTGGCACTGTGCAGTTAAGGAGGTGGGGGGACCATGCCCGAGGTAACCCCTTGCCCAGTGCCATAAGGCAGGAGCAGAACAGAACACTCTTGAGAGCACTCATGAGATGAATCTAGACACTCAGAGGCCATGGTTGCCTCTACAAGAAGCAAGTAAGTGGTAGAGAAATGAAAGAGAAAGAGAAACAAACTGAAAGATATGGGCACAATGAAGCTAGGCTGAACTGGAGACTCAAGGATAATGAGGAACAGCCTGATGTGAGTACCTGGTGATGCTGCCTGGGACCCTGATAAAGTCCTTGCTCACGCTGCCACCTGGGGGGCCATGTCTGGTCCATAACTCTTGCAGTAGCAGTGGTCTGTTACCACCAAATGTCTGGTGGAAGTCTCAGCTGGAGACATGTTGATGTCTAAGGGTTGTGCAGTACAGGCCCCACCCCTCCCCTGAACATTGTGGGAGAGCTGACCCTGGAAGCATGAAAGCAGAGGTGTTGGAGGCCCTAGCCAGCTGGAGAGCCAATACCAAACATTTCAGGAATTGCGGGTGAGCTGGCCCTGAGAATATGAACATGAGGGCTAGCTGGCCATACCACCCATCTCCTAAACAGTGGCATGGACGAGGAAGAGATACCGTCCTACTTTCTCACCCCTCACCAACAGTGGCAGGTGGGAGAGCTGGTCATCAGAATGGAAGAACGGTACCTGTACCTCACCTGGACAGAACAGTAGAGCTGACCCCAGTTGCTGGCGAACCTGCCCCAAGAGCATAAGCACAGAAGAGCTGACCCTGCCTCTTCTCTGCTGGCCAGTGACTCAGAGGAGGGAGAGCTGGGCTCTTCCCCTCTCTTATCCATAGCCATCTATGGTAGTGAGGAGACCTGGTCCTAGGATCATGAGAGCAAGAAAACTGACCATGTCCCTCAACAGTTGCAAACCTCCAGAGAACAGCCTCTGTACCTTGCCTGGGCAGCAGAGTAGAGCTGGCTCTGAATTAATGGAGAGCTGGCCCTAAGGGCATATAAGCGGAAAGTTAACAGGGTGACCAGTTCATATACCTTTCAGTCCTTGATCCAGGGCTTTGTATAGCCCACCTCACCATCTACCCAATCGATGAACTGCTAGAATGCATAAGAGACGAGTCCTACAAACCTTAAACTATAGGATCTCCATCACACAGGGCAACAACAGGATATCTGAGTGAGGTTCCAGTATTGATAGAGGAGCAAACACCAGAAGCTCATTCCAAACTAATAAGTTATTGCAATGAACATTTGCAAGCAAAGAACTGTGGACAAAAGGGTAATTGTGGGACACACTGTGACATACTATACTTCTACTATAGCTTTCTGTTAGGGCAAAGGATGTAAGGGTGAAGGCAGGTATGAGGAGCAGGAGGATGATTGAGATTCGAGCACATGGTGTGAAATTCACAAAGAACCAATGAAAATAAAATAAATGTAAACAAGGAAATAGAAAAAAATCAACTCAATGCACAAGTTCGTTATTCTGAAAAAAAAACTTAGAAATAAAACATAGACATTCATTAAGAAAGGCATATAACTCCAGAAGAATATACACTAAACACTGAATGGTTACTTTGTAAGAATGGTTAGGGTCCATGGCAATTCAGTAGATAAGTTATATGAATAAAGTAATGGAACAAAACAAATGATGATAATATCAAACGAATATATTGAAATAAAGTTTCATAAAATAGTAATTAAACTCAGTACTTTACTTGTAGATCAAATATTAATCACTAAATAAAAATTCCATTGCCTGTATGTACTCAGAATATACCCAGCCATTATAGACTTACACCACAGCCATCAGGAAGTTGGCTCATTATGCATTGCTGCTATTTCATTGTCAGATTAGATGCTGCTTTCTCATTGCTTATAAAGCTCCAAGTTGACAAAATAAGTGAAGTCACAGTTTGCAGCAGTAAGAAGAGTCTGGGTGTCTGCTAAGAGGACTCTGTTGCACAAAGTCCACGAGATTAACTCGGATCGCTGGATCAACGAGTTCACCATTCACGGGATAAAAAATACTCAAGGGTGCAAATTGAGACCATGCAGGGAAAACTGAGGAGGACTGTCTCAGACATTCACACTGAAACCATCTATGGCAGTCACACAAAGTAAGGTTGATGTGGATGTAGGAATGTACATGTCACAGAGCATGATATACTGTCTCCTTAGAGGTCTGCAAGAGTCGACAACTCAAGCAATGCCAGCTAACATTAAACTGAGCATGGTTCATGGAGAAAAGAGTGAGCTGAAGGATTGAGAGGATTCGCGAACATG
Organism: Mastomys natalensis; assembly: GCA_021653895.1. NCBI lineage: Eukaryota > Metazoa > Chordata > Mammalia > Rodentia > Muridae > Mastomys > Mastomys natalensis. The sequence goes on along the minus strand of JAJTUV010001332.1, from coordinate 335,104 downwards.
AGGAAGCAACACCACCACCAGAGCCCAGGTCTAACCACTGGAGCGCTAGGGACCATGGCCAGCTATATATGCAAGAGCTATATATAATTGGAGAAGAGCCTTGTCCCATGAGGTGGACGTCGTGGGAGATACTCGAGGGTGGAGTGAGGTACAGGGCAGGGTGGGTGAGGGTAACACAACTGGCAGGCAGGAGGCGGAAGGGATAGTGAGTTCTGGGGAGGGAAATGGGGTAAGAGAGACATCTGAAATGTAAAAAAAATTTCAATAAAAATTTCATTAAAAAAAAAAAAAAAAAGAAAGTGAATACAGGTGACTGTAAAAAGATTAAAATATTGTGATACCATAAAAAAAAAAAGGCTCTGTTGGGGAACTCTGCTGTCCCTACTGGGTAATCCTCTTGAGATCAGACAGGCTCTCACTAAGATACCATTTGCCACATTAACAACACAAGTTGAAATGTAACAGAATGGTTTTTTTCTCACCAATCCAATATGCATTTCTTTGGGGAAAGTTTGAGATTCAAGAGAAGAAAGCCTGGTTTATGTTCTCACAGATTAGCACCATTTCTCTCCGTGACAGTGACAGATCACAGCAGCTGGGCAATCCAACGCAAAGCTTCTCTTTGTAATTCCTAGTGATTGATTTTCTAAAATCATGAGAAAACTGAAGAGGGAGTGTAAGACTTCTAACTAAGCTCACTTCAAGGCCTAAGGAAACAAAAGGAAGGGAAATTAGTTCATTCTGTCTCTTGGTTAGACAATCTTGGCTACATAAAAAACATGACAGTTAGCTGTGAGATATGTTGTGTGTGTTTTGTGTTGTGTGTATGTGTGTGTGTGTTTGTGGTATAATTTCGGGAGTTGTGTTGTTCTATGGTATATGTGTATGTGTGTGAATGTGAGTGTGTGTGTGGTTTATGTGTGTGGAGTGTCGGTGTGTGTATGGGATCTGGAATGTATGTTTGTGAGTGTGTGTGTACATGTGTGTATATATGTGTATGTGTTGTGAGTGTGTGCGGTAGGGTGTGTGTGTTCCATTTTACAGTGACCATTGAGTTTTCAGTTGACTCCCACAGACAAAGCAAACAGTGCTCTCAGCACTGGACAGGGAACAGTTCCAACGACATTCTGTTCACTTACTCTTCCAACTCCCCTTGTTCATTAACAGAAAGCATAAAAAAAATAGGCTGATTCGTGAACATCTCTGTCTCCTGAGATTGTAAGAGTACACCAGTGTGCAGGCAGTGATAAAATGCATACAAAGACTGCAGCATCTCTGTAAGCTGCTTTTCTGCGTTCAGTGCTTGAGGAAGTAGTAAAAAGCTAAAACAATACCAGAACTAAGAAGCGAAAATCAGTGCTCTGAATGTTTGCCCTAACAAACATAATATAAGCTATAGAAAAAGTATTAATAAGAAATGGGAGACAAACTGGCCATTCTGTGTCTAAGCTTTCAATGGTAACTCTGCTGTAAAATAAATATTTGAGCAAAGTCTCTCTTTACTAACATGTTCTAGAGATTCTCTAAAATGTATAATTATGATAAAATCACCAATTAGATATGTAAGGAAAGATAATTAAACAAATTTTGTCAATTGTTCTACAAATAAAATGGGAAATTTCCATAGGGTGCATGAGAAATCTATAAGTAGAGAATGATCAGATGGTCTCAGAATAGTTTAATTGTATTACTAGTATATGCCGACTTGTCTTCATATAAGTAACGTATTTTAATCTGACCTACCACAGGTGAATGATCTGTTTTTGATTTAAGGCAAATAGTTAAATGACAATCTGGTATGCACGGAGTGAGTTGCAATGATTATTTGTTGCAAACTCAAATTATGGTAGAAAATACTTGATTTATTTGGATGTGTAGTTGAGATTCTGAGATGTGCAAACAAACTACAAATTTCTTTCACTCTTGAGCTATTTTGTCTAGATTTATACATTTTAATGTAGGTACTTTTATATGAGTAATTATAAATATCAAATTTATAACACAATTTAAGAAGTACGGACAAGCTACAAATTCCCTTTTCCTTTATGTGTATGTAAAGTAAATAATATTGAAACTTCTTTCCTATAATGTCACTAGCATATTACAATGTCACTAGCATATATTTTTACATGAGTCTCTCTCATTTCCTTTGCTTCCTATGCATTCCTTTGACCAGGAGCTTATATCTATTATCTGAACAGCATGCCATGTTTCACCATTATAGGATAGTTTTCTTTATTTCACATTTACTGGCTGGAGGAGACTGCATACACTTTCATACCTAAGAATATCGCTGCAGCAGCAATTAAAAGCATTTAGCTAATTAGAAACCAGGAAGATTTTTTAAAAGAAAATTCTCTTTTAAGCCAAAATAAATACAGCATTTAATTTGTAGAAATTTGTATGAATTTATATACTAGAAGTTAAGAAAATAATATGAAGTGCTGATCATCAGTTTAGTAGATTTCACTGGACAGTGTGATAAATATTTAACATTCACTGAGGTTGGGAGACAACAACAAATACCTCTTATCAGGGTGACATTTGGCAAGCTTATAAACAATTATGATAAAACCAAAAACTCATGCTCCTTAAAATTACTTATTGAACCACAGATCCTGCCATGTTCTCTGTTCTTAGGAAGTAATGGTAGATTTTCCCTGCTGTAAAATCTCACACAAACATACTTGAAAGGTTTTGGCAACTGATTTTATGCCTCGGCATAAAGAACATAAGTATAATGTTTGATGTGTTGTGAATTATTATTGTACTCTATTTGTATTGAATAGGTTTTCCATACTTGAAATCTCTAATCCATTCATCTGTGGATTAATATTTTGATTACTTCTGATCACTTCTGTGAAGTGGTCCACTGTGTCCATCACAAGTATGTGTGGAAATACAGGTAAAGAGATGTTTACAGCTTCTTGGGTTTTTTGTGTGTGTGTGAATGTGTGAGTGGTGTGTGTGTGTGTGTGTGTGTGTTCAGTTTTCTTTTTAAATTGTAAATTAAGGAATGAAAAGATGGCTTAGTAACTGAGAACTCTGGCTGATTTTCCAGCAACATCTCTTTTCATGTCTAATGTCCATGTGGATACTAATAATCTCTTATAACTCCCATATACAAGGCATGTGGCACTTTGGATACCCAACTACACATAATAACTTTCTCTCTTAGATGACAGACAGTTCAGTTCCTAAGCTTTGCCCTAGTGGTTAGGCATTCATTCATTCATTTATTTTTCAGAATTTAACAAAATAAAATATAACAAGATAAAACAAACACTATCACATCAGAGTTGATCAAGACAAATAGAAGAAAAAGATTCCTCAAGAAGGCACAAATATCAGAGATCCACTCATTTTCATACTCAAGATTTCCATTAAAATACTAAACCAGAAGCCCTACCATACACACAGAGTACCTGGTAAAGATCCATGCATGCCCAGTACTTGTTTCAGAATCTCTGCATTCAAGTGAGCTTTCTCAGTGGATTTGGAGGGCCCTGTTCTCCAAACCCTGTGGCTCCTATTCTCCTTCCTGGGATTCCCTGAGTTCTGAGGGGAGTGATTTAATGAAGACATCCCATTCAGGAAGAAGTCCTCCAAGGTCTATAGTTATCTACACAATGTCTGGTTGTGAGTCTCTATATTTGTTCCCATCTTCTTCAGTAGGAAACTTCTCTGATGATGCCTGGCCAGGACACTGGTTATATTACAGCAGACTACCATTAGTAATCATTTTATCATATTTTCTCTTTTTTAGAGCATATTATTTGATTTTCGCCTAGCTCCCTGAGCTGTGTATTTGGTTACAATTTGCTTTGGTTTTAGTGGATGGGGGTGGAGGGAGATATGTGTGTGTGTGCATGTGCGTGTGCGTGTGCGTGTGTGTGTGTGTATGTGTGTGTGTGTGTGTGTGGTTTTATTTTATTCTCTGATTTTGAAAGTTGTACTGTTTGCTTGTTTTTAAGAAACAACTTAAAGTTATGTGGGTTGAAAGTGGAAAAAGATCTGGATGGATCTGGTGGAGAGAAAGAATATGAAGAAAATACGTTTAAATGTAAAAATTATTTTAAATAATAAAAAAAACACAAAATAATGAGAAAGTCCACACTACTCAATACTACTCCCTGTAAGCATTTGGTGCTTTTCATGGGTAGTGTTCATGCTAAGTACCGTCAGTTACTCAACAGCTGGGAACATCAACATCTCCAGAGTGTTGGGTTCACTCAAAGCATTTAGGGTCTCTTGTTCTTCTTTGACTTGCCAGATTGCTTCTACTATAGTCTGTAAATTGTCAATAAAAGACTATAACACCCAGAGGTAATGGATGACTTCATAAAACAGTGTCTCCCAGGCATAACAGGACTGAGGTACCGTCACAAACTCACAGACTGTGACAGTGAGCACAAGGCCTGCAAAGGTTCACACAGAATGACCATGGTATTGAGAGGGAGAAGTTGACACAAACTCAAGATCCTACACCTAACCAAGAAATTATTGCAGTTGCTACCCACTGGCAAAAGCAAAATCAGTTTTATCCAATGGAATGTCACTGAATGCATCAAACATACTCTGGGGCAAGCCCCATCCCCAGGAGTAGTTACCAACATAAAACAAACTCTATTTGTGTGTGTGTGTGTGTGTGTGTGTGTGTGTGTGTGTGTGTTTAATTTTGTCTGTTTTGATTTTTTTTTTACTTTTGTGTGCAGGGTGTGTGTGTGTGTGTTTAAGAGAGATACAAAGATAAAGCGAAAGAAAAATAAAGTTGGATAGGTTAGGACTTGGAAAAGATTTAGGAGATATTGGGGTAGGGGAAAACAAAACTCATTGTATAAAAATTAAAAAGATACAGATAAAAGGAAGAAAAGTTTACTCATTTATACTAAAGAGATAATGACAGTCCAAGCAGTACAAAGAAGTTCATCAAGTTAAGTTGATGAACGAATGAGTTTATTGGAAGTTACTATGAATGAAACTTTCTGGAACTATATCTGTATAAGTTCTTACTGACTTTGAACCTCAGTGATGCGGAGAGGTGAATATTGACTGTCCAGAGCCTCATCACAGGTTTACAGGTGCTATTTTAGACCTCTAAATAGTCAAACCTTGCTTACCTTCAGATAAGACTTGACAAACTATGTCTAACAGATAAATGTTATTTGAAATGTATGAACAGACCCCTAGGTTCCACCCATCAAAAGGCTAAGGATATCATCAGAAACTATCTAAGGTATGCAATGGTTTTCTCTGATTTACATAACCCAGCTACCTGATGCACCTTACAATGTACTTTAAAGGTGTGTTTGTTCAGAGCTTTCTTTGTTCTGTAACTCTAATATCTTCATGAAACTGCTTCCATACTGGAACATGGAGTTTGGGGGTTAAATTAAATATGTGTTCCTGGGTAATCTCCACTCTTCTTTAAATTTAGAATAAACTGACCCTTATCTCCTTAAGAAAAAATAAAGTAAACTTTAATTCACTCTTAGGTACTTTCATGCTATCAAGGCAACAAAATTTTTTTTTAAAACACCAACTGTTGACGTTCTGTCAAAGGAGTTTAAAAGTAATCCCCGTGGTTTATATACTACTATCTCTCATATCTATCAAATTTATTTGTCTATTTTTAGTTCTATAAGTACACATTGTTATAACTATGTCCATATTAAGAGCGCACTGCTGCAATAATAACACATTCTTTAGCGAGCAAAGTCTGTTTAAAGCTAGACATTTCATCACTGAAGCTTCCCACTATGCTGTAATAATTTCATGGATGTTCCTTGTACCATTTGTCTCTTGAAACTACTTACATTAAAATGTAAGCAAGAAAGGAGTGGGTTGACCCATTTCTGTTTCTATGCAAGCTTCACAGTGAGGCCTTTTCCATCAGTGAAAGCATTGTATAACTTTGTCTAATTTATATGTTAAAAACATATATATCTTTATGGCACACCTTCTTCAGCTAGAATTTCAAAATAAAATATAATATAGAAAAATCACTATATTTTTCACAAGTCTTAATTATAACATTAATTAATATCTGTTTTATGGTATTTCATTTATATTAGAAATTAAATGAACTCTGCCGGGCGGTGGTGGCCCACGCCTTTAATCCCAGCACTTGGGAGGCAGAGGCAGGCGGATTTCTGAGTTCAAGGCCAGCCTGGTCTACAGAGTGAGTTCCAGGACAGCCAGGACCAGAGAAACCCTGTCTCGAAAAAAAAAAAAAAAAAAAAAAGAAATTAAATGAACTCACATACTGTATACATAGTATTCACAATTCTGCTAGCTATTATTTTAATACTAAATTTGTAGGATAAGATCTTTATAAATCTTATTTAAAATAGTTGAAATGAATATCCTATTATCTGTAACAACCATAATGATACTGAATCTATGATACTGAATGATGCATAAACGATACTGAATCTATGGATAACATGAAGATATAAGCATGAATTATTCTATATTTACAACCTTAAATTTGAAACTTAAAAGAATATGACTACTTAAAATAAATTACCAATAAAAATACCTATTAACATTCATTTCATTAGGTGATATATTGAGCAATGCCTTCATTAGACTTCTATAGTAAGAAATGCTGAGAGACACTTGTTTATTTTCCCCAGCCTGTGATTGCTGGTGCATTTGCTATGCAATAGAGAGAGATTTTTGAGCAACGCTTTTATTAAGCATAAAAACTGATATTGTTACAGGATAGCTTAAATTATGAAATTTTAACAGCCCTACAACCACTTTCTATTACGTTCAGACACATGCTGATTAAATCATAGCATTATACTTATTTTACTTGAATTAGTTATACTAAAACATGTATAAAACACATCTGTATTTAGATTACAGTATCACAGTCCAACTATTACAGCATAACCTTCTAATTTATAAACAAAAAACCATAAATCTCTTTATAATGAAAATACCAAAGTTAGAAAATCAACCTGATTTTTTACTATGGGTTTGATAGTATTAACACTCTATATTCAAACTCATATATACATATATGAATACAAACATGTGTATGTTTGGCTTTTCTTTGTAATTGTTTAATGAACTCAAAAGCTTCCATATTTTGAACAATTCCTATCTTGGATGTATATGATACAGGATTGAGTATTGAGAGGATTAACTGTGGATGTATGATACTTTCGGACATTAATCTAAGCTTTTATAGTAAGAAGATCTGAGGGGTACTTGTATATTTCCCCCAACCTCGATTGCTGGTGTGTTTGTGGTTCAATGGAAAGGGATAGGAGACCACAAAACATGAGGGGTCCCTGTACAATACAGAATATGGTTTCTTTTTTTATTTTTTTCCTTTTATTGAAAATGAATTTTTCTGCATAATATATCTTTTGTTTATATATCAAATTCTGTCCCCCTTCCCAGTTTCCCCTCTGCAAGCCCCCATCCCATCCCCCTACCCTTTCCTCTACAAGGGTGATCACCAACCCACCCATTCCCACCTCATCACCCTAGTATCCCCCTGTGTGAGGCATCAATTCTCACAGGATCAAAGGCCTCCCTTCCCATTATCGCCAGGTAAGGCCATCCTCTGCTACATATGCTGCTGGAGCCATGGGTCCCTTCATGTGTACTCTTTGGTTGGTGGGGGAGGGTTCTGTTAGTTGATGTTGTAGTTCTTCCTGTGGGGAAGCAATCTCCTTCAGCTCCTTCAGTTTTGCTTTCTTTTCCCTCTCTTCCTCCTACTTCCTCATCACTTCCTCTCCCATCCAGTTCTACTATGTTTCCATCTCATTAGAAAACAGACACGAATAAAATATAATAAGATAGAACAAAAACTAACACTTCAGAGTTGGACACGACAAACAAACAGAAGGAAAAGAGCCCGAGGGAAGACACAAGAATCAGAGATTTACTCTGTGGCTCACTCAGGAATCCCATTAAAACATCAAACTGGAAGCCATAATATTTACACCCAGAACCAAGAAGTACATCTTTATTCCTGGAAGTTGAGTCACATGGTCCCTAAATGTCTTTGCATGGATGGTCAGCCTGATGTGTGCTCTATAAATGTGGGCTTATTTATTAACTTTTGCTATCATTTGTAAACTAGAAATAATGTATATATCCCATATGTTACTTTGAATTCAAACATTAAACAATGAAGAATTTCTTATGTACATATATTTCAAAATTACCATTTGCCTGACATACTAAAATATGTACCAGATCAGTCAGTCAAGGAAATCACATGAGAAATGAGAGATTTTCAACAATGTTCTAAAGTCCTTGAAGAAGGACCATCATAAATGTCAGTTACAACAGATTCGAAAAAAATCATTAGATGCCAATTGTGCATATAATGTATTGCTCAGGATTAAAGGGGAAAATGAAGAGTTAGTGATGAATGTAGACAGAAATGAACAAGCCATGGACTCACTTGCTCATTTTATAATTTGTGAATATAATACTCAATTATGCAGGCTAAATACCAAGTGTTTATAACAGGCAATCAATTCATTTCATAAACTCAATGTGTTAGGAATTCATATGCCCACATTTTCAGAAAAGAAATGGTCCTAGGGCCATATGGCTAGGGATGGAGGAACCAGAGTCAGTCAGGCTATTTAGCAACATAGTTATAGTCAAACATATGGTGATTGGACTTCAGACACTGAGGTCCAAACTCTGCACTGGAGATCAGGACAAGATACAACTTCATATAATCCTAAATTTGCCTGAATACTTATTTTTTCTCTTTCAATATGTGAGTTAGAATAGTGGGTGACATTGACTGTTTTTATTTATATATTTACACTCCAGATTTTATTGTCCCCCCCCCCCAGTCCACCCTCCAATTGTTCTATATTCGATACCTTCTCCCTGCCCACCTGTCTCCAAGATGATGTCCCAACCACCCACCATCCACCCCACCAGAACTCTAAACTCCCTGGGGCCTATGGTATCTTGAGGGTTAGGTGTATCTTCTCTGACTGCACCCAGACCCGGCAGTCCTCTGCTGTATATGTGTTGGGGGCCTCATATCAGCTGGTGTATTCTGCCTGATTGATGGTCAAGTGTTTGAGAGATCCAGATTAATTGAGACTGCTGGTCCTCCTACAGGGTCACCCTCCTTCTCAGCTTTTTTCAACTTTTCCCTAATTCAACCACAGGGCTCAGCAGGTTCTGTCTATTGGTTGGATACAAATATCTGCATCTGACTCTTTCAGCTGCTCGTTGAGTCTTTTGGAGGGCAATCATGATAGGTTCCTTTTTGTGAGCACTTCATAGCCTCAGTAATAGTGTCAGGCCTTGGGACCTCCCCTTGAGCTGGATCCCACTTTGGACCTGTTGGTGGATCTTCTTTTCCTCAAGTTCCTCTCCATTTCCTTCCCTGAAGTTCTTTCAGATAGGAACAATTATGGGTTAGAGTTTTGCCTGTGTGATGGCAGCCCCTCTATAACTTGATGTCCTGTCTTTCTGCTGGAGGTGGATTCTATAAGTTCCTTCTCCCCACTGTTGGGCATTTTATCTAAGGTCCCTCCCTTTTGAGTCCTGAGAGTCTCTCACCTCCAAGGTCTCTGGTGCATTCTGGAGGGTCCCCCCAAACCTCCTACCTCTCAAGGTTGCCTGTTCCCATTCTTTCTGCTGGCCCTCAGGGTTTCAGTCCTTTTCCCTCACCCAATACCAGATCAAGTTAATTAGTAAATGTCAATTGTCTCAGAATCCTGGAAAATTCCATATTAAAAATATACTAATTTTACCTATGATATGTATTTCCTATATTAGACCAAAGGTACACATGCCACTCTTGTCAGTGTTTCAGATTCCTATTGATTTTATGAGTTGTGGATAGATGATTAAGAGTCATAATCATAAAATATAGATTTAAGTTAATTAAATTTTATTAAAAGATTTGATAACACAAACTTTCAATTAATGCTCCTCTCATCTAATCATGACTGCTCATTGGTCTAGGGCAGAGTGTGGAAAGGTTGATGGTAGAAAGTTTATTATTCTGTGAGTTTCATGGCTAATTAGAGGTATAGAGTTTGCTGTACACTCTTCCTAAATTACAGTTTCCACAACCTGAAAATTCTCTTATCCTAAGAATTATTAGAATTTAATAGCAGTTTTCTTTAAAGCAGGCAAACAAAATCCTTAGTGAACATGAGGGAAGGAGAAATTACACATCCAAATCTGAGTTTATAGACATCCTCTGCTTTACTTAAATTACTGACTCCTGCGTGGTTTTGCTTTTATTCTGAACTGCGGGGAAACTTCCATCTTCTTCCTTAAGCATTCCATAGAGACTGTTACACAAGGTTACATTAGACTTTATCCCCCAAACAATACCTGATTAATATAGTTCACTAGATTAGGTTTTTTATTAATATTAAACCACAAAAGAATTGTACCATCAAGCATTTGGTTTTCTTATAAAGAAAAATTTAATTTTGTCCTATATTTAAAATTAAGAAGATAATTATAGAGATATTACATTTTTTCTCTTTCCTAAAGTTTTCCATACATGATTCAACAAGGATTATGCAAGCATAGTCACAACCTAAGGTCACATCACTTCATGGCTAAATTCATTTCCCATAGTTTATCCAAGGTCTTTCCTTCCCACTTATGTCTACAAATGAGTCATATTTGTAAGTATCTATTTCAAGCCAGTTTCAGAGATTGTAAATCCATCCTTTAACTTGTGGATTTACCCTTTCTCATTTATTTCCTCTGTAGAAGACAGTCAAGGGATTTTCGGCCTTATAAATATTAACATATTTCTTTTTCATATAGACACGTGTACTTTTTAAGAGCACATTTTGATGGAATTTGACTACATTCAGAACTGTCTGTGTATCACATATGTTCATCTCAATGGCTTTTCTCAGATGTATTCAGTAACAAAGCACAGTCATAAATAATTCTATTAAGAGGAATAATTTAAAAATAAGATTTATATACATGAATGATCCTCCATGTATCTCTAAGCCATTTGCCCCTTCTTTCAAAGATTTAATATGAGTATTGTATCTACACAGACTAGAGTTTCATGTGGTATACTGTTTAGTATGCAGGTGGCAGATTTCTTTATTTCTTTCTGGTTTCTGTCATTCATTTTATTTTCTTTATTACATATTTTTTGAAAATATAGTTAGAGAATTTTATCCTACTCTTTCCCCTGTTAAAGCAGTCCCATACACCTGTTCTTCTTCTTTTTTTTTTAGTGGAAATTTTTTTTATTGGAAATTTTATTTACATTTCAGATGTTTTCACCTTACTCCCTTTTCCTCCTCCCTCCCAGGAACTCCCTATCCCTTCCCCTTCCTCTTGCCTCTATGATGATGTACCCCCACCCACCCTCCCCCATACCTCACGTCCCCTCCCTCGAATACCACCTCCCACGATGTCCAGCCTTCATGGGATCAAGGATCTCTTCTCCCACTTATATATAGCTCCCTTGCATATATAGCTGGAGCCATGGGTCCCTCCCAAAGCACTCCCAGGCTGGTGGTTTAGACCCTGGGGCTCTGATTGGTTGATATTGTTGCTTTCCTCATGTTGTCACGAATCATCTCAACTCCTTCAGTCTTCACTCTGTCTTCTCTGTTGGGAACCCCATGATCAGTTTAATGGTTAGCTGTGAGCATCTGCCTCTGAATATGTCAGACTCTTACAGACCTCTAAGGAGACAGCTATATCAGGCTCCTGTCAGCATGTACATCCTGACATCCACATCAACATCTACCTTTGGTGACTGCACATGGGATGGATACCCCAGTGGAATAGTCTGCAAACGGCCCCTCCTTCAGTTTCTGTCCTGTATTTGTCTCCATATTTGCTCCCTTGTGTATTTTGTTACTTCTTCTAAAAAGGACTGAAGCCTCCCCCCCAACTTGGTCGTCATTCTTCATGAGATTTATGTGGTCTGTGAGTTGAATCTTGGGTATTTCAAGCTTCTGGGCTAAAATCCAATAATCAGTGAGTGAATACCATGTATGCTGTTTTGTGATTGGGTTACTTCACTCAGGATGATATTTTCTAGTTCCATCCATTTACATAAGAATTTCTCAAATTCATTGTTTTTAATAGTTGAGTAATATTCCATTGTGTAAATGTACCACATTTTTTGTATCCATTCCTCTGTTGAAGGGCATCTGGGTTCTTTCCAGTTTCTGGCTATTATAAATAAAGCTGCTATGAACATAGTGGAGCATATGTCCTTGTTATATGTTAGAGCATCTTCTGGGTATATGCCCAGGAGTGGTATAGTTGGGTCCTCAAGTAGTGATATGTCCAATTTTCTGAGGAACCACCAGACTGTTTTCCATAGTGATTGCACCATCTTGCAATCCCACCAACAATGGAGGAGTGTTCCTCTTTCTCCACATCCACGTCAGCATCTACTACCACCTGAGTTTTTGATCTTAGTCATTCTGACTGGTGTGAGGTGGAATCTCAGGGTTGTTTTGATTTACATTTCCCTGATGACTAAGGATGCTGAACATTTCTTTAGGTGCTTCTCGGCCATTCGCATTTCCTCAGCTGAGAATTCTTTGTTTAGCTCCTTACTCCATTTTTTAATAGGGTTATTTGGTTGTTTAGAGTCTAATTTCTTGAGTTCTTTGTATATATTGAATATTAGTCCTCTATCGGATGTGGGATTGGTAAAGATCTTTTCCCAATCTGTTGGTTGCCGTTTTGTCCTATTGACAGTGTCCTTTGCCTTACAGAAACTTTGCAATTTTATGTAGTCCCATTTGTCAATTCTTGATCGTAGAGCACAAGCCATAGGTGTTCTGTTTAGGAACTTTTCCCCTGTGCCTAGGTGTTCGAGGGTCTTCCCCACCTTCTCTTCTATTAGTTTCAGTGTGTCTGGTTTTATGTGAAGGTCCTTTATCCACCTGGACTTGAGCTTTGTACAAGGAGATAGGAATGGATCGATTTGCATTCTTCTGCATGCTGTCCTCCAGTTGAACCAGCACCATTTGTTGAAAATGCTGTCCTTGTTTCACTGGATGGTTTTAGCTCCTTTGTCAAAGATCAAATAACCCTAGGTGTGTGGGTTCATTTCTGGGTCTTCAACTCTATTCCACTGATCCTCCTGCCTGTCTCTGTACCAATATCAGGCCGTTTTTATCACTATTGCTCTGTAGTACAGCTTGAGGTCAGGGATGGCGATTCCTCCAGAAGTTCTTTTATTGTTGAGAATGGCTTTCGCTATCCTGGGTTTTTTGTTATTCCAAATAAATTTGAGTATTTCTCTTTCTAGCTCTTTAAAGAATTGAGTTGGTATTTTAATGGGGATTGTATTGAATCTGTAGATTGCTTTTGGCAAAATGGCATTTTTACTATATTAATCCTGTCGATCCATGAGCATAGGAGATCTTTCTATTTCCTGAGATCTTCTTCAATGTCTTTCTTCAGAGACTTGAAGTTCTTTCATACAGATCTTTCACTTGCTTGGTTAGGTTCACCCTTGGTATTTTATAATATTTGTGACTATTATGAAGGGTGTCATTTCCCTAATTTCTTTTTCAGCCTGTTTATCTTTCACGTAGAGAAAGGCTACTGATTTGTTCGAGTTGATTTTATAACCTGCCACCTTGCTGAAGTTGTTTATCAGGTTTAGGAGTTCTCTGGTGGAAGTTCTGGGGTCACTTAAGTATACTATCATATCATCTGTGAATAGTGATATTTTGACTTCTTCCTTTCCTATTTGTATTCCTTTGACTTCTTTTTGTTGTCTAATTGCTCTGGCTAGGACTTCCAGTACTATACTGAATAGGTAGGGAGAGAGTGGGCAGCCTTGTCTAGTCCCAATCTTAGTGGGAATGCTTCAAAGTTTCTCTCCATTTAGTTTGATGTTGGCTACTGGTTTGCTGTATATTGCTTTTACTATGTTTAGGTATGGGCCTTGAATTCCTGATCTTTCCAAGACTTTTACCATGAAGGGATGTTGAATTTTGTCAAATGCTTTCTCAGCATCTAGCTAGATGATCATGTGGTTTTTACTTTGAGTTTGTTTCTATAGTGGATTACATTGATGGATTTCCAAATATTGAACCATCCCTGCATTCCTGGGATAAAGCCCACTTGATCATGATGGATGATTGTTTTGATGTGTTCTTGTATTCAGTTTGCTAGAATTTTATTGAGTATTTTTGCATCGATATTCATAAGAGAGATTGGTCTGAAGTTCTCTTTCTTTGTTGGGTCTTTGTGAGGTTTAGGTATGAGTGTGATTGTAGCTCCATAGAACCAATTGGGTAGTGTTCCTTCTGTTTCTATTTTGTGGAATAGTTTGAAGAGAATTGGTATTAGGTCTTCCTTGAAGGTCTGAAAGAATTCTGCACTAAAACCATCTGGTCTTGGGCTTTTTTTTGATGGGGAGACTTTTAATGACTGCTGCTATTCTTTAGGGGTTATGGGACTGTTTAGATGGTTTATTTGCTCCTCATTTAACTTTGGTACCTGGTACCTGTCTAGAAAATTGTCCATTTCAACCAGATTTTCCAGTTTTGTTGAGTATAGGCCTTTATAGTAGGATCTGATGATTTTTTTGAATTTCCTCAGTTTCTGTTGTTATGTCTCCCTTTTCAGATCTGATTTTATTAATTTGGATACTGTCTCTGTGCCCTCTGGTTAATCTGGCTAAGGATTTGTCTATCTTGTTGATTTTCTCAAAGAACCAACTCCTGGTTTTGTTAATTTTTTTGTATAGTTCTTTCTGTTTCTACTTGGTTGATTTCAGCCCTGAGTTTGATTATTTCCTGATGCCTGCTCCTTTTGGGTGTATTTGCTTCTTTTTGTTCTAGAGCTTTCAGGTGTGCTGTCAAGTTGTTAATGTGTGCTCTCTCCAATTTTTTTGTTTGTTTGTTTGTTTGCACTTGGAGCTATGAGTTTTCCTCTTAGCACTGCTTTCATGGAGTCCTACAAGTTCTGGTATAATGTTTCCTCATTTTCATTAAATTCTAGAAAGTCTTTCATTTCTTTATTTCTTTCTTGAGAAAGTCATCATTGAGTAGAGCATTGTTCAGTTTCCACATGCATGTGGTTTTTCCCTTGGTTCTGTCATTATTAAAGACCAGCCTTAATCCGTGGTGATCTGATAGGATGCAATGGATTATTTCAATCTTTTTGTATCTTTTGAGGACTGTTTTGTGACCAATTATATGGTCTATTTTGGAGAGGGTACAATGAGGTGCTGAGAAGAAGGTATATTCTTTTACTTTAGGATGAAATGTTCTATAGATATCTGTTAAATCCATTTGGTCCACACCTGTTATTAACTCTTTCAAATTAATTGACTCATGATTTAATTGCTCTCTCTGTCTCTGTCTCTCTCTGTCTCTGTCACTCTCTCAGACACACACACACACATATATACATTAATGAATATATATATTCATTAATGAGACAATGTCCCATGTCTCTAACTTTGTCTGAAATTCACCAGGTTGCAAATGATCAATGATCTTGATCTGGCTATCATTGTGCCTCCACCTTCCAAGTGCTAGTGTTACAAGTGTGTGTGCTGACACGCTGATTTTTGACTGCTTTCACTTATCCCACTGGTGATTAAGAGTCACTCATGATATTGAGAAATGTATACTCATTGTCACTAATGCATGTGATTTCATTATTAATATGGCAATCATGTTATATCACTGTACTTGATATTGTGATTCTTCGGTTTTAGTAGATGTGTTTAGATAAGTAAAGTGAAGAGATAAGGAAAGCTCTCTCTATTCATTTGCATCAAGTGCAGTGATATGTTCATTTGGGGTGGAGGTGGATGGGGCCATCTGCAAAGAATGATGGAAATACTGGAGGATAAAGCAATGACAATGAATATATCAGCAACTGTGTCCATTAGCTAGTGATAACCATAAAATTTTATAACCATAGAATACCAATCATTGAAAAAGATATAAACCAATCACTAAATAATTCAATAGACTCGCCCTCCAATGAAAATGCATTTTTTTCATTGAGTGAACCAAGTAAAGCAATACTTTGCAAAAGTCAAACAAATTGAGATTTAAAATGATAAGATAACGAAAAATATTCAGTGGTACTAGGAAACAGACATTTGAAGAGCAAGAAATAATTAGAAAAATTGATTCCCAATATACTCATGCAAATTAAAATCTGAAAATGTAAAGTACAATAAACACAGAGTTTTGGCATGCAAGTTAAATTGGGTTAAATTTTATAATCACGCATAACCACTTATGGATTAAAAAGAGATGAGAGACAACATGTTTTCTAGCAGTGTGACGTATGGTACTTGAAGGGAATTGGGCTGGAAGAGAGACCTCATAAACATCGCTCATTGATCCAAATAGAAGTGATATTTCCTATAAAGAAATGCATCTCAGAAATAATAAACACACATTTAAAGTATGTCACTGAAGCAAATATCCTGTGAGGAATAGACTCAGTTTGTTTTAAAAGTGAATATTTAGAAGCATCATGGAGCGGAGCAATGGAGGCACATGCCTTTAATCGCAGCATTTGGGAGGCAGAGGCAGGCAGATTTCTGAGTTCGAGGCCACCCTGGTCTACAGAGTGAGTTCCAGGACAGCCAGGGCTATACAGAGAAATCCTGTCTCAAAAAAAAAAAAAAAAAAAAAAAAAAAACGCACCATGGCATCCATGCAGTTAGGGGGAAGAAATCCAAGTAATATATATTCCTTATGTATTCTTCAAACATAGAATGAATCTAGAGTTGAAAGTTGAATTGTCTGGTTAGAAATATCCTGTCTTCAGTTCTATGTACTCTTCATGTGTATAATCCTCACAGAGTCGGTTATTGAACATAGACCTAGGTCAATTCTGAGGGGTAGCATAGTACTGTCTAATGACAGCATCCTTAGCAATGCAGAGAAAAATCTGGCTCCAAAGGGAGGTTGGGAAACGGCACTCCTGAATCCATAACAGACGATACAAGTGACAAAGGACATTTAAAGTGAATTTCAACGTTTGCAATCTGAAAGAAATATTCTTGAAACCCTATTTTTGTCAGTGTTTGTAAGGAAAGCTGCAGTGCTGAAGTTTGCCATATGAGGAAGCGTAGCCAGGCCAGAAAATTTAGTTCAGAACTATCGAATTTGGCTCAATTTTTATTTATTCAAGAGCTAGAATTTCCAAAGACTTTACAGTTATAATAGTATAGACACTGGTAACTCCATGGTAAATGTCAGTTGACTTGATTCTACTGTCAGTAGTCAGCTCATTCTAAACAAACCTGCTTTGCAACAAGTGGACCAAGAGGCTGACAATGAAAAATGAAGAAATTAATCTTTTTTACTGAAAAAGAAAAATAACCACTAAATGTGTAACTATTTAGGAAGGAATTGACTATCTTCCTTTTTAAAAAATAGCATACTACATAATATGTAAAATAAAAAATTGTAAGTAACCTTTCAAACATATGCAAATGCAATGACTACAAAGGAGGAAAATAATCTGTGTTTTAAAACACATCAAAAGATAATGTTCAAATTTTCAAGATGGCTTTCAAAAATAAAGTTCAAGGTAGTTTCAATGTTGCATTTATTCAGAAGATCACCTCCAAGAGCTCTGGGGAGAAAGTAACCATTCCTTGTTGTTTTTCAGAGTATTTCATCAGATTTGGCATGATGCTGTATAATGACTTCATTTCTCTCACAGGGGGGAAAATGAGTTTGTTGTAGAGTGAGAATCTGCAGTAAATCTTACAAGGACTCGGCAGTGTGGCGTTTATTGCCATTTCTTCCGTTTGATTTAGCAGGTCTGCCCTTCAATATTTCTTTCCTCGAAATACTTGCCCAAGTCTGTTCTTCAAACAATTTATACTGGTGGCGTATTTACAGCCTTAGGTAGTCTGTGGCGTATGTTACTCCGTCAGAATGGCCCCACTTTAGTATATTTAGAGAAACTTCTGGGCATCTTTGGTAAAACTCAATTATTTTAAGGCTCCATATCTTCAGGATAGAGGAGCAGGGAACCATGAAGTGTTTTTCCACAAGGGAAGTTTTTCTTTAAGTATTTGTTTTATATTTTACTGTTTGTTTGAAAGGGAATGGTACCTGGAGATGGATTTGATAGAACTACTATTCTTTATATCTTAACTTGTTGAATATCATAAATGCTAACAAGAACTATATGCATTATAAAAGTAAGGATCCAATCCTTTTTCATTTGTCACTTCTAGTGAGGCATTTATACTGAAGTAAAATTCAAGCTTTTTGTTGTTGTTGTTGTTAGCTGTGTTCTATTTAAGTAAACAGATATTCTTTGTCTCTTATTCTTTCAAGTGGTGGGGGAAACTAAATATAAGGCTGTAGGAATATCAGGCAAGAGATCTACCATTGCAAAACACCTCTAGCCTCCGTGAGACTTTTTCTTAGGTGATTATGTGAGTTCTAGAATCATAGTAAGCATAGCTTATTTATGTGTTTTTAAATATTTGAAACAAACAAATGTTTAACAGAAGACCACATTGAAGATGATTAAAAACATATGAGGGATTATTTTACTGATATTTGCATGATTATCTTGGTCCTATATGTGTCTTTTAAATACTAATTTCATTTGAAAAACTGTAGTAAGTAATATGAAGCTAGTAATTTTTGACTCTGTTTCTTTTGACCCAGGATGTACCCAGTTTATTATGTGGAATTTGCTTTGCCCTAAACTGAAGGTTGAACAGTCTAAAACCTTTCTTATAAGATATCAATGCTTCAATTCACATTTTATCAGATTTCCATTATGATTTTTGACCATGTTCCAACATTTCCCTTTTAAAATCTCTGTCAGGTCCATGGGTAAAATGGACTGGGCTTGGTGTACACAGAATAAAGAGAAATAGAATAGAATGGTAATGATTCAGGCTCTGGGACACATGAGTGTTGGCCATAGAATGAAATGAAAGACCTAATCCGCAAACACTTGAAAGTACAATTAGACACAATGAAAGTAAGTTGCTTTTGATTTTTTTTAGAAGACAGAATAAAAGAGCTGGTAAACAAGAATGAGACAAAACAAAGAAGAAAAACACAAGAACCAAAATCTTTTACGAAAAATTTCTACCATCCTACATGAGTTGATTTCCTGAAATTGAGTAAAAGTCAATAGAGTGATAATAGGCTTGGAAATATAATTAAACTTTAACTTTAATATGTAGTTTAATTTCTTGACATAATTTATGAATTTTTCATTAAAGTTGAAGAATGAGGAATAATGGAACTATGAAAAATTACATATTATTCAATTAAATTAAGAACAATATTATTTTCTATTTTAATTAAATATTTTTCTGTACCTTCACTAAATGCATTCTCAAAGTCATTATCAGAATTACACGTAACTCTGTAGTTCATATATATGTGTGTGAAATGGTAATGATTTCACAATCTATACATAGAAATATATGTGTATATTCATATATGTGATGAGCATAACCCTATAAGTATAATGATGAGTACTAAACTTCTCATTGCCTCAGAGTTGGCAAGTTGATCAAATGATAAATATTTTTCTTAGGGTATATCACTTAGTATTTCATGACTATAATAAAAAGTTTAAGGCAGGCCACTTGTGAAGAAAGGGAAAAAGTCTAAGAGTTTAAAATTCAAGTAACACAGCCTTGTTTATATTTTATACACAATGATTATAATTAATTTTATAGTAACTTTTCATTTTGACTTTGTTCAATCCTCCATTTATGAAATTTGTTTACTACATGGTACAACCACTGAAGTTCTAAAATCTCTCTTTTACATATATACATGTATGTGTGTGTGTGTATGTGTGTGAGTGTGTGTATTCATGTATATATATGATTGAATGTGGTATAGGCATATGGCTCAGTGGCTAAAGTCACATGTCCCCAAGCCTTGCAACTAAAGTTCAAGCCTCTAGAGAAGCCTAGGAAAAGGAGAAAATAACTCCTACAAGGTATCCTCTGACCAACACAGGTCTTTGTAGCAGGCAAATGTACTCAAACAAATGCACATGCATAAATACATATACACAATAAATGCATTTAATAAAAATTAAAGGGTACTGCTAAATCAGGGTATTTAGAGAAGTATTGCATAATTATTAATTTTTAATGTTACATCTAAGCCATAGCTCTTCAATTACTACTAAAAACCATGATAGAAATTTATCTAATATTATAGATTTTTACATATACAGAATTCTACAGATCTTTTCAAGCTCATGATATATGATTTATATGCAAGAAAAGATATGAACCAGAAAACATAGTGTTAATTCTTTATTTTAAATAATGAGGTATGATCACATTCTAAGAATGATCAGAACCAAATAAGGCCTCCTCCCCTTTGAATCCTTGTTTAAGTCTTAATCTCTGGACACTGAATTTATGTGTAAAATTGGTCCAGGCACATAAAATCACAATGTGAAATATTGGCCCTACAAGAATAGAATGTAACCTTAATGCAGTTTGATTCATCTTCTATGAAAGTAAAAGAATCTTGGAAATAGAAATATAGGGAAAATAAACTAGAATTATATTGCACATATCTAATTAATGTAGATAGTACATACATTTGACTTTCCTTTATTTAACCCAGAAAAAGTGGTGCCAGAGGCCTGTAATTGTAGACTGCCATATTAATGTGTATGACGTAGTTTTGCTTTACAAATTTTATTTAATTTTAATTTACCTGCAATGTTATAATTCCTCAAGTTTGGTAACATAATAACTTAATTAAATATAAAATATATGAAATTAAGTAGGTACACAGCCATTCATCTATTGATGGATATATAGGTTGATTTTTTTTTGTCTTGTGATTAATGCTGCAATGAAGATGAACATGTAAATATCTCTTCAGTTTAAAGTTTTTATTTCAATTGGGTTTTTTTCTTTTTTTTACCCAGAAGTGGGATCAAAGCACAATATGAAAGTTATATTTCTTTTTTTTTGAATTTTTATTGGTTATTTTGTTTATTGACATTCTTTGTGATTTAGTAATTCATATCCAGTTTTCCATAACAGACACACTAATGTATTCCCATCAACAGGATTCAAGAGTGCTGTTTCTTCAATTCATTTGTACTTTTTCTCCACTTTCAATTTCTGGAATATCATTTGATATAAAAAAAATCCTCTCATTTACATCTACATGAATGTAATTGGAAAACATCTAATTAGATATAATAACTAATCCAAGCAAAGAAGAACAAGTACCACGTGACCCTACTCACATATAGAACCTAAAGTTAAACATCTGTTAGAAGTGAAGCAGAGGATGGTGGGAAGACATTAGAAATATGTATGATTTTCCTTACATCTTCGCTGATACAGATATATCTATTAAACATAATGAGAGAGAGAGAGAGAGAGAGAGAGAGAGAGAGAGACCGAGAGACCGAGACCTTATCCTGCATTCTGTTTTTGTTCTTAATTCTCATGAGACACAGCTTAGCATACATTCATGATAGGTCTTTTATTTCTTTATTTTACCAGGTGATATACTTTTGAGAGGGATTTTATTTTCCAAATACTTTTTAAAGATATATTATATATTACGATAGGGTTCTTTCATTTCATAAAATGTCAGTTAACTGTGTGTGATACATACATTCTGCATTTGTTCTGATATTTGTCAACTTTCTGCTGACCAAATGCTTGGGTATTCTAGTCCATTTTGAATTTTTTCAAAGACCAGTAAAGACCTAGTCAGAAACAGGGATGTGTCTTTGCCCGCGGACCATCGCTGCAAGGGGAGTAACCTGTGAGGAAGCTCTTGAGAAACCTTCAGTGATACAACATGACAAGGATGCTTAGAATCTGTATATGAGCAAGAAACCAGCTTACATAAAGCACAATAATGAAAGTAATATTTTAAAACATAAGACATTGTATATTAAGGGATACTGTAGTATATTATTTAAAATTATTCCCTTATTTTTTGAGGACATATTTACTGCTTTAGCCATTAAAAATTGATGCCATAATAATTAACTAAAAAGACAAACAAAACTGATGTATATGTAATAAAAATATATTCACTTAAATAATATACTGTGCAGTTCATGCTGTATGAAAGACTAGATTCCCGCACTGATCCATCTTTGACCTTGATCATCAGTATTGGTGATCTGTAAGAATACTTGCCATATCATATGCTTGCAGTTGAACAGGTAGCACATGTTAACAAAAATAGATTGTAGTCGTGTATGGTCAATTCGTTTTATTGACAATTTTAATGAACAAAATGACTTCCCAGACATGACTGTAATACTAACCATCAATCAATGCTTTAACTTAAATTGGGAAGCTAGATAGATAAACTACTTCAATTATCTTTCTATTAAAAGTAAAATTAAGAAATTCAGTAGGAGACTACCCTTCAAAATTAGAGACAGATGTCTGTCTGAAATACTAGGTTAAAGTAAAAACCACTAAAATTGGAGTGTATTAGTTAGCTTTCATGCTAATGCCTGACAGAAACAACCTAAAGAAAAAAATCATTTATGTTAGTTGAAGGTTTCAGAAGTTTTAGTGCATGGATTCCTGCTGTTGTGCCACTGGCCAGACTATCATTTCAGTACGAGTACGCAGTACAGGAAAGAGGTTGGGTTTTTTTAGCAGACCAGGAAACCAAAAGACAGTATAGGAAGGAGTCAGGTATAAAGTATCTCTTAATACCAAGGCCCAGACACTTAGGTTTTCAAGCCTTGCCCAATATCCCCCTAAATTTCCACCTTCTCCTAAATGGTGTCTTAGCTATGGACCAAGAGTTCAATACATGAGTTCAATACATGTATTGAACTGTTTCAAACTCAAGTCATAACAGGAATTTTGGTAACTAAAATTAAAAACTATTTTAATAGTTTCCTTTCAAGTATTTGGAATTTCAATCAGTGTACATATTTTGAAAAGCAAATGCAACAGATATTAATAAAGCTTATAAATGCTTCATTGCAAGGCATTGTTCATTCTCCATACACAAAGAAGGAAAGAACAACAAAAATAAATTTTTATTAAATTTACATAGTGTTGTGTCTGCATGCTATGGGGTGAGTATGGAAATCAGCATACAGCTTGCAGGAATTGTTTGGGTCCTGGTTTGGTGGTTGGCAATTTAACCCCCAAGCAATTTTAGTGGCCCAAGAATGAAAACCGTATTGTATTTTCTTGTCTTGTCATTGAAATGTACTCAAATCTTAATAGTCCTTGAACATTACTTTGAATGGTCACAAAGAGAAGTTGCCATGACAATAGCAACTAGCTAGACTGTTTACCTTGTCAGCCTGTTGAGAAGTTGGAATCAAACTCATACATCAGGAATACTGTAGACATTTATTTTTTTCTTCTTAAACTGTACATTTTTATTTTAATACACAAGAGTTGAACATGCCTTCAGGGGAGCAAACCAACTATGCAATGCTTCTGAGCACCATACCTCACTTTTTTCATTCACTTCATCTCAGTCATACTTTGGACTATGGAAAGCACAAATTTCTCATAGACTATTAATTTTGTAGTTTGTTCATATATCCTTGTCTTTCTCTAATCTACAATAATAATAAGTTCAATAATTCAGTAAATTTTTAAAATTGCTTAATATATGATGAGTAATTCACAGGTAATTGTACTTGACCATTTTCTTCTATTTTAGAAATTATTGCATAAAATCCAGTTTCCCTTAATCACTCCTCAATCACTATTAATCCTCTAAGAGGTTTACAGTAAGGTAGTTGTGAAAGTCAATAGCACCACCAACTTTTCTATCTTACCTCCAGTAATTTATCATTAATAATGAAGTCCAGCTCATTTTAGGGATTTATGATCAACCCCAAAACAACCCTTTCACTATTTGGTATCTGATTGATGGATATAGTTAGCAATCAATAGCTCAGATATAAATGTCACATTTGTTTATAAATGGGCAAATATTAATGACCCCATCTCCCTCTTAGTGGTTGGATACAACTCACTAAAATCATGGCTTGTGTCAAGATATATAAAATACAGCTTTCATATAGGTGGGCAAGCATTTTCAAAAATGTGACTAACAGAAAAAATATTATGCATACATCCATGACACTGTGACAAAGCAAAACTGTAAGGAAAACTGTAGAGGCAATCTCCAGAGAGACAAAAGTAAGGAGACAGAGAGAGACAGATAGACAAACAGAGAGACAGACAGAGACAGACAGAGAGACAGATGGACAGACTCAAGACACTAATACAGGCAAGTAGATAAATATAGCACAATTAACCATCACATAATGCAGAAATGGGCTAAAAGCTCATCTTGTACAGACATACAATATATAACTGTTTCAAAACTAAGGACTGATAAAAAAGACTAAGTTCAGAGTGTGGCTTTGTTGCAGAGCAAAAAATGTGGCTTCCAGGGTGATGCAACAAGTTTTTGCTAATTGTTATTTCTTTCTTTTCATGTTTCATGCTCTACTTTACTAAAACTTTGGTTTATATAGCTCATCTGTCAAGCCCTTGTCTAGCACGCTCCATGCACTAGGATTAATCATGAGTACCACAAATTCATATAGGATTTGTGGAAATCTCGATAATGATAATAATGATGATAATGGCAGAAACAGTGCAGATAGCCTAAGGATGCTTCACCTTCTTAAAAACTGTTCTTGATGCAAAACTGGCTTTATTTAACACAAGCATAAGTCATGATTCTGAACTGATTAGTTTCTCATCATGAGATATTTAAGAAAATATATTCAAGAATGGAATTACAGCTTTTTAAATAAGGAAATAGTTAAATCTCATCATGACTGAGAATTCTGAAGATGTTTTATTCTTTAGAGAAAAAAATGACCCATACACCAAAAAACCCTATGCAAAATATTTATTTTACTTGCTGGTGACTTGTCATACATGTGAGAATGGGTGGATTTGAAGTGTGCAAGATCAAGAAAAAGATGCATGTTCTAAATTACTGACGTGGCTTCATTGAGAGACATCCAACATCTTACTATCAATTTCAAGACTTTGGGCAGTTGTAATATTTCTCCTGGCAACCAGAAGACCTTAATTTATGGTGATCAGGCTCTACAAATTTAACATGAGAAAATGTCACTGAAATACATCATATAAGAAATTTTAAATGTTTGTGGACATAGGGTGTGTATGTGTGTATGAGTGTGTATATGTGTGTGTGTGTGTGTGTGTGTGTGTGTTACTTGATTCATCCACAGACTACTTTGACACATAATTTTCTAATCTACAAAAATATCAAAGGTTAGAGAGGAAACATATTTTTGAATGTGTGTATAATTTTAAAAATATGTGATAAGTACATTAAATTGACAGCATAATTCTGATTATGTCTGGTGAATAAGAACTCACAGAAGTTATTACCATACAGACATGAACAAGCGTATGTATAATACATTCACATGTGGGAATTTTGGCTATTGTCAAAAATGTTACCTTAAGCATGAAGGATATGTTGTGACATTGGATACTAGACCTCTAAATTTCAGACATAATGTCTTTTACATTTGTAGACAGTGTTCTGAGCTATTGGTCATGAAAGCCCTAAGCATGCTGCTTGTGAGAAGGAACATGAATTCAGAAGACATTAACATCACTCTATGACATACAAAATTTTCTGGTCCTTGAATTTTAAGGATGAGTAGATCTAATGGTCCTTGAAGACATGGTGTATTAGAATTATGCTACATAAGAAATAAAGCTGCTAACGACCTGGAAGCTTCATCCCCACTGGTTAAATTTCACATTACTGAAAGACTCCATTTATAATACTTGGAAAGAAAAATATTGAACAATCTTACTCACCTCTGAACCATCGTAAGCCACAATAATGCCTGATATGCCAAGATATGCCCACTGTGAAATAGTGAACTGAGTATTATAAGAGGAATCAAATATTTTTTATTGCATTTTAAAAATGCTCTACAAGGTGAAACTAAGGCCTGATATTGATAAATAGGCAATAAAAATGTGAGTGTCTACGTCATAGGCTCTTTGGAAAAGCTTATACTATTGTTCTGCTAAATGAACATTATAATAAACTTCCCACTAACTTATCTTTATATTCATATATTATTAAGGCATCTTACAACCCTGCTCAGAGAAGTGTCTTTTTTGCAGTAGATGGTGATTAATACATAAACATAGCACCGGTCAAGGTACAGTGAAGTGGAAATTTCTTGTTTCGTTTGAGATTTCATTGTTTCATTTCATGTTTATTTTAGAAACTGTCTTCTGAGAGGTATTTTGCTGAGGCAGATATGTGAAAGGATGTTTTGCTGAGGCAGATATGTCATATGATGTAGCGGGAGGTGTTGAATAGGCAGCTGTGTAGCCTTGCTAGCTCTTGGCTGATGCCTAGTTCCCACTCTATATTCCCTCTTTAATTGTGCCCATGAGCTCCAGCCTGTGACCCACTAGACTTTTGGTGTGGCTGTTGCCTCCACTGGTCAACTCCATGGAATCTATAGCTCTAAGAATGGCTCTTGGACAAACTCTACCACCCTCATCATGCTCAGCTCAACCCCAGACAATAACTGCCATCCTTGGGGTACCTGGTAAAAAGAAGACTCTTAATTCTTAAGTTATCAAATATATTTATATATCAGCAAATACTCCATACACAAGATGTCCACACAATTAGAATTGTTATCCCAATATCTAATCTTTTGATATGAATAACTACCTGAGACTGCTAGAAACATGAACTTCTGCCGCCATCTTACCTCTCTTTCCACATCCTCCCTTTTTCCTTTCTCATTCCTTCCTCCTCCTAACTCTTAGCTCCTACCTCTTCTACTGCCCAATCACAAAGCTCCACTGCAAATACAATGGGCAGGAAAGGTCCTGCAACAAGAGGATGTTTTGCAGACACTTGAGAGGACATGTGATGTTTGGAAAGATATAAGTATATCCCAACAGACAGTGAATGGAGTCCTTGCATTGACTCTCCTACTTACTCTTTACTGGGCTTTGCTGATCTTTGTTTGTCATGACTTCATACAGAGAAAAGTACTAAAGAGGTTGTTGAGGTAGTCCAGCTGCTGCTTGCCATTTCAGTGGACTCACATGGATTTGGTGAAACCTCGTACTTTCTTCTGGATCAAATTTCTGCTACTGATTCATGTTTGGGGTTTTGGACTGAACTACTGATATCCTGAAAGCAGAGATTGGAATCATCCCAAAGAATTACTTCCAAGCAGGTTAACATCCCCCTTGTCCTATTATCCATCTTCTTCTGCTACCTCTGGTCAATGGGCTAGAAGGGAGGTTGAAGTGTTTAAGAACGCTGATTAAAGTAAGTTTTGAAAAATCTTAGTCTACAGTACAGAGTATAAGATACAATGTAGTGCTCAGATCTAAATGGGACATCTGTATCCTTCAAGGCTCAGGATCATCATGGAAGAAGAGAAAGAGAGGTCAAAGGAACCAGAAGTAGTGGTCACCTGAATCAAAGTAATATTTTCTGGACATGACTAAGCTATTTGTATACATGAATTCACAGGGGTTATGACTGTGTTGAACAAGATCAACTCAGCCAAAATACCAACATGAAAGAGCTAATGAAGTCTCACCCTGAGGTACAAGCTACTAGCAATTTATGACTCCTAAAGAAGAGAAAGCAAGTTTTCTTCAGGGATGCAGTTCCAGAAAACTATCCATGGTCCAATAGGTGGTCTAGCATCCGTGTACATACAATCATCATTAAGTGGACTCAGGACTCAGTGGGTATATTTTTAAAAATGGCATGTGAAAATTGGGAAGTAAAACTGGTAGAAACAATAAAGGAGGAGTTGGAGAGGTGGATAGAGGAGATGGAGTTGAACAAATCACATTATATGCATTATGAAGCTATCAGTAAACCCAAAAGTAAGTGTTCATGACAAATAACTGTATTTTCAAAACCTAACAGACAAAAACTTTGATATATATTTAGGGTTTTCAGTTAAAGTCATATCTTCTAGATCTAACCAATACGTTCTATCTACTCTGCCCTGCAGATAAAAGATGCCCACTTTCAAGATGTTAATATTAATAAGTTATGATAATTTCAAATTGCTGACAAGGTCAGAAAAACTTTTGATCTTCTATATTTCTAGGAAAATTATATATTAAAATATGACTTAGAAAAAAGGGATTACTAATATAAACAAAAGTGCTTAATTTATTTTAGGATGTATTTTATTAATTACACATATGTATCTACATTATTTTCTTCTACCAAGTTTTAATGCTATAACAAAGTATTATTTCAGTTAT
This sequence comes from Mastomys natalensis, assembly GCA_021653895.1. Classification (NCBI taxonomy): domain Eukaryota; kingdom Metazoa; phylum Chordata; class Mammalia; order Rodentia; family Muridae; genus Mastomys; species Mastomys natalensis. The sequence goes on along the minus strand of JAJTUV010001332.1, from coordinate 306,843 downwards.
TTAATGTTTTATGTATAATTTTATATGAAAGTATTTACAACTTTAAATATTACTTAATATTTTTAGGGTAGGATAATATTTCATAATTCAAATAAAAATATTTATACTTTCTTAAATTTAAATCTTATGTATGATTTGAATAAAACTGATTTAAATTCCATGAGTTAAAAATGCAATACTATACTTTCTGCTTTTATAATCAGCCATTTTATTACTATTTATTTGTTTAATTATTCAAATTTCAGAAAATTTCCTACTTATTATTTTATATGATTCAGGAGGAAGACAGAAAAAATTGCAAGGTATCTGTTATCAATACCTGAGGTTTACTCTTTCTCTAGGGAACACAATTCTACCTTGACTAGAACACTGTCATTGTCCACTTCTGTTAGAAGTTCATAGTGAGAAACTTATAGTTGATAGAAGATTCTACATTGCTTTTAACTAGCAGCCTTTAAAAAGAATTTTGCATAAACCTTTGTTGTTGTATTGTACTGGAAACAATTTAAATTCAGTTCTTCTCCGGCACTGAAGATACAGTGAAAGTCAGGATCCTGAGATCTTGATCTATGTGAGGGAAAGACAGGGTGTGACAAGCACTTTTGTCCTATCGGTTTTCATCTTTCCTTCCCTTTATCCAAAATGTCAGCATTTACAGTTTAGCTGGCATTTGGGATGAAAAGAAATCACTCTTCTCCTCCCAAATGTGCATATGGTTGATTATTTCTTTGAATAAAGTATCATTTTATCTATGCAATAGAAACATTTTAAATACCCGCTTTTCCCATTGACCTACATCTCTGTTCCAGATTAAGTGTAAAACTAGCAATTCAATCATTCTTTATCCTTGATAGCATTGCCTTATCTAATGTTTGCCTTGTGGATATAATTTGAAAGGGAGAATTTCATTAACATTTAAGCTCAGTGAATAAATAAGGAAATGCAATTTGCTTTTGATAAATATTCTAATTTCTGTAAATTCCCTATCTTGTTTTCTCCGAAGATTCCATCTATGGGAGCATATATTATTATTGATGTTGCAAATTAAAAAACACAGTGGTGCAGTTTTAGGCAGCCAAATAGTCTTTCTTCTCCAATTGCTCGCACAGCTAACCAAGTTATTTTTAATACTTCATATCTCCAGGCAAGTTAGAAATTTTGCAAAATTCTTGAAGATAATGAATAAATTTTAAATTAAGAAAAAATATTTAACAAATTTTTATATATTCAGAGATAAGGCAAGTTGAATCAAGAATGAAAATATTTTTAATACAACCAAGTAAAAGTATTTTATTGGTTTGAAGTGACTCTGTAATTGCAAAGTTTCCACAGGTATACAATAGATGCATGCTCTTGAGAGAGGATCAAAGATCTCAGTGTCAATGATATTTTAGTTGACACTGAATGTCAATTTCATCACAGAATTTGCTATAGCATAAGGGTGAGGGAACACTTTACATTAGCTACTATTTTTGTTATTTTGTTAAAAACAGAAAAAAAACACTCTGACAGAAGCATTCTAAGGGGGAACAAGTTCATTTTGGCTCATACTTTAAAGTTACAATCATCTTGGCAAAGAGGTCCTAGCAGCACATACTTTAGGCAGCTGGGCACATTGCATCCTCAATCTTGCAGCGGAGAGATATGGATGACTGCACTCAACTAGCTTTCTCTGTCTACTATTAGAATGTGTCTCCCCACATAATTTAATGTGATGAATAAAATCACTCACAGAAATGCCTACAGGATAATGTAATAACTCTTTCAGACTCTTGCTTTGGTATGTGGTTAGTAAGTAACTCTAGATCTTGTCAAGTTGACAGTCAACACTAGCCATTACAAAGTATAAACATTGTTAGAAAATTTCTCATTTAGGAATATAATACATTATGTATTACATATGTGTATGCTTGTGGCTGTAGTGAGCAAAAAGTCAACATCAAATGTCTTCCCCAGTTACCCACCATTTGGCTTACTTGTTCTGTATCTTTCTTTTATTTTCTTTCCTTATTTACTTATTCATTCATTTATTTTGATTCAATATCTCTCATGGAACCAGTTTCTGTCTTATTTACTTTTTCATTTCTGTAACAAAGTACATGACCACAGGCTAGAGAGATGGCTCAGCCATTAAAGACTAGACTCACAACTAAATCCAAAACCAAAGCAACAACAAAAAGGACCAGAGCAGCTTATTTAAAAAGACAGCATTAAATTGATCTTCACATTTCAGAGAGGTAGAATTCATGGTAGCAGAGGAACTGTGTGACAACAGAAAATAGTGAGATTTCACATCTTTACTTGAATAGAGGAGACAGAGAGGGCACAGTAGGAATGGTGTAAGTTTTTTTAAGTTCTTTCCTGTATTTCTTATGATTATAAGATAATTGCATAATTTATCTGCTTCTGTTTTCCATCTCAAATCTCCCATATACCCTTCCTTGTTCTTTACCAAATTGATAAGTTTTATTTTATTGATATATGTGTGTAAGTGTATTCTTAATACACAAGTACAACCTTCTCAGTTTGAATTAATGAAAAATATATATACATACTCTAATAAACCAGGATAATCCCTAAATATATTAGTAATATTTGTCCTTTTATCTGCAGGTAATAGTCCCCACTCCACACCAAGAATCACTTCTCTTTGAAAAAGACAGTGATTGTTACAGAAAAACATGAAATCAAAAGGCAGAGTTATGGAACCAAGTTCAAATGAATACATCTATAATACAACTCTAACACCTGAGGTTCAAATATAATTGTAAAGAACGGGCACAAAGATTTTAAGAGGCAGGAGACTAGACATATTTATGTGATATTGTGTCTTATAGTAATGTCAGATGTTACAGCCATAAACTCTCACAAACCTCAAAGATTGCACAAGGACAAGAACAGGTGTGATAATATGGACATGGGGAAAGCCTGGGAAGCCTCTACCATGCACAAAGAAGTATAGGGAACGAAGGTCTTCCCTAGGCAAGAGTTCACCAACTAGTTATTCCATAACTAATGACCAATAGGAGTATTTTGAAAACTCTTAAATTCATGCAAAATGACACAGCTTCTCCTATAAATTCACTCTTCCCAATTCTTCCAAATCCATATACCCATCTGGACCAAGAAATCAAATACAAGAGCCCATGGGGGTCATTATCATTCAAACAACAACACGCTGTCCACCTTAGACTCATGAGCATTCATAATGCAAAATGTAATTAGAGCAATTTCGAAAGTTTCCACATTCTTTCAGTCTTAACGTGTTTAAAAGTTCAAAGTTCAACATCTCTTCTAAGACTCAAAGAAATCCCTTCCTTGTAACTACTTAACAAATCAAAAGGCAAATTGCATATTTCCAAAATATACAATAACACAGAAATACATATACATACAATACATACATACACACACACACAACACACACACACATATATATTATATATTATAAAATTAAATTAATCTGTCCCAAAAGGAAGCAATTGCAGAATAGTAAGGAAATACTGGACAAATGTAAGGCCAAATACCAGCAGCAGGGTAAGCTCGAAGTCCTCTACCTTCATATCTAATGTCAATGAGCGCATACAGTGCTGCCCTGCCAAGTTTGCTGACTGACACATATCTTGCTCTCATGGACTGGTTCCATTCCCTGTTTGCAACTCTCCTTGGCAGATGTCTCTAGGCTCTTTGTACAGCACTAGAGTGTTTGTTTTGTCCAAAACAGCGAAGTCTTCTACATTTTTCAAGAACAAAAACATAAAATCAAGAAACTCATGTGACCACGTTTATTATTACTGTAAACCACTTTCTAGTACCAATTTTTATATTAAGTAGAGTGTCATTTCTGTTATAAAACATCATGACCTGAAGCAACTTGGGGAGAAAAGTATTTATTTAGCTTCCACTTCTATATCACAGTACAATATTGAAGTAAATCAAGACAGAAATGAAAATAAGAAAGCCATCTAGAGGCAGGAGCTAATGTCTGAGCTATGGAGGAGTATTGCTTCCTGGCTTGCTATCTGAAGGTTGCTCAGATTTTTTTTTTATAACACCCAGGACCATCAGTACAGGGGCAGCAACATCCACAGGAGCTTGGCATCATTATCAATCATTAATCATCAATCAAGAAAATGCACAACAGACTCATCTACAGGAAAATCTCATGGAGGCACATTCTTAATTGACATTTCCTCTTTTCAAATGACTTCAGCATGTATCAAGTTGACATACAACGTATGAGCACAATCAACAATATGGCAAGGCTGGCCAGCCAATGAGTTTCAAAGATGGCTGCTTTCTATAGCACTAAAATTATAACATGTGCTGCTTGTGCTAGACTTTTACATGAATGCTGGTAATCTAAATCATCCTTGTATGGTGTATTAGTCAAGGTTCTCTAGGGAAAGAAAAGAATGAATGAATACACACACACACACACACACACACACACACACACACACATTTGGAATTTATTAAGGTGACTTACAAGTTATGATCCAACTTTTCCAACAATAGCTATCTCCAAAAGGAAAGTCTAACAATCCAGTAGCTGTTTAATTCACAAGGTAAAATATCTCCACTGGTATTCAGCATATGCCAGAATTCCAATATGGAATGAATGTGTCACTGAGAGTCAGGGGGCAAACAGGAAAAGAGCAAAACCTTCTTTCTTCCATGTTCTTTAAATGGTCTCCTATCAGACAGTGTGGCTAAGATTGAAAGTGGATCATCCCAACTTAAAAGATTTGGATTAAAGGTGGGTCTTCCCACCTTATATCGTTTAATTAAGAAAAAGGTCTCTCACAAGGGTTCCCAGCCACTCATGTTTTAGTTAATGTGATATATTCATGTTGACAATCAAGAATATCCATCACAAGTCTACCCCTTGTCAATTGAACACATAACTACATGTCTATATCACGCTTAATTTTCTAATGAAAACAATAACATAATCATAATTACTTCCCAAATAATTTAACCACCTTACATATATCTGCAAAACATTATACATTTGACCAGGTTGTAGTTACTCCTAGCATAATATAACTACCCCACAGACAATCGAAAACCAATTATAAAGTTTAAACTATCTGGTAATGTCCCCTGAAGAACATTCTTTTAGAGTCTTAAAACTTAAACATGGTATCAATTGATATTCTTTTAAGTTATGTTACATTATATGATAAAACCCAGACAGAAAACACAAATATCTGCATAAGCACATTCTTGACAAAATATGACAGAAACATTCGTGTCATGTATAACCATTATTTCTGCAACTGGTCACATGCCCTCAGCTGCTATTTATAAATAGCTTCCCATCCTACCCATTCCCTATCTTCCACAGCAATCAACTCAGTATGTCTTGGCTCCTTTTCTGGAAGATTGACCCATACCTTCATTCCTGAATGTTCTGTGCCCTCTGTCATTCTGTCTGTATTGGTTTGTAGTAGTGTCTAATTGATTTTAATCTTAGGACATGGATGCATCAAGATACACACTTAAAGAATCCCCTGGATTCCAGACATAATCTTTCTTATGTCCATAGTAGAGAAACAATACAATTTTCCCCTGATAGTCTGGATTAGTCACCAATCATACCACTGTTATTCCTTTCTTAGCTTGTTGACTTAATGGCATCATAGACAAAAGTGACCTGGCATGAGGAAATCTGAGCTCCCAATTCAATGTAGTATTTGTTGTAGCAATTGGCAGCAGCACTTCTGTACCTGGAACTAAACCTTCTAAGCCATAAGAACTTAAAGTCAGAAGAATAGGAATCATAAATTTTCCTAATGAGTCACTAGGAATATGGAATGGAACTATTCCCTTTTCTATTACTTGACTCCTGTACCCATAGATCCTGGCTATGGGAAAAACATGAAATATTAGATTTGATTCAAAGCATATGTTGCCTTCCAGACTCCTAGGCTGCTGCTGTCTAACTGGCATATTAGCTATGTCATTAAAAGGTTATTCCATCCTTTTATAAGGCCAACTGCTTCAGGATGGGAAAGAAAATGGTAAGACCAGTGGATTTCATGATCATGGGCCCACTGTTACACATCCCTGACTATGATGTTAGCTCTTTGGTCAGAAGCAATACTATTTGTGATATAGTCATGGTGAATAAGACATTCTTTAAATCCACAGATGGTGATTTTGGCAGAAGTGCTGCATGTTGTAAGGGCAAATTCATAACTAGAGAGAGAATCATCTCCACAAAGGACAAAGTATTGTCCTTTCTATGTAGGAAGTTATCCAATATAGCTAACCTGCCAACCTGCCACCAGTTAACTGGCTGGTCACACCAGGGAAAGGTGCCATAACAGGGGCTTACTGTTGGTCTGTGCTGTTAGCAGATTTCACAGTAGCAGCTGTGGACAGATCAGCCTTGATGAATGACATTCAATGTTGTTGAGCCCATGCATAACCCCTATCTCTGACACCATGGCTATTTTCTTCATGGATCCACTTGGAAATGGCAGGTCTGCCTGGTGAAAGAGGCTGGCTGTCTACAGAGCAGGACATTCTATCTTTTTGATTATTGGAATTCCTCTTCGGCTGGTCAGCATTTGACAATCATTTGAATGGTACAGAGTTATTACATCCTTTACCCATCTGGATAGACCTATCCATGTATTTTTCCCCAGATGTCTTTCTCACCAATTTTCCAATCACGTTCTTTCCACATCCCTGACCATCAAACACTTTTTGGCTAGAGCCCATGCATCAGTGAACTATCCTTCATCCTTCTAAACAAAATGTATGATCATGTGCACTTCCCAAAGTTCTGACTACTAAGAAGATTTCCTTTCTTCAGTGTCTTTCACAGTTAACCAGAAAGCGGTTATAGTGCTGTAGCTGTCTACTTCTGGATAGTGCCTGCTTAATGTTCAGTACCATCAGTAAATCAGGCTCTTGTCTTTTCTTCTGCCATCAGCCAATCAAAGAGAATACCCTAGTTGAATATATTTGCATGCTTTTTTATGAACAGAAAACATTGTAAAAGGAGTACAAACCATAGGCATTTGGACAATATTTTTTCATATAATTTTGGGTCTTCAAGACCTGGTCAGTCCTGATTATGTATATATAACTTCTATTTAATAATAAATTACTGCTATTCATGTCCTACTTGATAGCTTGGTGGTTGGATAATATCCAGCTCATGATAGGCAGCTCATATCACACGGTAATTTGATAGCTCATTTCCATTCAGTTTGTACAAAATCCCACAGGCCAAGAACTGTGTCTCTAAAAAATAATACTTGTCTGGATATAACAGTAGAACCTTGCTCTAAAATCTCAGTGGTCTCTTCTGTGATTTATCATTAAGGACCTGCCAAGGACTCCAGATAGCTTCTGTATCTGCCACTGTTACCTTAAGTATCACTGGACCTGCTTGATCTTATGGTCAAAGTAGGAAAGCAGCCTGAATAACAGACCGGACCTGTGGAAGGGCCTCCACCTCCTTTTCTGGAACCAACTCAAAGCCAGCAGCTTTCTTATGTACTTGATATATGATCCATACTAATATTCCCAAGTGATGAATATGCTCTCTCCAGAATCAAAATAGTCCCATTAAACATTGTGCTTCTTTCTTAGTGGGGAGAGGGGGCCAAATGAACTAACTTGTCTGTTACCTTGAAAGAAATATCTCTGTATGCTCCAAACCACAGGACTTTTAACAATTTCACTGACTAAAACGGCCTTTGAAATTTGGATAGATTGTTTTCCCATCCTCTGATATACATATGTGTTACTAAGAAGTCCAAAGAGGTTGCAACCTCCTGTTCACTTGCTCCAAACAGCATAATGTCATCAATATAGTAGACCAATATGATACTTGTGGAAGAGACATATTCAATATCCCTTTGAACTAAGTTATGACACGGGGCTGGAGAGGTGATATATCCTTGAGGTAAAACTGTACAAGTATACTGCTGGCCTTGCCAACTGAAGGTAAAATGCTTCTATTGGTCCTACTGGGTAAGTACTGAAAAAAAGACATTTGCTATATTAATAGCTACACACCACGTATAAGATGTGTCACTATTCTCATAAGGAAGTAACATAAGGAAACCACACCTGGTACAGTAGCTGCAATTAAATTTACTACTTAATTTTTCATAGTCAATTTTCATCTTCCATAGTCAGTCTATCTTCTACACTGTCTAGATAACTGTCTAGAGTTAAAAATCAGATTTCCTGCTATCTTTCAAGTCCTTTATGGGGCACTTAATTTCTACATTTCCTCCTGGCATGGGATATTGGCTTTAATTCACTATTTTTCTTGGTAGAGGCCAAAGGCTTCTGTTAGGCTTTTTCAACCAAAATCCTTATTCCAGAGATCAGGAAACCGCTAGGTATATCTATCATGATTATACATTTGGGAACTGAGAAAATAAGTAAGGATGAGTTTGGAGACTTCTTTGTTCAAAGAGTCACACTTCAGCCAAAACTTCATTAATAATCTGAGCTCCATAAGCTCTCACTTTAACCAGAGGCTCACAATGTTTATGGGGTCTCACAGATCCAGCCTCAGTTCAGAACCACATTCCAATGGACCACAGAAAGTCTGATTGCGTTCTTTGCCATAGTATACTGTCACCCTTGTAAAAGGATATAGTTCTGTTCCTCTGGGAAAGAACTAGAGAAGGATAACAATAGAACTCATGTATTTTATTAATGTCCTTCCCCAAGGGAAACTATAGTTCCATTCATTCAAGGAGTTTTGGTTCTGAAAACTAGCTCAGGTATGGAAATTGTTTCACTGACCCAAATTCCATCTTGTTGTAATCTGATGTAGCCTTTCATTTGTTTGAGTATATTTTTGCTTATACAGATCAAACAAAAATACAGTAGGCTTTTATTTATTTCATGCCTGGAAACATGATTGTTTAGTCAATACCAAAGGTCCATATGAATCAAGCCACCATAAAATTCACTTTGTCTATACTGACCATTACCAATCAGGCTATTATGGACATTTTCTTTGCTTACCATTATGGTAATTATGGTCACCTCAACATTGGCAATTCAGTGCTGCTACCTGGTACCTGCTACCTTAGACCCAGTTAAACACATTGCACTTAATCTATCCAGTAGAGCAGCAGTGTCTAGCACAAGGATAATTACATCATCAAAGCACCTCAGGTGTTCTGGTGCCCCTATCACCATGCTGTGTTTTCTAGGATTAGGGCCTTCCCATTATTGAGGCTTAGGTGTTTATACAGTTTAGCCATTCTAGCATTGCTGTTTCTCTAAACCTTAAAATTCCTTCATCAACACTAAACCAAGTGATATCAGTCATCACTGGCTCCTTTTCCCGAGGCCAGCTTTTGACAAATGCTTTAGCCAACCATTTAAACACACTTTTGACACCCTTTTAAACTGTGTGAGCTTCCATATTAAATCTAGAATCTCTCCTTAGAGGGTCTAACAGTGAACTCAAACTTAATGCAGTTTGATGTTCCTTCCATGATTAGCCAACACGCTTAAATGCATCCCGACACATATTTTCAAGAACAATTCCCAAGTGGCATTGAGAGACTTATTGCTCCCTTGGAGAAGTATAAGGATTTCTACAACATTAGCATCTGTAAGAAAGGCAGTATTATCAGGTAGCAGCAAAATATTAATTTGAATGAATATTTAAATCAGTATTAAATAAGTATATATAATTTAATTATTTATTAAAAGCTTACTATATTACATTAGAGAAAAATTAAAGGAACTTTTGACAATCATAAACTGATTAAGCTTTATATCAGCCCAATGAACAGGTGTTTTAAATATTGTCTTGTTAAGAATAATGGACTTAATTGATGTGTTATGGTTTTAGTATTAAACGCTCTGGGAGTTTCATGAGTTGAAAATGTAGTCAGCATTAACAGAAAAGTACCATGATGTCAATGACCTCATCAATAATTAATCCATTGAGAAGCACATAGACAAAAAGACTATTACAAGGAATGGCCTAGTTAGAAGAAGTAGGTTGGTGTAGGTTGGTGGGGACAAGTGACCGAAGCTGTTTCCTGTCCTTTCCTATTCCCTCCATTTACTTCCTGGATTTCTGTGTTCTACAACATGTGTCCAGCTGTGATTATGCAGAGAAGTTTACAAAAACTGTCATTTTATGGTTCTACATTTTTATAGAATGACCAGATGACCATCACATATTTCCAAAAATTCCACATCCTGTTCCATAAATATTCTCCATCATAGCTTCATTTTCCCTTTTTATATTGAGTTTTTCAATGTTTTAAATAGTTATTGAATATTCAATTAAAACTGAAAGGTAGACTAGAAATTGCTATCATGTACATATTCAATTTTATTATTTTACACATGAGCTTTCTGCCTTCATGTAGGCATGTACAGTGCATACTCCTGGTGTCATAAGACAATACCAGATCTCTTGAATCTGGAGTAAGCTGTCATGTTTGTGCTGGGAATTGAAGATGGGTTGTCTGAGAGATCAATAGTACTATTAGCTGCTGAACCATTTCTCTACCTATAGTTTTATATTTATCAATATTTTCTTGCTTTTATTTCAGGTTGAATTATCTTAGTTATCTTAATATTGTTTTAAGTTGTCTTTATTTTTAAATGATATGAAGGAACATGCTTTTTGATCTAACGGCTAGATATAAATTCAGACTATATAACACAAATTTGATATAAATTGTTTCAATCAAGCAATAATCTACTGAATTTGTAGATTCAAATTTTAGAACGAAAGGAATTTTACTAATGATATTTACACATGAACAGTGATTATTATGTGATGATCATAAATAATCATGATAATGACATTTTTATTTCTGTATACGAAATATGACAGGGACATAAGTAGAATTCTATAAGCAAAATTTGTAAAAGCTGCAGTATAATTAAAATTTTCAATTCTTATTTTCAATGAAAAACTGGATCATTAATATATTAAGTCATAAAGAAGGGAACCAAACAATAATGAGTGGAACTTTCCAGTGCTGTCAAAAGGCAAGTGTCATCTTATTTTAGACACCACAATATTATGTTTCTTTATTGACAAAAGAGTGAGCCTGGTCTTCCAGCACTTATATCAGTGATATGGAAAAATGACTTACATTTGTTCCTGGGAGAAGAAAAATATTCTCTCTTTATATTTCAGCTGCCCTACCTCAGTATGAAATTATTAACTTTATGTTTATTCTAATCTTGGAACATCTGCGGGGATGATGGTAGACATTTTACAGAATATAAAATATGTACTTCATGTTATCAAATATAGTTTAAGAATTCACTTCTACCTGTTGTAATGAAAACTTGGGTGAAAATCATTTTTTGGATGTTTTTGATTTTTTTGGATATTTTATTTACATTTCAGATGTTATCCCCCTTACCCCATTTCCCCTCCTGCCCAGGAACCCCCTATCCTATCCTCCCTCCTTCTGCATCTATGAGGATGTGCCCCCACCCACCGACCCACTCCCACCTCCCCACCCTCAAATTTCCCCACACTGGGAGTCCAGTCTTCATGGGACCAAGTATCTCCTCTGCCACCTATGCCCGATAAGGCCATCCTCCCCTACATATACAGCTGGAGTCATAGGTCCCTCACTATGTGCTCCCAGGCTGGAGGTTTAGACCCTGGAACTCTGGTTGGTTGGTATTGTTGCTCTCCTCATGGGGCCACAAACCCTTTCAGCTCCTTCAGTCTTCAATCTAAATCCTCCATTGGGAACCCCTTGATCAGTTCAATGGTTAGCTGTGAGCATCTGCCTCTGAATACGTCAGACTCTGGCAGAATTCTAAGGACATAGCATTATCAGGCTCCTGTCAGCATGCTCTTCCTGACATCCACATCCACATGGGATGGATACCCAGGTGGAACAGTCTCCAGAGAGCCCCTCCTTCAGTTTCTGTCCCGCACTTTGTCTCCATATTTGTTCCTTAAGTATTTTGTTACTTCTTCTAAGAAGGACCGAAGCACTAACACTTTGGTCTTCCTTCTTCATGAGCTTCTTGTGGTATTGCATCTTGGGTATTGCAAGCTTCTGGGCTAATATTCATTCATCAGTAAGTGCATACCATGTGTGTTCTTTTGTGACTGGGTTACCTCACTCAGGATGATACTTTCTAGTTCCATCTATTTGCCTAAGAATTTTATGAATTCATTGTTTTTAATAGCTGAGTAATATTCCATTGTATATATGTACCACATCTTCTATATCCATTTCTCTGTTCTTTCCAGCTTCTGGCTATTATAAATAAGGCTGCTATGAATATGGTGGAGCATATGTCCTTGTTATATGTAGAGCATCTTCTGGGTATATGCCCAGGAGGAGTATAGCAAGGTCTTGAGATAATGCTATGTCCAATTTTCTGAGGAACTGCCAGATTGATTTCCAGAGTGGTTGCACCAGTCCTACAATCTCACCAACAATGGAGGAGTGTTCCTCTTTCTCCACATCCTTGCCAGCATCTGCTATCACCTGAGTTTTTGATCTTAGTCATTCTGAATGGTGTGAGATGGAATCTCAGAGTTGTTTTGATTTGCATTTCCCTGATGACTAAGGATGCTGAACATTTCTTTAGGTGCTTTCTCGGCAGTTGAGAATTCTTTGTTTAGCTCTGTACCTCATTTTTCAATAGGATTATTTGGTTGTCTGGAGTCTAATTTCTAGAGTTCTTTGTATATACTGGATATTAGCCCTCTATCAGATGTGGGATTGGTAAAAACCTTTTCCCAATCTGTTGATTGCCGTTTTGTCCTATTGACAGTGCCCTTTGCCTTACAGAAACTTTGCAATTTTATGAGGTCCCATTTGTCAATTCTAAAAATAAAAGTGTCAGAAAATGTAGAACATAAATCAGACTTTAAATTTTTGAGATATAGTCAGAATATAAAATATATAAAAGAACTTAAATATGGCTTCTCATACTGAGCCCATAAATTGGGATGTATGTTTTTACTTTACTAGGTTCTCAGTATAAGAATGCTAACAGTAAAACATTGACTAATGTATTTATATATGACATTATCACTAGCATTTTATAAAGAATAATTGATAAACCTGAAAACCTAGATTTGATATTATTTTTTCTTATCACTGTGACAAAATATCTTACAAAAGCATACTAAAGAATGTAGGGCTTATTTTATGTCACAGTATAAGTTTATTTCCTGCTGTGTCACAGACCAATCATGACGGTGACCATAGTGGTAAGAGTGGCTTTAGCTGTGGTCACATTGTAACCACAGTTAGGAAACAAAAAGTGAATGCCTGTGTTAAGATCACTCTTCTTCCTATTCATTTGCAAATTCTAGTCTATGGAATCTTTGCTTCCACATTCAAGATGTGTTTTGACACTTTAGTTAAACCTCTTCAGCAGAACCTGTCCTGATAAGCTCTCAAGTTTTTCTCCTAGGCATTTTAGGACTTAAGAAGTTGACAATCAAGGTTATTCACTATGAATGTACATAAAAATTGAGATTAAAAATCCCAAGGCCTGGCACTATTACTGAGGCTATGGAGCACTCACCAAAAGGTACCTATCATGACTGTCCTCCAGAAGACCCAACGAGCAGCTGAAAGAGTCAGATGCAGACATTTTGCACCCAACCAATGGACAGAAGCTGCTGACCGCTTTGGTTGAATTAGGGAAAGGCTAAAAGAAGCTGAGGAGGAGGGTGACCCTGTAAGAGGACCAGCAGTCTCAATTAATCTGGACCCCCAAGATCTCTCAAACACTGGACCACCAAAAAGGCAACACACACCAACTGATATGAGGCCCCCAACACATATACAGCAGAGTACTGCTGGGGTCTGTGTTGAACCAGAGAAGATGCACGTAACCCTCAAGAGACTGGAGGCCCCAGAGAGTTTAGAGGTCAGACGGGGTGGGGAGTGGGGGTGGGGGGGAGGTATGTAATGTGGAACAGTCAGAGAATGGATAGGATGGGGGGGGGATAAAATTTGGAGTGTAAATAAATAATAAAAAGCTGTTCTATGATATTTCAATTTCTACTAGCTGAATGAAAATACACATCTTTAAGGGATGTATGTGTGTCTGTGTGTGTGTGCATGTGTGTGTATGGTTTGTTTGGTGGTTTATCATTAGACCATAATATCTAAACATAGATAGGGATATTATAGTGGTATTTCTGTAGCAGAAATATGGAAGTTATAAATATTTGCTATAATACAGATTTGAAATTGAAAATACATTAATAAAACATGTGGAGAAATATAAATGAATTCAAAGTAGTTTTTAAAATCTGTATTTGAAATATAAAAGGAAAGAAATAAAAATTCCATTGGGTAATTCATCCTCCTCTCCTGTTTGCATATTTGTTAACTTGTTATCTTTTTTTCTGTTGCCTTGTTACTGTGGCTGAAATATTTGGCAGTGGGTTAGAAGACAATGGTAGAAAAAGACACTTTATCTTATTTCTGATTTTAGAAGAAATACACACACTCAATTTTCTTCCTCTCAATTCTGAATACACTGGGAGTGTATTCAAAATTAAGTTCCTTATATATAAAACTTGCTGTTCCTCATCATATTCATATATTTCTTACATATATAATATAGCTCCAGGAGCAGGACTACACATCCCAAGACATTTTGATAGCACAAATTAATCTTGATAGATTTGAAAAAATGGAAGACGCAAGTCTAGATGGACTAGAAAAGAGTTGGATGGAGGAGGATCTGAGAGGGGGTTGAATATGATCAAAGCAGATTGTGCAAAATACTTGAAGATCTAATAAAAATTACAGCAAGAGAAGTATATATGAACAGGGTAGTTTTATTTGGTTATAAGGTTGAGTTAAATTATGTAATTTCAGTAAGTAAATTAAGTGAAAATGTTAGTATCACAAAGGCCAAGTATTACATGTTTCTGTCTTAAGAGTCATGGGGAAGTTATAGGAGTGAAAATAGAAGAGTGTGATGAAGTGAAAAGGGGGACAAGGACACCAGAGAGGGCAACAGGAGAGCTGACCATGATCAATGTACATTATTTGCACTTGTGAAATGACACAATGAAACTGCTTAAAATGAATACAAGTATTGTTCATTTAAAAGAAATTTGAGATCAATTGTAGTTATAAAATTAACATAACATATAAATGAATAAATTCCAACTTCCTTCTGCAAAGAGATGTTTAGCACATTCACTATGTCTTGTACATAGATGGTATACAATAAATATTGAAGGATTCAGTAGACTGTGAAATAATGAGGAACAGCAAGCTCATATATAATATTATATATTATATGTATAATATAAATTAATATATAGTAATAATTTTGGATACTCCTATAGAGTTGTACAGGGTACTTTGGAATTATGTGATTCATGTAGGTATTCAGATCTGCATCCCAAGAATGTACATTTTATTAAAATAATATTTTGAAGTTAATAATCATAAAGACACTCAGCACTCAATTTTATTCACAGAATATGAAGTATATCCTACAGAAAAAAAGTGAAAATTAACAAAAAAACAGTGAGGAAGATTTTCACGGTAGAGATTTAAGAAAAGAATAAATAAAATATTAATACTTAGAAACATACTCATAACTTCAGAAAATGTGGGAAAATTGTGAAAGAAATGTGTTAAAAAAACTTCATAGCTCTCAGCATAAGCTCTACACTTAAGACTCAGGAAACATTGAGAAGCATAAGAGATAGAACACCAGAGAGTCTGCAGCAGGATTGTGTTTTCCAGATATGCTAGGGAAGCTACACTCATGAATCTCAATGATATGGCTCCCTAAATAAGACCTGAACAACGACAGCACAATTTTGACATATACAAATAGATTGAAGAAAATTTGTGGGGCTTCACTCCTTGGTGGACAGGTTCAGGAAAAGAGCACTTACTGAGAACTAGTCTTCCCCAGGGATGAGGAATTCCCCCTAATTGATTACCAAATTCCAAATGGACAGCCCTCAAAGCATACACATAGGAAGAACACTGAAAGTATTCATCAAGCTTTGTGTGTGTGTATACACACACACACACATATATACATATACATCATATACATATACATATATATGTGTGTGTATATATATATATATGTATATATATATATATATATATATATATATATATATCTCCAAGATAAGCAGATACATCAATAAGTAAAGTACACCATGAATTTGAGAGAGAGCAGGGAAAACATAGTAGGGGATTACAGAGAGAAGGAGGGAATCAAATTATATAGATATAGTACAAAAATATGTTAATTTAATAAAAGAAGACATAAAATATCTTAACTGAAATGCTAGTAATTTCAGCATGTTTTTTTTTCTTCAAGTTAGAATAGAATGCTATCTTTGTAAAGAATATTTAAAATATATATCTTCACATTTTGCAGTGCTATTTACTGTTGGAAGGTTGTAAACTTTTCCTACCTAGTACCTCTAGATCCAGAGTTAGAGGTCATTCTTTTCAGTTTCTCTTTGGGTCATTCTGTGGTCTACTAATCAGCATTCTTGCTTGGTTCTGGATGACTACTTAGTCTTCCCATGTAATGAGTGGTCAGTGTATCTAGGCACACATTTTCCTGTAGGTAATCTTCCTCTCTCTCTCTCTCTCTCTCTCTCTCTCTCTCTCTCTCTCTCTCTCTCTCTCTCTCTCTCTCGTTTTGATATCCCTTCTTAAGCAAAGTCATGATTTTCTTCCCATTTCTATTTGAAGAATCACGTACAGTTTTCATTGTCTTCCTTCCCCTGCAGTGCCTCCTTCATGGAGACCATGGAAGCTAAAGGATTCTGGCTTTGAAAGACACTGGCTGCATCACAGGTCAAAATTACAGACTCTTCTAGCAATCACACATTTCAAATGCTAAATATTTGCAAGGGGATCAGAAGGGAATTCCCTAAGATAGCCTGTTTCCAAACTGCTTCATGTAAATTTCTCTTGTTTGGTCAATTCAGTGGTGGGGATGTGGGCAGGAGTGAAGTACAATATTAAGAGTTATATGGGGTATACGGTATAGGGGACTGATAAAAATAAATGTTTAAATAAAACCTATGAGGCTACCTGTAACTGCACATTATCACGGACACATAAGATATATTAAGACTGAAGCAGTTACAAATGGAGCTAGGATTGAAATTGAGGAGAGTACTGGAAATTTGATGAAACACTCTCATGTAGCCACTTTCTGTCACATTACTCTCAAATAATAGGAAATCACAATATCTCATGCATTAATATATGTAAAATAATCACAGCAGAGGTTAATGGGTTTAGTCCATTTCAATTTGGATTTCTATCCTGATACACATACCATAATTATGCCAATTTTCTTTTCCCCACACATTTCAATATAGAAAAAAACATAAACCCTATTGTCTGGGTAAATATCCATTTAATTTCCCCAATTAGATACACTTAGTGTTTTGAAAAGTAGATATGAATAATTTCAAAGAAAATGTATCACTTAGCTATTAATGCTTTCAAATTTCCCTACACAGTCTTTGTTTTAATACAGTTTTCAGTTGCTCATCCTGCTAGCAAATCCAAAGGCATGGCAAAATTTTCCAAAAAAACAAAAGAGAGAATCGGAATCTTATTCATAAAACCACCAAGCAAAACAAGCTAGATAAGCAGGAATTCACGGCAGAGCCAATTTGCAGCCAAGCAGAACTGAGACAAAGCAGCCAGGGATGGCAGAGCTCCCACTTAGGTGGCTCTATTTTAAGCAGGCCCAGAGGTCATGAATAGAGTCCTTTATTCTTTCCTATTTTAATTCAGGGGAAGCAGGTGTAAACAGATTTTAATTCTGTCACCAAATTAGGTTAAACTCAACAGAATGTTTTTTGCCCTGGCAGCACGCAGCAATTCCGGCTTATATGTCTTTCACCTATACCCCATATAATTCTTAATATTGCATTTCACTCCTGCCCACATAGAATCTGAAAGAAGACGGTACAGGTAAAATAGCTGAACTATTTCAAACTTACTTTTAGTTTTCTGTTTTATTAAAATATATTTTAGTGTTACGAAGTATCCAAATTCAATACTCTGAGTTCAATTTTAAACTTAGCAGAAGAATGTGAAGCAATAGTTCAGAAACAAGTCGAGCCGGGAGTGTTTATCGCACACTTAGATTATCTCAACTTTATCTCCTAGTATTCTTCTATAGTCTGAACCGTATGTCACCAATGTTTTATTTTTCAAACTATAGTGTGCTTATAGAATATAGGATTTAAACCATTTTTTCCAAGTTGGTATTTGTGTGTGTGAACATTGGTAGATGATTTTCTGTTCACTTACAAGTGCAATAATTTCTATCTCTGTGTCTAATTAAATTTTATGAACAGACATTAATTATACACAGTTACAGAATTCGCTATGGTATTTCTGCATATGCACCATGCACATAGCACACATTGATTATATCTACCCAGCAATCTGCTCTCTCTTCACCCTTCTCTCCGCTCCCAATCACCCTTAAGCATTATGTTACTTCCAGTGAAGGTTTGCAGTTTCTATGATAATGATAGCATAAGAACCTATATTCTATTTTACCATTCATCTAATCCAATGATAATGCAATTTTTTTGAGTTTTATAGCTTGAAGACAAGAGATAAGTTAAATAAACTCATATAAACTCTTGGTGGTGATTTTAATTCAGCACCCTGAGAATCTAAGTGAACTCGGGACTTACCTGAAATAAAAGTACACAGGCATCCTTAGCTCTCTGTAGCCAGACCTCTCAGCACTGATCCTACTTAGCAGCACTTTTACTTAAAATCTTATCACAATCTAAAAGGGTATCTATTAGTCTCAAGATTAAGAACATTGTGAACAAGTAATAATCAAACATTTAAAATCTATATAAAAATTAATAGCTCCATTTATACTTCCAGTTATGCTTATAACTGGAAATGATACAATATGCTATGTGTACCTGAACAATTATTGACACAGCAATCAAAGATGATAACTATAAAGTTTCTTAAGTGAAATAGCAGTTAAACTGTTAGATTTGAGGGTCTGTTTTGAAAACTGGCTCATTTTATTTCCAGTGCTCCTGATGCTAGCTGTCCCGGGAGAAACAACAGATAAAGACATATTGTGTCTCCTTACTACAAAGAGAAATAAGCCGATTAATAAAGAGGGAATAAAATGGCAGTGGAGTTAGAAGGCTCAAGGAAAATTTCAGCAAGAACATGACATTTGGACACAGTGCTGATAAGCATACAGGAAGGAAGGCTTGTCGATGATGAAATGGAAAGCTAGGACAGGTAAGAGCCAGTGTGAGGATGCTGACAGGTAGCAAGCCCAGTCTGAACAACACCAACAAAACGATGTCTAAAGCATTGCTAGTGTTGAATTTTGCTTCATTTTGAGAAGAAGGGTAAAAAAAAATTGATTATAGGTTAAAAAAATTCTATGCTTTTTATAATGATAAATATTTATTTCTAGAACAACTATTTTAGTTTAAGTTAAAAAAAAAAAAAACTATGAGCATGCCAGAAAGTCCAATTTGAATATTAGGGTCTTTTGTCATGTATAAATGATATATTTAGCTCTTCAATTTATTTTTACATAATGAAAAGTCATTTAGACAGTTAAGTAAAAGTTCTCATCTCTATTTTAAGATGCAAATATCTGATAACATCCTCTTAAGTTTTCTTGTGGTGTTTCTTTCTGAAGTTACTCTTTTAGATGAAGATCTTTCAGCTATTCTTTTATAAATTGTATTGCATGAGTTTAGACTGCATTACATATTTTCAACCTTTTGAGATATATATATATATATATATATATGTGTGTGTGTGTGTGTGTTATGTTATATATATATATATATATATATATATATTAGTACCATTCAATTCATTATGGAAAATTAGTAAGATCTCTTTAAATGCTGCTTACCATTACTTTTGATTATCTACTGAGGCAAGAATTAAATTTCTGAAGTAAAAAAGGTCCATGGTGACAACTGCAAACTGCTCACATGTTAAGTTGGTGATAGATCATAAAGTTAAAAGGATTGGAGCGGTGACGCCAGGAACGTTAGAAATATGAATCAGAGCTTACCGTCAGGTGTGGCATAGCCAAACAGGCTTGGTAATTGCCAGACAGGTTCCAAGAGGCAAGGGCAGTGTTGGTCATGCAACTAGTTAGCTTCCTTAAGTTGTCCTTTCATACCCTCCTCCAAGATGTGATGTGCACACTGTTAAACTTTTACAGATATTTTCTTAGAGTGAAACTGATTTTAACAGATAGCTTTTAAGAATACATTTACCTAATTCAGAACAGAGACCTTGAACCATCTTGTACATTTGAAGTTAACTACAAACAACTGTAGCTAATTCTTGCATCTGTAAAGACAAAGACTGCTTAGTATGATTGACAAAACTTGAGATAACTGCAAGAGTGGAGGATAGTCAAGTCAGACACATGAGTAACAATGATCAGATAGTTCAGATCAGTACCTAACAAACCAGGAACCAGAGATCGACAGAGGGAAAATTCTACACTCTATGTGAATGGGTAAAAAATGACCAGTGCATGATTGTAACTTAATTTTTTAATCCTATTTTAATGATGGCTCTTAAGCACTTTAACCTTCCTTGTAGCCCACCACCCACCAGAGGTAGTGAAAAAGAAAGGATACTGGAGGAAGTGGACCTTTTATAAAAGGTTCTTTAGAGCAACTCCCATCTGTGTTGTCTGGAAATCAGCAGTTCAGCTCACAAGCTAGCAGGCAGTGGTAGCTCAATCCACTCACAAACACCTCAGGGATACACCAGCAGTCCAGTTAGGTAAAGTCAGGTTAGCAACAGTGGTGACATGACCTAGCAGAGACAGCCAGGCCTCAGCCTCAGTTTGAGTCAACAGAAAGGACCAACAGGAGCACCAGAAGAAGTTCTTGGCTTTGCCTCTCTCAGGAAAGCAAAGATCAGTGAAGACTCAAGACCCACAAGCATTGCACAGTTAATTGTACCAGTAAGCCTAGCTCTGTCTCTGTCACTCTGTGGAGTCCTATTTATACCATCCAAACATGACGTGTCCTCCCCATGCCATGCCTCAGCACAGGTCTTGTCTCAGCACATGCATCCCATCAGCCTGAGTCTTTGGAAGTGGCAACAAACTGCAGCACACCACCAGAAGATTTTTGGTGCATTTCTCTCTATGGAGTCCTGACAAATGCAGCTCAATGACTCAGTGTAAGGCAGACCAATATATGGATGCTGTTAGTAAAGAATCCGTCACATGTCCTTTCACCTGCTTGCTTTAGCAGAACATCCTCTCTCCTGTATTTGCTTCAGCCAAACATTCCTTCACCAGTCTGCCTTAGGCTTTCATCTGTGTCCACATTAAGGAAACGTCTTTCGCATGTTTGCAGCAGCAAAAAAAAAAAAAAAAAAAAAAAAAAAAAAATCTAACCTACTTTCCAAAGAATCCTGAAGTTTCCACTTCACGTGATCATCTTCCTATGTAGGCCAGGAGGGTACACATGGAGTATGTGGGTCTGCAACAGCTTGTCCTATGCTAGACAAGAGAACTAGGCACTCTTCTAATGATCCCCACAGACTTGGCTCAGTTTCTGAAACAGTTCTATAAAAATTTCTACACAGTGAAGCTCAATGATTTTTTTTTGTTTGTTTTTGTGAATCTCCTCCAGTCTCTCAGCTTCTTTCATTTCTCAGTTGGTTTTAACAAAACCTCATTCTGTTTCATTTCCTATCCTGCTTCATTTCCTCCATAAAAATCTCCACCATTAGTCTTTATTGTTGTGGACAAAGGACTTAGAACCACTGTACCGAGTGAGGTTTGGTTAAGTGTGATTTCTGGTATTCTGGGTCCTTGGGCCATGGACAACTGGACCAAGAAAGATCCTGTCACATTGCAAATTTAAGCACTAATGGTATATCCTTCAAATTTTAATCTTTTAAAGAAACTTCACCACTTTAGGGCAGTGGGAAGAATAGAACAGCATGCAAATTATACTTTACTCCACTGACTCCAAAAGTAGTAATTCAATGTATTTAAGTATGATTTACTTTTTTCTGTATATTTGTGTGTGTGTGTGTGTGTTCATCAATTTTATAATCACTTGGAAAAAAGAACTTTCACATGAAAAAGAGAAAACATATGATAAAAAAGATTAATTTCTACATTTTCATAGATTTGAATCCTTGATATCTTGATTCTGAGCCTATGATAAAATAAGGATGTAATTCACAATCAAATCATAACATGACTACTTGTATATTTGTGTGTGTGTTTGAGTGTGTGTGTGTTGTGGGTGACATTTTATGAAGTAAGTATTAATTAAATGTGACTTTAATCCAATCTTTTACTGAAGATTGTCAATAAAACCAAAATTTGATAATAAAATCAGTGTAATTATTTTTTCATTCATTTTTTATCGGATATTTTATTTATTTACAATGCAGATGTAGTTATTTTGAGACATGAAAATATGTCCCAGAATTATTATTACTCTGATATTTCCTTCCTAATAGGTACAAATACTCATTAATTCAATTGAATAAAGTATATAAATCTCAGTACTTGAGGAAAGAATAGGTTTGTTTATCCTTCAATGGACATTTCCATTGCTAAGGTTCGGTTTGTGGGCCGTTAGGTTAGACTGATTTCCATCACAATGAACTTCATTATATTATGCATGTGTGTGTTGGCGGGGAGGATGCTCATATGGTGTTTCTAAAATGCAGGGAATGAGTCAAAATACTTTATAGAAACCCACTCTGAGAATACTAACAAGGCCCCTGCTATAACTACATTAATCCTTTCAAGAAAGCAGTGGTCAGAATAACTTAATTACTTTGCAATGAGTAAATCTTAACTCAACCTAAGTAAAATGTAAGTGATAGAAGTAAACCACCCATCACTTCTAAATTCTCCCATACTTGGGGCTGTATTACTAACCCATAAGCCTGTGAGGTACTGAGCACATATCAAAGCCATAGCACGTTTGATTATCATATTTCTTAACTAGCTTTTAAATTATCATAATTCTTTATTAGCTTTTGAACATAGGTTACACAATGGAAAAATTCAGGTTCTCTCCTTTTTGAGGCAGCTGACTCCTTATATTCGAGGTTGTATATTACAATGCATTTATTTATCCTGATAATATCCTTGGGAAGCACTTACCAAGTCTGTACCTGTTTCTGAGTTCATCTTTCCTTCACAAATCACTTTTACTGCCTTTACAAGCCTGTCATCAGGTTTAGAGTTCATTGCACTACAACTTTTCATAATGTAAATCATTTTGTCTTTCGTTGTAAAAGTTAATTTTTAAACATTTCTGGTTTAATTTTAAAGGTTAAAAATCAGTAATAAATTTAGTTTAAGCCATAGTTAAGTGACTACATTAGCTTAACAATTTTTATCACTCAGGATTATACATGGATAAGCACTTTATTCTCAATATCTACCCATTACCATAAAACCCTATTTTATCTTCTGATTTATTAGATTCTTTCATTTTTAAGATTGATAGTTTGTTGTAGAAATAATTTACACATATTTTAAGTCATAAAATTAAACAGAATATGAGTAACTTGTAAACATATTGGAGAGACTTTAAAAGACTTACATTCAATCTCTCTAGAGTGGGATTATGAATGCATGATTTCCATGTTTCTGTCACTGGAAAAAAATCAAATCCTGATGTCTTACATTGTACTTTGCAAGGGCCTGGCAGGCCAACTTGTGAAAAAAAATATATTGCTTGATTCATGTGTACAGTAGCATGTAAGTGAATGGACAGCCCTTTCATACAGAGTTTAGAAGTATATGTGACTTCTTGATTAAGAGATATGTAATTGATTACCTTTTATACACTTTCTGGAAATCATTACAAATATTCTCATCATACTACATAACCTGACTCTTTAAATTTAAAATGTAAAGACTCTCCAGCAGTTCAGCTTCAACCAATCTTATCTGGACACATAAAGAAGATTAAGTAGGAATGCAATATCTATTACTGAAGGCTTTTATTACTGATTCTGTTAGTTTTTCTATCTATGTCTTCATTCTGCACCCTCACATTCTGTTTGTATGTCCCTCATACATCACTTTATTTGTCGTTCAATTATTTCTCTTTAATTTTCCAATCACCAGTGTCAGTCAGTATTGGGTACCCAAAAGATGATGACAAAATATTGTTTGATTAATTTCTTTTTAAGTACTGATCCAGAGAACATCAATAATTTGGCAGTCAATGAGAAAAGTCGAAAAACAGAAGTGATTTGAGGTTATCTAACTTGGGTGTTCTTACATCGTGTACTTACATTGTGTCAATCAAGATAGAGAAGTCTGGTATGTTAATTGACTTTTCTATCAGTCTTTAATTGAGCATTTCCTTCCAATATATTTATTGTACTCTTATTTATATGCATGGTGTGTGTGTGTGTGTGTGTGTGCGTGCGTGTGTGTGTGAGTTTGTGTGTGTGTGTGTATGTGTGTGTATGAGAGAGAGAGAGAGAGAGAGAGAGAGAGAGAGAGAGAGAGAGAGAGAGAGAGGATGGTGTAAGGGTACCAACAGAAAATAGAAGGTATTGTATTCCCTTGGAGCTGGAAACACAAGGAGATGGTATCTGCCCATGTTGGGTACAGGAAGTGAACTATAATTCTCTTCAAATGCTCCTCATTCTGAACCATCTCTTCAGCTACTAAGCATTGTTTGTAAGGATGAATACTTTTAACATGATTGAACATAAGTATGTTCATGTAGAGAATAGGAATTGGGCAAAAAAATCTTCTACAACTCTGACACATACTCTCTAGAGTAAAAAGATCAGCCAAAACCTATGCTATGAATTGGAAACTAAAAATATTGAGATAATTAAAAATATGCAATTTAAAATTTTTTTCATTATTTCTATTTTTCTTGAGATACAATATAATTACATTGCTTTCCCCTTCTCTTTCTTCCCTCAAAATCCTCCCATACCTTCCTTGCTCGTATTGAAGTTCATGACATCCTTATATTGATTGTTTTTACATCTATGTGAGTATTTTAAAATGTATATCAAACTTCAGTACAAAATGTGAAAGAAATGATCATTAAGTTCAAAAATGACATAATTCTAGGTGAGAAATTGAAGTTTGTTTGGTCTTCAATTTCTTCTTTTAAGCTTATCAAGGTTTTCTCAATATTCACAAGACTGTCATAATTAGAGTCAATCTGGAAGTCATATTATGATTAATAACAACATTAGTAACAAGTCTCACCTTTTTATCATGGACTAAATTTGCAGTACATGAACTGAAGTTTATTTTAAATCATGAAAATCAAAACTATTAAACAACAATGTAAGATGTAGGGAAGCAAGAAGAATTTGTGAAATTTAGCATATCTTGCAAAAATTAATGAGAATGAAAACTCTAGTGTCTTCACACACAAGAAAAATATGTGTTTATGAAAGAGATTGGATTCGTGGAATTGTCTTAACTCCATGATTCACACTACAACCACTTAGTGATTTACATTCTTTGAATTTGTCCATTAAAGCATGTTTGCCCTTTTCCTGTACTGGAAGATGAAACTTTCACTTCTGAGATTCACTATACACTTAACAGTTTTTGGATGGGCTGTAGTAATGGCCGAAAGAGCCCTTGCAGAGGACAATGGGGCTCATTTCCAACATCCATGTAATAGCTCATAACCATCCAAACCTCCATTTCTAGAACATCTGTTGCTTTCTTTTCGCCTCTGTGGGTACCAGGTGTGCATACTGTACACAGATTTATATGCAGAAAAAAACACTCACACATGCATAAGATAAAATAAATAAATAAAAATAATTTTAATATTTCTGATTGTTGAGTTTAGTTCTAAACTAACTTAGGTCACCTACAAAAGTATTTGCTTGTATGAAACTAGCTTGAGATATTTGTTCTATAAACCATTATATAATGACATATAATTTTCTTTTCAATGTGATTTCTTTCAGAGGAACAACTGAATGAAAATTGTGCTAGAATAAAAATACAGCCTAACAAACATTAGCAAAAATATCCCTGTATTTATGTGAATTTAAGCATCAGTTTTTGTAACATTTCCAAAAATACCAGAGATAGTATCATAATATAATTGTCAACTATGAAAATTAGCACTTTCAAGAATAAATAAAGGAAAAAATATGCCAAAAGAAACATATCTACTAAGAATAATACATGAGAACATTTTATTATAATAAAAATGAAACAATATATTTATAAACTTTATTTTTGCATTTCATATTTGTTAATATATGCTATCCTTTCTTAAGAAGAAACTGAAAATTAATATAGATTTAAAAATAAATCTGTATTTGTTTAGAGAAAATTACATTCACAACAATGAAATATTCAGATTTTAAACATGGACATCCTACATGAAATTTTTGGCATTTTTTTTATTTAAAACACACATAATCTTTAATATATTTCATATATTAAAAATCATTATAGACCTTTTGAATATTGGTAGTGAAAAAACTCCTCAGCACATTCGTATTAACTGATTTATGTGCTAAACTCTCTTTACAGAATGTCTGAGATCTGGGACCAAAGTCACAGCTGCAGTTTACTACTTCATAGACTTCTTATTTGTTCCTCCCAGTTTTTGATATTTATACTTAATATCCTCCTATTTATAGATGTTCTTTTTCTTTTCATTGTTTAAATCTCTTTATTAAATTTCTTATTTGTTTGTGAGTTTGAGTGCACATGGTACAGCACATACACATGGGTAGGAGGACAGTCTGTGGGCACCAATGTTCTTTCTCCATCTATGACCAAAGGACTGATCGCAGGTCATCTGGCTTGGCATTATTAACATCTGAGTCAATTCACCATCTCTCTTATATACACCATTGTCCACAAGTCTTTCCCCTCCTTTATGATTTAATATTTCCTTTTATAATAACATCAATATATATGAAATTATAAATATATAAATAAATTCTGTGAAATATTAACTAATGTAAAATATCTAGTAACTGATTACACCCATGGTATTTTAGTCTTATTTTTTAAATGTTTTTTCAATACCTACTCTATATAAATACACAATAATACAAGTATTGACTTCTTATGTGATTTTTAGAAAGAAAACCCCCACTATTATGTGGTATATGCTTAAATTAGACTATGCTAATGTTGGAAAGAGCGTTACACCACACTACATACATTATCCCATTATTTAGAAATCTAACCACCAATGAGATATCATTTTTATTTACCATTTAAACTTTTTAAAGCAAGCAGTTCCTTAAAATGTACTACACCAAGTACAATTAATATAAATATTTTAGGTACACTTTTGTCATCTGGTAAATTCCCTATAATTGCCCAAATAATCATATCATTTCAAAGGAGTTTCTTCTATACAGTTAATCTCTTCTTCAGTTTCTGTGACCTCAGCAATCACTTATGAGTTGAGGTCATACATAGCTCTATTAGTTAAGGTTTTTAATGCTGTGATAAAATACCATGACCAAAAGTACCTTGAAGACTATAGGGTCCATTTCTGTTTACAATTCCACATGACAGTCAATCATCTAAACAAGTCAGGAAGCCAACTCAGGCAGAGCAGGAACGTTCAGGCAGAAGACACGGCTGCCTGGGATTCTATCCATTCCTAGTTCAGTTTGCTCACTCATACCATCCAAGACCAGCATCACAGGGGTGATACCACCAAGAATAAACTAGCACATCCCATATCAATCATTAAATAAAGCAATGCCCACAGATTAGCATTCAGGCCATACTTGTGGAGGCATTTTCTCCACTGTGATTCTTTCTTCCCATATTTGTGTCAAACTGAAAACATTTAGTCTAACAAGAGTCAGGTGCTTTGGACCAAATGGACTATCTTCTACAGATACATAAACTAGCCATTCTTACATCTTACTACACACTGTACACAAAGTCTAAATGACCATTTTATTCATTTTAGTCTAGACTACATCCATATTTAATTGCAATCTGCAAATGTGCTAAGTTGATTATAATTGTTTATAATACCTGAAGCTTGAAAGAAAATACTTGATTTGAAGTTGTATAAAATTTATTTTGGCTGACATATAAAAAGATAAAATTGAATATTTTAATGGGGTGCCATGCTATGTTTTGAAACTTGTGTTCATTTTGAATGTTTATATTAGTTTAGATATAGATATATATCTTCTCAAGCATTTTTTCAATTCTTTTTTACATGTTTTTCATAATTTATTCATTTTCATTTTATGTGAATTAGTGTTTTGACTACATGTCTAGGAGTTACAGACAGCTGTGTCCTGCCATGTGGTTGCTGGGAATTGAACCCTGGTCCTTGGGAAAAACAGTCAATGGTCTTAACTGCTGAGTCATCTCTCCAGCCCCATTTTTAATTTCTTAATATCAACCTTTTTGGGGAAAAGTATCTAAAAATGAAAAAGAGAAAATTAAGGTTGCACTTTAATGATGAATTACATCTTCTACTTTAAGAAAGATGGGAAAGTTACATACATTTCAATGAAGTGAAGCAAGCTTTAAATTAACTTTCACTAAAAGGCAAATTTGTACTTGCATGGGGATACTCCACATAAATTAATAGAATTTGTAACAGCAAAGGTGTATGGCTATATACATGTTTCATTCAGGACTGTTCTAGTTTTTGACTAAGCAATCTAATTGAAATCACACAGACAATTTAGATTTTCCTACAGTGATATTGCAAATGTCAAATATATCTTTAGTGGCACCTAATCAAGAATAGACTATGGTTGGTCATTGTAGAACATACATTAAATCCCAGTACTTAGGAGTTGGAAACAGATGGATCTCTGTCAGTTCAAGGCCTATCTGGTGTACACAGTGAGTCCTAGGCCAGCCAGTGACTTCACAGTGAGACCTTGTCTCAAGAAAAACAAAACAATAGTTCCAGTGTGATGACTCATGTCTGTAATTCCAAAACTTATGAGGCCACAGCAGGAATTTGTCATGAGTTCAAGGCAAGCCTATGCTCCATAGCAAGAGTTTGTATCTATAAATGAAGAATACAACAGAGATACTATATATTATATGTTTGTCAGTTCCCTGACTTTATTCTTTGTGGAAAAAGTTTAAATGACTTTCTCATTTACAATGCAATATCTTCCCCCAATGACTCAAATATTATAATTTTAAGCAGTAATGTTATGTACACAATTGTATATAAGTTATATAAAACCGTAATAACTATCCCTTGGAGTAATAAGTTATTACATAATATATTTTGAAGAGGTATTGAAATCATGTGTGCCATATGTGTCTATGTTCAAGGTGACAGAATATTTATTTTACCTACATTTTTATTCTTTGAAAATTTCATTCGTGTGCACATTGTATTTTGATTTTATCTCCTCCCACTATTTCCCTTGATCTACACTACGGCTCACCAATCCATCTTCCTACAAATTTCATGTCTTACTTATTATTGTGGTTGCTATTATCCTCCTGTGTCTAATTAGTGCTACCCAAATGCCCATGTGTATGAGACCACCATGGAACATGTGAACCTCCCCTCCCAAAATCTGACTCTCTCTCTCCATTGGTCACCATCAATTATCAGTAGCTCCTCATTTGGAGTGAGTGGAGTGGCACTTGGAAAGTACTCCACTGTACATGTTAGAATTTAGAGTGGCTTCATCTTATACAGGTAAGCACAACTAACATATGTGCACAGCCGTGTAATATCTAGAACATATGCTATCTAGATGAGAGAGGTTGATTTATAGGAACTATTTATAGCTGGGCACTCATAGTTATTTCTTTCCACTCACTTTAACCACTTGTAACCAGTTGTGGGTCTCTACATTAAGCAAAAAGAAGTTTCTCTGAACAACATTGAGAATAGCACAAATCTAGGGTCTAACTGTAAATATTCAAAGGGCATGCTGACAACAGAAGAGCTTACGATAGTGCCCTTCATAAATCAGGTTTACTTTCAAACATTAAACGTTATAATAGAAATAGCACAAATTAAAATGCATTTCTGTTATTCTCTATCCTCATAATAACTGTGCCTAGTAAATCGTAATTTTTCAGCCAAAAATCCATTTAAAAGTTGCAAAAGTGATAATGTAATATGAACATGTAAGTTTAGATACTATTTAGAGTGTGTGTGTGTATGTCTCTGTGTGTGCGTGTGTGTGTGTGTGTGTGTGTGTGTGATAGGCGAATCAAAACAGCTCTACAGTAACATTAAAACTTTGTTATTCCAAAGTCATTGTGGCTTTATGAATAGAGGTTGTTTTAAAAAAAGCAAATTATTGACTGAATATAAATGCATCAAAGACTTATTAAAATTTTTTTCTATGCTACCAGACATTTGTTTTAAATTCAGCAGGTCTTTGAAATCATGAGAGTAACTTGAAAGAAAAGAAAAATCTGTACAGCTAGAAGGATTTTAGAAAATTCTTTCAGTATTTAGTAAATTCAGGAGATTTACTGGCTTTTAGACATTTTCTTGGATATCACAGTATCTGATGAGACACTATGAGATTGAAGTCTGTAATTAACAGGACATTCTTGGTAAAATGACAATATTTTTCCTTACTAAAATTATATTTTATATGGTTAAAATGTCTAACTAATGGTTTTTTTCAAAAACATTCTAGTCTTATATCATGTATCTTGCCTTAAGAATGTTTATTAGTTCTCCAGTTTTAACAAATTCCCTTCTTATATAGCTTATATTTACATTCTAGTGTAATTACATAAAATAGAGCCAAATCAAGGCAAAAAATCCAATGTAAAAAAATACATAATGAAGACAACACTTGAGAATCTCTGAAGAGACCTTTAGAATGAATTTCAATAGTATAATTTATGAGCTGCTTATACAAAGTGTGTGGGCCTAAACCACAAGAATGTTGTTTCAGTTTCCTATTGTGTTGTAACAGAAGACCACAAAATTTTAGTTTCAAGCATTATGCTTCTATATTATCATTCTGGAAGTAAGGAATATGAAAGATTTTCTACCACCAAAGACAAAATATCACAGGGTCACATTTCCTCTGTGGGTGCTAGTAAAGAAAGTGTTTCCATAATTTTATTTTTCTCCTTTTAGGGGCCATCCACATTCTTTGCATAGTGTCTTCCAAAGGCAATGGTATAGAATTCTCAATTCAGTCTTTCTCTGTTTCCTTTCCTCCATTATTTTTTACATTACTTCATCCATTATAAAGAATCTTTGTGATTATATTGAGTGTACCTGGGTGATCTAGGAAAACAACAACAATAACAGCAACCAAATTAACAAGGTTAGTTTCATCTAGCACACAGCAAATTTATGTGAAGGTCTGAGCCCTTGATAACTCTATCTACAATGTGTTCCTATGACGTCTACTTTTCTTGATCAATGTGGGTGGCAAACTGGAAGCATTAATTTGCCTCATTGGAACCAATGGAATAAATACTCTGCAAAAAAAATGTTTATATGTGTTGAGGTTTTCTCTTTTACTGTCTATTGTTAATGCTAAGTGGGCCTCCAAGTCCTGAAGTCTGCAAGTAGCCCTGGTACCCTGCTGCTAAGTTAATTTTGATTGGTGAATAAAAAATGCCAACAACCAACAGATGGGCAGAAGAGACACAGGTGGTGTTTAGGTTTCAAGGACTTGCAGAAAAAGCACAAGAAAGAAGACAGAAGTGGCCATGAGATAGAAGAATGTGCAGGAGAGAGAGAAAAGCTACCATGGTCTAAGGGCCAAGGGAATGGGACCCAGAGAGCCTCCTAATTGGAGCTAAGTGCAGCTCAGATGAAATATATTAAGTAATAATGAGGTTATTGATAGAAAGGTAAATTCTAATAGCATGGAAGGTAGGCAGTTGCCCAGCTATTGAGCTGCCTATGAAGGGTTAATAGAATTTGTACCCCTAGCAGACTGGCAGATAGAATAGAGCTAAGAGAACAGGTCAGCTAGTTCTGGGGCTTTGTGTTCCAAGAACTTGGCTGACCACAAAGTAGATGATATGGTTGAATAAGATTGAGTTCTTGAGAAGAAACCTGTACTTCCCCATGATTGTTCCTTGAACCCTGTCACATGCTAAATAATAGGCTGGGACTTTCCACTGGTGCTGCCCAGCACTCCCCCTGGTTTGTGGTTTTTTCCTTTAAATACCCTACACTCCCCGAGCTCAGGGTTGAAGCTCCTCTGCCCCTGTGTGGGTTACAAGTCTCGACCTCAGCGCATTGATTTCCTAAAATAAACCTCACCTCTTGCTGGTTGCATCAAGATCGGTGTCTCGTGAGTCCTTGGGTGGCTGTGATCTCCCGTGGCTTGAGTGTGGGTCTCCCATCTCCGGGGGACCTTTCATCTAAGGAATGTTTAAAAATATAAATGCTGTGTATATCTCTTATCCAGGAACATAAATGGTCTAAGGTGGGGGGAAAAAAAAACCGTGCCGGGATTTTTAATAATGTTTACTACAATCATGTATTTTAGTTGCTGTGACAAAAATGCCATGACCAAAGAAACTTATAAAAGGAATCATTTAACTAGGGAATTGCTTACAGTTTCAAAGAATTTGTCCATGATCATGATGCCAGTAACATAACAGCAGGCCAGAGGCATGGCTCTGGAGCAGTAGCTGTGGGCTTACATCCTGATCCTCAGGTTTAGAGAGAGGGAGATTAGGCTTGGACCATTTTGGGCTTTTGAAACCTCAAATCCCAATGCCAGTGACAAACCTCCTCCAATAAGGCCTTACCTCGTAACCCGGCCTAAACAGTTCACCAACTGAAGAACAAGAGTTCAAATACCTTAGCCTATGGAGGACCTTATCAGTCAAACCAGCATGCCTTGCTGTACAGGCAACATTTTAAAACATATTTCTAAAACAAACAAATGATAGAATTGTGTGGTGGAGCCTGGGAGCAACAAAGTACAGGACAACCTGAGTCCTTTTCCTGTTTTATCATATGTACTATTATAAAATTCTAACACCAGTTTTCATGATAGTCTCAATTTATAGGGTAGTGTTTGGGGGGGAAGAAAACCAAGGGTTAAAGGTTGTAATTATATCATAATTATAATTATGTAAAATTATATCATAGTCTCAAAAATTAAAGAAAAGTTAAAAATAAAGTTTTAACTGAACTATATGCATAGGATCAATCATTGGAATAAGAGAACTCTCAAAAAAAAAATTACTGGGTAAGTGTATAAAAATGCAACTGACAGTGAAAGTGTAAATTCCATTGAGAAGCTTCTAGATGTAGAATGGCTTTTATAATTTTATGGAAGTTCATTGAGATGTATACATTGTTTTGTGTGTCTAATACTACTGGGTGTTATTTTTTTTTTATTTACAAGTGCTTAGAATAAAATTTTAATTTATTATTGAAAAGGGAAAAAGAATAAACAGGCAGTAAAGACCACCCACTATTTCATCACACTCAAAGCAAGTCAATGGAGAAGCTGAGATACTTAAATGGAAATCAATGGAGAGGTAATTGGGGAAAAATGAATACATCCTGTTTGACATTACGGCTGGCTTTGAAGCTTTTGTAGTTGCTGAAATCTTGACATAGGAAAACAGGTACCTCTGTGAAGAAAAAGTCTGCAGTAAGGAAATTTGATTGTGTGACAAGATAAGGATGTACAAGTATTTATATACCTTTTAAAATAAATCGATACATTATATTAGCCACATTTGCATCTAAAGCACAGGTACTAATCAAATACCACAGTGAGCATTCCACAGATAGCACTTAGAGGAGGACTACTGACTCAGGGAACTAGTTTCTAAGTTAAAATTTTATATGCCTAATAGATCTGCAATAGTAATTTTTAAATATAAATATATGCAATAAATTAATATTTATTCTATTTTATTTTAGCCAATATATGACAAAAAGAGAACAAGATTTATTTAATCAAGACAGCAATACCTGGGCAGCCATTCAATTGATTTTAATCCTCTAAACTAATCTGGCTACCTCCCAGCCAAAAAAAATCCCATAATAATTGCATTTCGGGCTTCCATGCTCCAGTTGAACACTCAAAATGTCTGTTCCCTTCCCTCCTTGTGATTCAATCTCTTACTTTGCCCTCTTTCTGTCCCCTGGCTGGAAGAAGTCCTGCCCTATTCTCTCCTCTGCCCAAGCCACTGGATGATCAGCTTTTATTGACAAGGCAGAGAATAAATGGTAAGCATTGTCTATACAAACTTGAGACAGGAGACTCTTGACTTAGCATTACAATATCCTGTCTGAATTGAAACAAGATTTGAGGGCAGAGAAATCAGCATTTAAGTAACACAAGGATAAACTTTACACAATGCACAATAACATTATGCCTACAGAGATCCTCTGGTGTAGCATGGTTGGTATAATGCATGCCAAAGTTACTGGCCATGTGATGATCTACTTTTCCCATTTAGTACCAAATAAAGTGCTTATTTATGTGTGCTACTTCTTTTTCTAATAACAACAACTACTACAAACAAACAAACAAACAAAAATCTCAATTAATTGATTTTAAGTGCTCCAAAATGGAACATTGGTTTGTTTTGTTTTGTTTTGGTTTTGTTTTGTTTTGTTTTGTTTTGTTTTGTTTTGTTTTGTTTTTTCCAGACAGGATTTCTCTGTGTAGCCCGGGCTGTCCTAGAACTCACTCTGTAGACCAGGCTAGCCTCAAGCTCAGAAATCTGCCTGCCTCTGCCTCCCAAGTGCTGGGATTAAGGCGAGCGCCACCACTGCCCAGCAACATTGCTTTTAAAATCCATGTTTAATTGTATTTTTCCATTCAGTCCTAAAGATACTTTTTATTTGCTATAAGAAAAACTACTTTAATGAAATTTCAAACCTATTTCCCCATATAGAAAGGAAATTACAGAGGTAGACACATCTTACAAACATGCTACCATAAGTTATAGGAGACTTTCTTAACATCAGGTAAGATTCCAACTTTAAAATTATGAAGTAGCTAATCCAGGTAAATAGTTCAGAACTTCTCATGACTAATCTGATGTCCCATGAAAATTAGCAAGGGCAGTGTTTAGCTTTCACTATTCATATACACTCACTATCCAGTCATTAGCATATACTGCATTTACCATGACCATTGGCCGTGAGCATTGGCCATGAGCCTGCACTGCATTGGCCATATCTGTGTGACTCTTTTCCACATGACAATGTGGAAATATCACTGTGTGCTTCTCAATACACTAATTCAATGTCGAAGTTCTATCATTTCATAAGAGTCTACCATAGTTTCTCACTTTTTATCTTGCAAGAGAAAACAGCACTTCATTATCACTGTGATTTCTCTGATGAGTTCTCGTAGAAAAGAGTAGGAATATCACCACCATTTCTGCATTAAATCAACCGGGAACGATGAGGTTACTACATTTTATTCATCTATTGCTATCTAAAGATTGATTTATAAACTAAATCAAGTTTGTAATTGTATAAGTACTTTCGTGAAATTGGTCACATCTCAAAAGCAAGATAATTTTCAACTTTTTAAAACATTTATAATCAAATCATTTCCTCCTTTCCATTCTTCTTTCCAATCTTTGACATGCTCCTTTGCACTTACCTCTCCAATGCTCTCCTCCATTCCCATCAAATCCAAAGCCTCCCCTTTTCTTTTGATTTTTATTGTTATATGTTTAAATAGATGCATATACCAACTAATACAACCTGCTGAGTATGGTTAGTATTTTTATAACATATGATTTCAGCAATGACTCAAGGTGATTTTTTAAAATTATAAATTCTTATTTCCTTCAAACTATTTCCTTCAAAGCTTCATAATATTTTTTTGTATTTTTCTTATTTTATTGTTATTCTAATAGAAGTAAAATAGTATAAATTTATGTGGGATACTGTGTTAGTCAGGGTTCTCTAGAGTCATAAAACATATGGAATGTCTCTATATGTATTAAGGGAAATTATTGGAATGACTTACAATCTGCAGTCTAACTAACCCGACAATGGGCAGCTGTGAATGGGAAGTTCAAGAATCAAATAGCTGCTCAGTCCCACGAGGCTAGGTATTTTAGCTGAACTTCTATATAAGCTGGAATCCTGAAGAAGTAGGTTCCAACAGATGTGTGAACATTGCAAACACATGAGCCTTCCTTCCTCCAATGTCCTTATGTAGGCCTCCAGCAGAAGGTATGGCCCAGAATAAAGATGTGTACCACCATGCCTAGATTTGGAACTTGTTCTGTCCCAGACTGGCCTTGAACTCAGAGATCTGCTTACCTCTGTTTCCTGGGATTAGAAGTAGTACTCCCTTGAGTATTTTTTTTTATTGGAAATTTTTTATTGGAAAATTTTTTTTTACATTTTAGATGTTCTCTCCTTACCCCATTTCCCCCCCTCCCTCCCAGGAACTCACTATCCCTTCCCCCCTCCTCCTGCCTCCACGTTGGTGTACCCCCACCCAACCTCCCCCATACCTCACCTCCCCACCCTCGAGTATCCCCCCCCACGATGTCTAGCCTTCATGGGACCAAGGATCTCTTCTCCCTCTTATATATAGCTCCCTTGCATATATAGCTGGAGCCATGGGTCCCTCCCTAAGCGCTCCCAGGCTGGTGGTTTAGACCCTGGGGGCTCTGGTTGGTTGGGATTGTTGCTTTCCTCATGGTGTCGCGAATCCTCTCAACTCCTTCAGCCTTCATTCTATCTTCTCCATTGGGAACCCCATGATCAGTTTAATGGTTAGCTGTGAGCATCTGCCTCTGAGTATGTCAGACTCTTGCAGACTTCTAAGGAGACAGCTATATCAGGCTCCTGTCAGCATGTACATCCTGACATCCACATCAACCTCTACCTTTGGTGACTGCACATAGGATGGATATCCAGGTGGAATGGTCTGTAGACGGTCCTTCCTTCAGTTTCTGTCCTGCACTGTGTCTCCATATTTGCACCCTTGAGTATTTTGTTACTCCTTCTAAGAAGGACGGAAGCCCCCCTACTTGGTCGTCATTCTTCATGAGCTTTATGTGGTCTGTGAGTTGAATCTTGGGTATGTTTGGATTTAATCGAACTTACTTTTTGTAGTGAACTATATAAATCTTAACTTCAAGAATGTCACATAGTTGTTAAAATTTCTGTTGTTTTAGAATAAAGATGCTTTGCACAGATAGTGTACTGTTATTGTATTTTCAATGTTTAAGTTTCTGAAATCTATATATTCTATATTTATGTTTGTTTGGTGAAACATACCTGCAATCTCAACACTGTGGTGGTTGAGGCTGGCATTTTGGGAGTTCAGGGACAGGGTAGGCTCTATAGTGAGTTTCAGTTTATCATAGCCTCAAACAGCAAGTTTTTTTGTAATAGACAAAAATCCAAAGTTATTACTCAAAACTCCTCTCCCTACTTCCCTTCCTATCTCTCACTCTCAATCTTTCTTTCCCTCTTCCTTTCCCCTTCATCCCTTCCCCTTCTCCTTCTACCTCTCTCTCTCTCTCTCTCTCTCTCTCTCTCTCTCTCTCTCTCTCTCTCTCAAACTGAATGTAATAAAGGAGACTGCAATGCTAACACTAAGGAGATGTTCAAGTTGGGGCACCAGAAACAGAAGAATCCAGAAAATGTATTGTCTTATCAGCTTTCTATATTTGGTTAATTTGGTGCTCATTGTGAGACTCTGTCTTAAAAAATGAAATAGAGAGCTATAGAGGATGTGAACTTCTGACATCTATGTGCATGCACGCACACGCATGCACACACACACACACACACACACACACACACACACACATACATCACCTAAATAAACAAATGATGAAGTATAGTTTACTAGCAACAACAGTAAGAAAGCTGATGTTGGTAGCTTAATTTCCTTTTTTTTTCCTTGTTATTATTTATCACCAGGTATCTAGACCTCTCATTCTTTTATACTCTTTTTCTATTTTTTTTTTCTGAAACTTGCAGCCAATGTGTTGTTAATGCAAACTTCCCATAATAGTATAGAGATACAAAATGGTAAGTTAGACATAAAGGGCCTCTGCATTCTCATGGGCCATGGCTTCTAATAAGCCTACTGAAGCAAACTTCTTTGTGTTTCAAATTCATTTTTACCTTGACTTTTAGAGTGCATTTTTACCTTGTTAAGAACAGTGTCAGCAAATGTATTCATTAGCATGAGATATTCAGTGGCCCTAGAGGCTGAATCTGATCAATGTTTTACTCTAAACAAGACAAGACTATCTATCAGTAATCTTAAGACATGGGCATTTAAATTGGCTTCTTGTATTACAGTCAGGTGTACAACTAACTAACGGAGGAGAGAGGCTGTAAATTTGTGCCTAGCGTCAGAGTTTGTAAACTAGCCAATTGAGCACTGTGTGTCGCCCTCTCTAAGCTCTGAGATTAGATGTTGCTTTGTAATTTTTTTTAAACACTGAGACTATCATGGTATTTTGTCATTTATTTACACTTCTATAAGTACCAGTTTTATTTGACAGGAAATTTTTCTTTTAACTTAACACTTTAAAAAAATATATCTGTACACACTTGGAGAGTTGTTCAAAGCATGTTGTTCAAAGTATGTTATCTGAAGTATAGATCTTCTTTTGATGTTTGGCCTCTTATGCCAAATCGAACAAACTTCTTTAAAAGCACACTATTCATGTTAGTTTTCAAAATGAGAAGGTGGGATAAGACATGGGACCTTATTGAGAGCACAACCATAAAGAAAGAAAAATAGGACTTAGCTAACTCATATTTATCTTTTTTCTCCTTGAGACAATGTTTCACTACCGATTCACAAAAGCCAATCCTCTCTACACAGTCTTTGCATTATTCTCAAATATTTAGCTTACTCTACCTCTTTGCTATAACTCAGCCTCACATAAAATATTTACCCCAATAATAGAACTACCGTCTTCAACAGCTTGAAAAGTAACAAAATTAAACTCTTAACACTATTCGTACATCCTTAGAAAAAGAATTATATTTAATATTTCATGTAAAACTTTCCACAATTACCTAGAATTTTGTACATAATTCACTATATACAAAATTGTCCTTTGAAATGATCATACAGATATAAGTATTCTGATAAATAAGGTATTGTACACAGATGCTGTGTCCAACAGTGATTGGGTGGTTTTTAATTTAAATAACCTGAGTTATTCTGTCCAACAATAACTGTGTTACAAGAAGAGCATCAGTAGTTTCCCATGAAATATTTCTAGAAAGAATTCCCTCCAATAACTGAAAACTGCAAGGATTTCTTCCTTAATGAATCTGATATTGTATGTCATTTTGACCAGTTAAGTGTATTTCTTGAGATCTTAATACATAATTAAATTCAAGCATCGTGCTTTATCCTATCATGTCATTTTTGGATATATTTATGTACACATATTTGGATTGTGTTTCTGTCTGTGTACATGTGGATATATATAACTTTTAAGTATTTTAAAATCATTAACTACATGTCTTTTCAGGGATTTATATGATATAGAGACATCTATTGAATGAAAATATACATTTAAATATAAATCTTAATCATCTTCAGTTATTTGTGATGATAGTATCCAGTTTTACCACATATAATAAAAAGGAATTATTCCTTGTATTGCAACATTAATTTATTCTTATAATCATACAAAATACATTTAACAAAGAAACCTTGGTGTTAATTATTTATTTATTTTTCTTAGAAAAATAATTCTTATTTTATCTCAAAGTATTAAAAATTCTAAAAATACAACATCCAAATTTATTTTAATGAATATTTACATGGTCTTCACACATGAAAAATACTGAGTGTTTCTTTAAAAACTAATGCTGCTTATGTGAATGTTTTCTTGCCTCTCTTGCTGTCAGTGATGGCTTAGCCTGAATTAACATTGCTCTTTTGACTCAGAACTTGTCAAACATTTCATTTCATCAACCCTACACTTGCCCCTAGACACAGAGAAAAAAAACAGGCAGCTATAACCATTAAACATGAAAAGCATAACATTTGCCTGTAAGTAGCAGAATGACATAGGGTAATGTGTAGGAAGGAACAAGCAAGCAAGTAGATAAATATATTGACAGCTTGCTTTGAACAGATCAACGCTCTTGAGTAGTTACAAGT
This sequence comes from Mastomys natalensis, assembly GCA_021653895.1. NCBI lineage: Eukaryota > Metazoa > Chordata > Mammalia > Rodentia > Muridae > Mastomys > Mastomys natalensis. The sequence continues at coordinate 266,770 of JAJTUV010001332.1, read as the reverse complement.
AAGAAGCCGGCACAATGACAGCACACTGGCAGACAGGTTCTGAATACATTGCATCCCTCTTTCCTTTTATAAACCAGAATGAAATCAAAGAAATGATGAGGACTCTCTGTTTTTATTTAGACTAAGTGGACCATGGTTGCTTGTTGGAATAAAACCAGAAGCATATACATCCATGAATAATCTCCAGCCTACACCCCTGCCAGATTGTCTAGAGCGTATAAATTGTCAGGTTCACAGTTTCCCAGTGCCACTTCTGTTTCTGCACTGTGTGACTTGTGGCCTCTCAGGTGTGTGGGCATAGTATTTTATATTTAATTATATATTACCTCTTTGAAGATTTAAAACATGGCTCCTAACACTCCATTCTGCTATTTGCTGATTAAGATAATTGCAAACCTCAATGTTATAAAAGTAGAGACACCAACAGTACTGTCCCACAAAGGGAGTGTGTGAGCTGGTATCCCTGTCTCTCTTCTCCTTCATCCTCATAGCTGTGTCTATAGAGGCTACTACAGCATAGAGGCTTCAATTTTAAAGATTGTATGTGTAATTAAGATCAAAGCGGGTTTTCTTCTCCATGTCTAGTTTAAGTTACTTAAGATGATGTGTTCCAAATTCCTCTAGAACATAGAGTCTACATGATCAATATCTAATTTCCTCAAGATGATTTATATTTCTTTCATGCATGCATATGAGTGTGTCAATTGTTTATTCACTTACACTGCTTATACCATATGTTTGGAATGAAGACTTCCATAATAGATAAAACAAATCTTATCTCTGCCTAACAGATCTTCTGGCTTGTAAAATGTGCCTATTTCATATGACACTGTCAAAATTCTATTTAGCTAATTTATCACAGCATTGATTTCATTTTAGAATAACATAGAACATTTTTAAATCATTCTGTCTTTTCTCTAGCTAAGATCACTTTTAAACCAAAAGTTAAAATCAGCTTTAAACCATCATTATTTATAAAAAGCTGCTTTAATTTCTGTGGATATCAATTTAATTTCTGAAAATATATCATTTTTTTTTAAATCTCAAAAGTACTTGAAATCTTCCCAATAGTGTCATATTATGTTTTAAGACTTAAACATCTATATATCTGTTTGGTCATCACATCCAGAAGACCTCTTTCTCTGTAGTTAGCACATATTGTTTATTCCAAAAGTAGTACAAGATTTAAATTACTTGATTATGAGAGTAGATGATCTTAATTTTCTCATCTCCAGAAAATAATCTCTAATCATATTTTGTAAAGCACATCTGTTTTTCAGTTACTTTTTCCATTTACTTAAACTTCAGAGAGTTGATCATTAGTCATAAATACAGGGAAGAGGACAGAAATTCATGAAGAAAAAAGAGTGAAATAAACGAAACTGTTTCAAATTTTTGGCAGTCCACATAAAATTATTAGGTATATTATAGACTTAAGTTTTACAGCAAATGGTCTGTTTCATGGTATGCAAATAAAGATAACAATGCTCTTTTCATGAGTTAGTTTTAGGAATTTTAGGAAATGATTCAGATAAATGGTTAGCACAATTTAAGTACCTTAAAAAGTAGAAGATATTGTTATTTCACTATTTTATTTCAACCAGCTTTGTTTTGTAACTGTCAAGTTGTGATATATCTTCATACTAGCATATTTAGATCACTTATGAGATTTATCCTGGTTTAGAGATATATATCCAGTATTAAAAGTGCCTTACACAGAATGTGATAGCTATTCCTGGTTGCCAATTTGACTATGTCCAGAATTAACTAAAACCTGAAAGGCCTGATAAACCTACGAGAGATTATAGGTAAATCATTTGATTTGGTAAGACACAACTTTAATCACTGATTTTTGAGATGGGAAGGCATATTCTATTTCTACTTTTGAAAATTTTAATGCAAATGTTTTTTTTCAAGTTCTGTTAAAACTAATGGTATAACAATATAGTGTACTTAGAGGAGTCATTGAAACTCATGGTATAGAAAAGGCCCAATAAATGATATTTCCTTTCTACTCTCTTGTATCTCTTTCTAACATTTGGATTAGTAAAGCATCACTATGTAGGCTTCCTGAGAAATATCTGCCAAATGTCTCCATAGTCCCCAGATATCATTCCAATTTCATCTGGATTTTTACAACTAAATTGTTCTTGCAAATTGTACCCCCTCCACATATAGTACAATTCACTATGTCTTTCACTTAATGACATTAATTTGTCCTTTGTTTTAGTGGAGTCTGAGACATATGCAAGGATTTTAAAACAAAATATTATTGCCCCTCACATATGTATACAATAATATCAAGGGTCATTTGAATTTAAAAAAAATATTCTCTAAATAACTTTAATAAAGGCTTAAGGTTTTGATTAAAGAAAAACACTTTTGTTTATATTTCAATAATATCATCACACTAGGAACAATCATTAATAGGAAATAAGCACTAAGAATATGCCACAGCATATCTGTTATTAGTTCCATGAGCAATTCATATTAAGCAAATACTGTTATGTTGCCACATAGGGATTAAACTAAGAAATTGTATCAGGGAGATTGCCACAAGTTATACTGTAGGTTTATAAATACATGACATGACACTATCAGCAAAGAGTACATTTAAAATTCCAATAGTTATTCCTCCCTAGACTACTTTATCATTTCTTCCACATAGCACTGAACTTGAAGGTCTGAACAATTATTAAAGTGTGTACAACATTATTTGTATCCTAAGAATTTATTTTCCATTTCTTAATTGATGTTTTGCTTTTGTTCCATTATCAGCTCATCTGAAAACACTTAACCACTTGATTCATTTCTCTGGTTATATTTATAACAAGACAATATCACTTAACAAAAGAACTCCTATGCATCCTTAGTAAGGAAGGGGTCATTCTGGCTCATCATTTGGTGGGACTATCCATTACAATAGGAAAATCATAGCAGAAGAAAGGGGAGGTGGCTGGTCATAACGCATCTACCTTTCAGAATCAGAGATGGATGCTAGAACTCCGCTCACTTTCTGCTCTCTATGTGCTCCATGACCTCAGGTCATAGAAAGATACCACCCACCTCGACTACTCTAGTCTAAAAAATCTCTCACTGACATGATTGTAGGTTTGTTGCCACAGAGATTCAAAATCCCATCAAGCTGATAATCAAGAGTAACTAGCACAACTACAATTATTACCTGTATTTCCTGGTGCTTTGTCCATCAGGATTTCAGTAGTGTTGAATCCAGATCTACATCCCTATTGAACATGAACCATAACCTTTAGTTTTCCTGTATCTATAAACAAATGATATCAAACCGTGATACAATAATGCAACTGTATTTTAGAAAAATACTATATTTTTTGTTTCAGGTAAGAAATGCTGATGCAGCTATTTAACATTTTCTTATTTAGTGGACCTTTCATTGAAAATTTATTTCTTATTATCTTTACAGTTATTTTAGGGATTTCAGGTGAAGAAACACGGGCAAGAGTCATCAATCACAGATTTGGCAAAGAGGCTGCAACAAACACTCTGCTTAGAGTCCTTCTAAATAGAATGTGGATTTCAGCCACTCTAATTAGCAATTTGAGCCCATATCTGGACATGGCAGATGGAAATATTTGCTTCAAATAGCAAAAACAAACAATAATTGTAAAAGTCAGATCAATAATGTGAGGAAACACTTTTAATGTAAACTAGACTAATTTATCATTTTGAGGATGACATTTTATCTACATCATACACACTTTATCTCAACCGCAATCACTTGCAAAGGCATATATACACATATATACATATATATGGTATATATGTGTGTGGTATATATTTATGTTTTATATATATATATATATATATATCACATATATAACATATATATATATATATATGTGTGTGTGTGTGTGTGTGTATATATATATATAATCCTGGACACTATTAAATTACAGAGAGCCCATTTTATGTATTATTTATTTGCTCAATGATCACTTAGTGTCATCTTAAATTAATAAACTATTTTTTATAAAAAGTGAGTAAGTAGATAAGTTTTGTATAAATATAATGTTAATTCAAATGACATTTGCCAGATTCTGTAGGGGAATGCATTAGTTTGCTTTTTTTTAATGTGTTATTTGGTTAACACATCTTAAAATTCTTATTTTAAAAAATCTTATTGTCAAACTTAAAATGAATTAGTTATTTATATATCACAGCTATTTTAAGATTAATTTATTCTCCATTTAATTTTTTATGCAGTGTATTTTGATTATATACTTTCTCCTCCCCCTACTTCTCTCATTTCCTCCCCACCTCCCTCCTGCACAACAGCGACATCATTCTCTCTGTCTCACTCTCGTTCTCATTTTCACAAAAAACAAAACAAAACACCACAAACAAAATAAGTAAATCAATCAATCAATAAATAAATAAATAGACAAAAATAAAAAGTAAGTTGGTCTGTTATGGTATATGCTACTACTTTCAGCCCTCAAGAGGCAAAGGCTGGTGGATCTCTATGAGCTCAAGGCCATATTGGTTTCTACAGCAAGTTCCAGGACAATCAGGGCTACACACACACACACACACACACACACACACACACACACAAAGAAAACAAAACCAAAACCAAAAAACTGTCTTAAACAAACAAATAAATAAATGCAAACATAAAGTAAAACAAAAGTGAATACACACACACCACACATATACACAACGAAGTAAATTCATGATTCCTGAACATGGGGCCCACTCTGGATTCTGGTTAATATGCCTAGTGATATTCCATTGGGGGAAAAAAAGACTGATATTTCCCTTTGCCATCTGGTTTCAATGGCAAACAGCTCCTTGGTTAGAAGTGTAACTTTGTGTTCACTTCCCTTATACCATGCTGGGATTTTTCTGGTTTTAACCTTTGCAGGTCTTATGCATGTTGTCACAGTCTCTGTCAATTAATATGTGTATCAGTACTCTTGTATCTGGATGATGTTCTTTCCTTGGATCCATCCAATATCTCTGGCTCTCACAATCTTTATTAATCACCTTCTGATAGGCAGATCTGGCTTCTTGAGGGGAAGGGTTTGGTAAAAGCATCTCAGTTAGAGCTAAGTCTCTCACTCTTTGCACATTGCCCGGTTATGGGTCTCTGTGTTAACTACTCTCTACTATAAGAAGCATCTCTGATAAGAAGTCAGTAAAGATCCACTCTATGGATATAGAAATATGTCATTAGGAGTTATTTTGTTGGTTTGTTAATTTATCAGAATATTAAGTTTCCCCATAATGGCCTAGGGCCTACCTGGTCCTTGGCTACTTTAGTATTATCAGTTAAGGTTTCAATCTCATGAAGTAGGCCTTAAATACAATTATAAGGTGGCTGGTTATTACCATAAAACATTTGTCCCACTATTGTAGCAGTATTTCTTGCAGACAGTCCAGCGTTGTAGGTCACAGTTTCTAGCTAAGTAGCATGAACAGTTATATCTGATAGCATACAAAATACCTTCGAGATTTTACTTGATGTCATAAGTTGCAACATTGTGCCCACCATTATACAATGACTCCACTTGAATTCGTTTTATATATTTTAGAAAGGTTCTCTAATGACTATACTGGAGGGTTTTTTTGAAGGCTTGATATATTTATTCAGAAAAGCGATTAAACTGCAGAAAAAAATGTTTTTTTGAGAAGAAATCTAAAGTTTTACAATCTTTTTTTTTTTTCTCAATGATTCCGTTTATTAAGATCCTGGTGATATTTTCTTGTCTGAAGTTTTTTATGCATTCAGATATTTTGCATGTTCACTGATGCAGTCAGCAATGAAAGTTGCAGTGAAGAACAATTCATAATCAAATCTCCTGGTAGCATGGATGGAAGAGGAGTGTTACTTCCTGTAGGCAGACCAGGAGTTATCAGCAATTAACTGATCCTTTGAACAAAACTCATCATTTTGTCCTTGATCAGTTAATACATCTATCTGGAAACAGGAGTTTTCATGAGACAGATCACACTATACATCTTCCATTTATTTTGATCTCGTCCCAAATATCCACTAAGTGCTTCTTTGAATCTGGAAGACAGAACATTGGATTGAAAATTGTACCAAATGTTGACATGAATGTACATTTCTAGTGTTTTTCATGGGATAAACCAGAGCTCCCAGCTTCCCATGGAGTGACAAAGAAGAGTCAACCTTTGTGGGTACACTGGAAAATTACCATTTATAAAGCAGGGAAGCGTCTCTGTTACATAAGAGTACATTCTGTAATTAATTTAACAAGGATTTCAGTGGTTTTCATATAGAGCACGGCACCTGTGCAGAAGTCCCAGCTGTCATCTCCTTTAGTATTGTAGCTACAGGGACGGATATCCAAAGCAATGAAGACAATGCCATGTTCTGAGGCAGATTGCTGACATAGAAAATTTGATATAAAATTTTGTTCTGTGCAAATTAATCCAACAGCCATTAGAGTACAGAGGACTTCACACTCTTAGCCTGTGGTGGTAGATAGACAGCAAATCTCACTTTGCATTTCTTTTCAACAGTGGACTGTTTGAAAACTTTCTGCAGTTCTTTAAAGTCCTTGATGCTGGAAATCTGCTTCAGTGTCATTCTTCTCCTGTCCAATTGTTACTTGATTATCTGTCTACAAAAAAGGGCAGTGGATTTTGCAAGGAAAGTTTTTGGGAGATGGTAAATATACTGTTTTTATTAACAATATATTAGAAAATAGTATGTTAGAAAATATGTCGTGTGTGTGTGTGTGTGTGTGTGTGTGTGTGTGTGTGTGAAATTTATGTAGGAGAACATGAAGCCATCAGTCTATCCTGCCTCTATTTCAGTTTGTACTTATAACAATACATCAGTACAAAAACACAATAAAATATATACTTACGTATGTATACATATATACATATATATACATGTACATGTGTACACATGTACATATATACACATACACACATATACACAGGTATACCCATATACATATATGCATATATAGAATAATATTAATGTATACATATATACAATAATAATTATACATATATATATAAAACCTTTTCTAAATGTGCATATACAATTGTAGAATGTTAATGATTATCTTCCTTTTCTCTGTTTTAGCTTACATGGTAAAATGTCTTCTGTGGTCATGAAAGGAGAGAATGTAAAGAGATATGTCAGCACAGGAGTCAACACTGAGTATGTCAATTAAAAATGATAATGTAGAAATGTGTTCAGAAAGCTGTGATTGTTCAAACAAGAACATGACTCTCAAATAGGACTTCTTCTAAGGAGGAGGACAGACATTAGTAGGTCTCTAAGGCAGCAGAGAGTGGTGAGAATTGAGGGGCGGGGCGGGGGGGAGATGATTTACCTGTATGCTGATGCTAATTGTGGCTGTAAAAGGAAGGTGACAATAAGTTGTTTTCATAAACTCCCTGATAAGGGTACAGCCAACTTAACTTAGAAGAGCACATTGCCACTATGGGAATTTTGGTAAAACCTGTCTTTCATAACTTTATGACGAAAGCTGTGCATGCTGCACATACTCACTCCTGCCCTAAAATGTACAGTTGCATAGATATATAACTATAGATCACTATGTTTCTTTCACACAATTTACATGATCAGAAATATTAGAAGTAAAAGGCAAAAATCTTAGAAACAGTATCATGGAATAGCATTCACTACCTTTGTTGTATCTTCAATTTGTAGAACCTGAAACCTATTACTACCAGCTTTAAATTTGAAACTAAGATATATTTATTTACTTTTTCAAGATTAAATTATTTTCTCCATAAATTATTTGAATAAGTATTGAATAAATATTTGACATATATTTGTTACAATTAAATGAAAGAAGATATTCAAAACATTCACCAGAGCATGATAACGAACAAGTGGTTGTAAAATATTGTCGCGTCCACCTTGACCAGCAATTAAGACACTACACGGTTGGATCATTCTCAGTCAGCTTTATTGCAGGAACGACTCTTGACTTGGGGACGGGGACGGGGACGGGACAGGGACCTATGAATGGGGGCCTATGGATGGGGACCTATGGATGGGGACCCTCAGCAGCAGAAATGCGCTGCTTATATATCTTCCCAAGGCGGACTAGGTGACGTGTTCTCTCAGGATAGGTTAGACTGCCAATACCTCATTAACATAAGCCCACTCGGGAGGGGCACGAGGCCGATGGACCCATGCACAAAAGACTTGTTTACCAGTTTAGCTGAGCTGGCCACGCTGGAAGCCAGCTGCCTACATCGTCAGGTGCTAGTCAAACGACTTTGCAACTGTCCCAGGTGCTATCTTAAACACGGCTGCCTACAAAATATAATGATTTACAATGTAGATATGCTCCTGTAATTTAAAACATGATATAAGCTTAATATGACCATGGATCACACTCAAATTCTGGTAAATATAATCTAAATGTGTCTGTTAAGTTTAGATATAAATTTCTTAAATTTTACATAGAAGCAATTTATATAACAAATATAGAAAGAATATCAAAGATCATTAGATGTGTTATATCACTTCTCTGAAAAGAAGACTCAGTGTATTTCATCACATTCTTCACTTAATTTGAGCATAATTGCATAATACAAAGATATTTTGAAGGCTATAGAATGCAATTAGAAACTAAAGCCTATAATTTGGAAATCATTAATAAAAGTATTAGCCATAAGGAAAGTCTCTTTTTCTCATTCAAAGAGAGTATTTCTGGCAAAACTTGCATAATTTAGTATTTGTTTAACATGAATTGAGAAACAGACAAGTTTCTGTTTATCAGTATACTTTTTTCCTTCACTTAGTGTAAAGGAGGGTACTATTACTAAAAATATCAATTTTTATATTGTTGATACATTTATGATATTCCTTTCTGACTGTTACAGCTACTGTGTGTTTATATTAAAAGTAAGTATCAACTTAATTAAGAGGATAAAAGTAATGTCATTTTGATATATACATTCATCATCTAAATTCCCAGAAAACAATAAATTCTCCAAAATTTACTGCTAATGAGACATTGGCAGACAGGAGTTCTCTGATTAATTAAGTCTATTACCAAAGGAAATTTCTCAGTTGTTGACTCAATTGAGTGTGAAGAAATTCTAAATAATTAGAAAAGGCAAAAATACTGGGTTTTAATCTGTATTATAATTCCAGAACTGCTATAGATTTATCCAAACATTGTAAAATCTGTAAAAAAAATGATAAGCAAATATTATCTAAAAACTGTATAAAAAGGGAAGTACAGAAAATATAGAAACATACGGTATGGAATATATATATATATGTATAGAAATTTATTTAGGTTTATATTTATATATCTGTTGAAAACACTAATATTTATATATCTGTTGAAAACATTTAAGACAAGTTATTATGTATATTGATGGATAGACATTGCAGGTATCTTCAGTGTGCACTGAAATCCAGAAGAGCTTTCGTTATGAGTATGTCAATTGTATCTTTGGAGTTACAATATATAGAAAATAGATGCTTTGCTTAGAATAGTACAGCAGTCAGTTGTAAGGATGGAACACATATCTGAGACTCTAACTATAGTTCCTGTGTTCATTCACTATGGAGATTCTGCATCATTGCAATAATGACCTTGAGAGGCTCCTTTGAGATAGCCCAAGTTATACTTGTACCTTCATGTGAAGCTAATTACTCATAACTGATAGCTTCAAGAAAGTGCCTACGTCCCTGTGCTTCATCTCCCAACTAAATGTTCCTTTGCAGTTCCAATTCATTTACTTATCTATGGTTCTCAGTAGCCATCAAGGTCAATGAAACACAAACATTTCTATGCATATACGTGTAAATCAAATTTATTCCCTCTATTTCACAGATCTAATGGTTTAAGAGAATGATCAAAATGTTTAAAATGGTGGGATCTTATTCTCTGGCCCTTGAATATTTTTGTTATTAAACATTTAGTGATATTTTATCAGATCAAACTAATCTTGTTACTAAGATACCTTAGCTGTTGGGCCTTGTTACACACTTCTCCCAACTAAGCATCATCCTTCCTCCTAAAGCCATTGGATATTTCTTTGACATGTTGCACATTCTTCAACATGTAAAAAGAAGTTTTATCTTTCTACTTTGCTTTACTAAGTTTTCCTTGTATATTTTAAAGTATTATTGTGAACAGCGAACTTAGGAAAATATATATTGTTTATATATGTTTAATAATGGTCCACTTAAATTCAGAAAATTTATGGGTATTTTGATCTAAACAATTGTTCATTTATATATTTTGGACTTGTGTTTAATTATTATATAATTTATTATACAACTATTATACAGCTAGGATTTTTATAACATTGGCAATTGTCATAAAGTTATTCAATAGTAAAAATAAAACAAGGTATGTTTGTAAGAAGGTATTGGATGAAATTAGACACTATCAGTGTATTCTTACATAAATGTGAGCTCTGCATGTGTACATATATGAAATGTTCAATAGACTCAATAGGATATGTATGTGTGTGTCTAACATGTCCAATGATAATATAGACCATGAATTAGGGAGGAAGTAGGGTAGATAAAACAGAATGGAATGGAGGAACAGAAGTAATGTAGATGCAGGTAGATGTAGTACTTATGTATAAAATTTTGACAAATAATACAGAAGTTATTACAACTTAAAATATATTTTCCTTCTGTTCCTTCAACGATTGATAGTGACAGGATTTGGGCATTTGTTCTTGTAAGTGACCATTGAATTTTAGACCCATATAATTGAATTTTATGTTGCAGACTAAACTAAGTTTTTTCTTCTATTAATTGCTAATTCAAAATTATTATAGGAATACCTAATTGTCATCAACTTGACACTTGAGCAAAGTTAGGCTTGCTAATAATGAGGCTGTTATGTTTTATTTGCTTCCTGTAATAATGAGAAATGAAATATACACCCTTATGAATTACTTATTTGTTTTTTAGTAAAAGCACATATTTAACTTTTATATTTCAGGAACTGGATCAGTATATACCTCAGGAACTGGAGCAGGAGGTGAGAAGTTTCACGTTAAAACAACAACCTGAAGAGACAGAGAGAGAGAGACAGAGGCAGAGACAGAGACTGAGACAGAGACAGACAGAGACACAGAGACAGAGAGACTGATAATCAGAGACAGAGACACACAGAGACAGAGATACTGAGAAACAGAGACACAGACAGAGAGATACAGAGAGATACAGAGACAGAGATTACTGAGAATGGCATGGGCTTCTTAAATCTCAATTGCCACAGCTCCCCCAACTAGGTTACACCTCTTAATTTGTCCCAAAGAGTTGAACCAACTGCCATCGAGCATTCAAATACTTGAGCCTATAGGAACCATTTAACCATCACACTATAGTCGTAGTATCTTCTCATAAGCAGTCACGAACTGAAGCTAATCATAGAAAGTAAAAGTCTTTGACCCATTTTATACCTTCTTTCACTTATAAATAGTAAATCAAGCATTAGTTACAACAAACTAATTTTTTCAAATACAGTAAACAATGTTCAGGATTAAAAACCAATCTGGGCCTGATTATTTTTTAAAACTAATGTTTTGGTATAATTTTTGTTTGATTTTCTAGAGGGTAAATAGTATATAAAGTTCATAATTAAGTTTTATATTATTTGATCTTAAACTGAAGAGATTGGTAAGCATATGAGTTACTGCTTCATAAGAATCTTACAGAACAGAGGAATGTCAGAGGAATGTCTGGTTTTTTAACTTAATAATTGAAAGCTGAGAGGTTTTTATAATTAAAAATAATTTACTCTCACATTTCACAGAAGAATATGCATTAATTATTTTCTGTTATTCATCATAATTAAATAGTTATTAGCTTTTCAAATGACTCTAGAAGAATATTTAAAAGAGCTAAAATATACAGCAAAATCTTTTATAAAGAGGTTTATAACCACATATTAATTTGGTGCTTATGAATTTTTCAGGTGTCAAACTTTGCATAGTGCTTAATACCTCTTTAAAATACTTAGAAACATGAACATCACATTTTGATATTTTTGATATATACTATAATTATCATGTAATCTTAATGACAATTAGAATGTGTAAATCCATACTCAAGTCATATGTATTTGCAATTATTTTTGTGAACCTTCTTTAAATTCTTAGCCTTTTGTTTCTAAACTTGACGTTTTTATACATAAAGACGTACATCATACATTGTACATGCTTCATAATTGATATACTGTTCTGTTCAAAACATGATTATAAACTTTCTATGCCTATATAGTAGAAATAAATTTTTTCTGGATATTTGTGGTTCATAATTGGATAAATATGATGACAAAATATATATATTAAATATTGAAATATTATTTTTAAAAAAAGCTTCATGAAAATTCAGGAACAAAAGCTTTATAGATATTGTACCAGAAAATTAAATCCTTCTGTTCGGTAAATTAAAAACAGTTAAATCTGTAATTGTCATTCCTTTTATTTTTCAAACTGTAGGTAAGTATAATTATTTCATACATTTTCACACTCACAACTAAAACACATCTGAATTATTGTTCTGAAAGTGAGCTAGTGTTTACATTGTCATGATTGAGATATTCCAATCTACAACTTTTATCATTCTGTTCTCGCATAAATGAACTATGTTGTTTATTATGAGAACTAAGACATTCAGATATAGTCTTTAGATGAAGTATGGATTGGCTTGGAGAAAAATATTTAAGATAATACTGTCATCTCTTAGAAATATATAATAAAACTTATTTTTAAATTATTTTTATTGAAAAAGTGATTCTTCTTTCATATAATATATCCCACCCACATTTTCCCTTCCTTCCAATCCTTCTAGCTTCTCCCTATACCTTCCCTCTCCTCCAAATCCAATCCCTCTTCAGAAAAAAGCAGACTTCCAAGAGACAACAACCAAACAGGATAAAACAAGATACAATAAGACAAGGCAAAACCCCTCATATTGAGGCTGCACAATGCAATCCAATAGGAGCAAAAGAATTCTAAAAGCAGGCAAAAGAGCAGAACTATTTGTTCTGATTGTTAGGCATTCCACAAAAACAAGCTAATGGCTACAACAGGTGTGCAGAGGACCATGCAGGCAGGACCTGTGGTTGCCACTTTAGTCTCTATAAGCCCATGTAAGCCCTGCTTGGTTGATTTGGTAAACCATTTTCTCTTGGTGTTCTCCATTCCCTCAGACTGCTAAAGGCGTTCCTCCCCTCTTCTGCAGGGTACAGGGGGAGGGGCCAGATCTATAATTGTAAATGGAGAATTGAGCAAGCTGAAACTTCTGTAAATTATACAAAAATAAAACAATTTTCATTGTTTTAATTTTACTCTCCTGAGTTTGAATGAAACACAGAGAGGGGAAAAAAGAAAAAGACAGACTTTTTAGCACGTTAGGGGTACTATTTTTTACAAATTTCTCATGTTTATAAACTCTCTCTTCAAATTGCTAATCAAAGAAACCATTTGACTAACACTATACTAAAATGTTTAAAGACAATACAGAGAAATCATTTCTTTCTGTCTTCAGATGCAGGTGTTTTCTATTTATAAAAGGATACTACATAGAATTCTATAGTAGCAATTTAGCACCAATTTATTACAACACAATATTAAATCAGAAAATTAGCTTTTCATTATTTATTAACCTTAGCTACTTTATGAGTAAATTTAATATGATAGAGAAGTTAGCATTAGAGTAGAGATTAATAAACATGAGACTATTTTTAGATAGTATTCTCAGTGTTTTGATTATATGAATGATGTTTTATCTTTTATTATGAAATACCATTTTTAATTTAAAAAGCCTTTCATACTTACTTTTAGACATATATCTTCAGTTATTTCTATGACTTCAACTTAATTTCCAAAGCACATTAAATCATAAGCATTACTTTTGGTAGGAACTTTAACCTTAAGAGAAAAACAACACCCAAGAAAACACAAGGAATAAATAATATAACATAAGCAAATCAAAGAGGACAGATCCCACACCAGAAAAAAAAAAAAGTAATGGGAATCAATAAATACTATTCATTAATAATTCTCAACATCAATGGTCTCAATTCCACAATAAAACGAAGAGACTAACAGACTGCATTAGAAAACAGTATCCATCCTTATGCTTCATTCAAGAAAAATACCTTAACAAGACAGGTGTCATCTCATGGGCCGATGATAGAAAAAGATATTCCAGTCTTGGACCTAAAAATTAAACTGCATGCAGCTATTTTAATATTTAACAATATAGACGTAAAACCAAAATCAATCAGAAGAAATAGGAAAGTACGTAACATACTCATCAAAACAAAAATTCTCCATCTATAGGGGGAACTAAGATATTCCATGACAAAACCAAATTCACACAATATCTTTCCACAAATCCAGCCCTACAAATGATAATAGATAAAAACCTCCAACACAAGGAGGAAAACTACAACTTAGAAAAAGGAAGAAAGTAATCTTCCAACAACCCCAAAAGAAGATAGCCACACGAAGATAATTCCACTTCTAACAACAAAAATAACAGGAAGCAACCATCATTTTTCCTTAGTATCTCTTAACATCAATGAACTCAATTCCCCAATAAAAAGACATAGACTAACAAACTAAATACATAAACAGGACCCAACATTTACATGCCAATCACGAATGCATTCAGTTTCATAAAATACATGGTATTGAATATAAAATCACAGATTGACTCTAACTTGTTGATAGTGAGTAACTTCAATGACCTACTCTCACCAATATACTCATAATACTGACAAAAAGACTTAAAGTTATTTAAAATCACAACTCTGGTGATTCCAGCAGACATTTACAGAACATTTTATTTAACCGCTAAGGAATATTCTTACTTCTCAGCAGCCCTTGGAATGTTCTTCAAAACTGACCACATATTGGGAACAAAGCAAGTCTCCACAAATATAGGAAAACTGAAATAATAGCCTTTATCACACCTGACCACAAAAATAAAAAGCTGGGTATCAAAAAGAACAGGAACACGAGTATGAACACAACTAATGTGAAACAAATTACTAAACAAAAATTATGTCAAGACAGAAATAAAAAAAAAATTAAAGTTTTTAGAATTGAAAGAAAATGAAAATATGACAAAGGAAAATATATGGAACTTGAGGAAAATTTGCAGTCTTAAGGGGTTATATCAAAAACATGAGAGATCTTATGTTAATTACTTATTGGTCTACTTGAAAGCTTTAGAAAAACAAGAACAAATTACACTTAAAAAGGTATGTGCTAATAGATTATAAGACCAGAGTTTAAATAAATTAATTATATTAAAAAAAAAAAAACATACCTTGTTGGTAATTAATAGTTCACTATCTGAACAGGAGTCCAGTCAATAAGTGGGAAATTACTGTAGGGAAACCTACCTCACTACCTAAGGCTAGTGAATCATGTTTCTGAGAAGAGATCCTTAGTCACACTTTCCTCATCCCTAACTATGTTCTAGGTATTTGCTCATTTACACACAGGTGTGTGTGTTCCTCACCCCATATCAAGAAAACTAATCTCTGCAAAAGATGGACAGCATTACAGAAAACCACAATCATTTGAAATGCAGATTCATAGTCACAATGAATACATCTATAAAACAATTTCCATATCTAAGGCTTGGGAACATTGCAGAAGAGGGTACAGAAAGATAGAATGAGCCAAAGGAACAGTTTCTTATGAGATTCTCTGTTCTAGAAATGTCAGAAGCTATACCCGTAAAGTCTGACCAACTAAACTGCCTAAATAAGAGCTGAAAAAAAGATACCAATAGTAGACATGATAAAGCAAACAAAGGAAAGATCACAAGGCCTCACCCTTACACAAAGAACTACAGGCAACAAAGGAATTCTGAGAGTTGGAGAAAATGAAGAAACATTTTCAAATTCATTTTATGAAGCTATTATTGACTTGATATCAAAAACCAAAGAACCAACAAAAATAAGACAATTATAACGCAATGTAATTTTAAACACACATCTACTTAAATCAGGAACAAGATTAACAATGAGATGTTCATTCTTTCCACTCTTTTGTTCTATAAACACAGTGATTGAAAACTAATCTAGGGCCATAAGACCAATTAAGAAGGAAAGTTGTGTACAATAAGGAAAGGAAGAATTCAAAAGGTCTTTGCAGATTATGTGATTGTATGTACAAAAGACTCCAAGACTACACCAGAAAACTTATAAGGCTCATAAATACATTGGGCAAAATAGCAAGAGATTACTATATTGATCATTCTTCCCTCCCAAACAATACAGACTATTTCTTTTGTTCTTGGATACCCCTAGAACTTGGCAATAAGACCCTATTTTTGAAAGCACCATATACTTGAGTCAGACCATTGCTAAATCTAGTCAGTACTTGACTTACTGGCTAGCTTTCAGAGTGCTGAAAGGTGCTAAATATGCTACTGGAGAATAGTGATCATCAGTTTAACTCAGTTGTGACCCCTGAAGGATACAATATTGACTTGAGTTGCATTCTATGTGCACTGGTGGAATAGTAGCATGAATGTTATCAGAGTAAACAACCAATCCCCAATTTGACTGAAGTTAAACTCTGTAAGCTGAAACCCATACATAGCACAGTCAATGAGGCCAAGAATTTGTGGTTAAAGTAGGTCACAGACCCACTAATATTCTGCTAAATTGACATGATTTTTAAAAGAATCCCTACCGCATTGGTATACGCATATTTCAGTTATCTTTCAACCCTCATCAGAGAAGAAGCTTCTTGCACTAGGTGGGAATTAACAGATTTGCAATGTGCAGAGAATAAGAGACTTCAGAGTGATGAACCGTAAATGAGATACCTCTAAACACTTTCAAGTGTTTGCTAAATGCATAATACCAATCCTCCAAATATATTATTCAAGAGATTTTCTGTTTCATTCCTTTTGTTTTGTTGACAGCATAGAATGAACTGCAGTAATCAGAGATGACTGTATCAAGTACTGGAAAACATCTTGCCAGGGGAATGTTCAATGCCAAGAAATTTACCTTCTTCCTGGGTAAGTAAATTTAATCAATGAAATGCATATTAAAATTGAAATAGCTAAAATGGAAATCCTATTTTCACCGCATTACAAAAAGCAGAAGTAAAAGAGCCCCAAGGGAAGGCACAAATATTAGAGACTCATTCAAACAGTCAGGAATACCCATAAAAAGACTATACTGAAAGCTATAATTTATATGCAGAGGACCTGGTACAGGGCCCTACAGGCCCTATGCTTGCCACTTCAGTCTCTATGAGTTCAGAGGGCCTTGTTCTCCTGATGTTCTCCATCTGCTCTACCATGCCTGCAAAATCTGTTAGAGCAATAATAGCCCAAAGTATGTGAGTAACCACCCAAAGTCTGACTTGACATAAGGTCCACTCCATAAGATAGAACCCACACCTGACACTGCTTCGGTGACCAAGAACCAAGGATTAGACGGTCCAGAATACAGGCATAATGCTACTGTGCACTGGGTGAATCGAATCCTGATCTCTGTGCAGCCATATCTGGTTATAATCCTTATTCTAAATATCTCCTGTCTTAACGTTGTGTAAACATTGCTCTCAATTCTTTCCTGATTTATAAATAAAAGCTGATCATTCATTGACTGATCAGTGGAGAGATTAAGGCAGGACTTACTCCCACTCAGGGGAGTTTGCAGAGGAGAGAGGATGTGGGGATGAGCCACAGGGAAGGAGTGCAGAAGACAATATGAGAAAACAGCTCTAGCAGAAAAAGCCATAAAATGTGATTATCTTGAGGTTTTGGCTGGGAGGTAGCCAGGAGGATTAAACAGGATTAAAGAGGATTAAAACAGAGTAATACTGTTCAATTGTTGTGACTTTAAAGCATGTTAAATAAATGTAATGGTCCAGTCTCAATTATTTTGGGACTAGCTGGGTTAAGAGAAAAACGTCCACACTTATAAAATGCCACTAACACCAGAGACCTAGAATAAAACCAAGTACTACTTGTCTAAAACAGAGAAAAGGGGAAAAGGTAACAATAAAGTCACTGCTATGATATTGTGCTATACTCAGTCTTGTGCCTTAGTCAGCCACCATCATAAGAGAAGATTCTTCCTGTGGCAGAGGCATACAAATACAGAAAACCAGCAACCAGATACTACTCTGAGAGATTTTGGAACATACAGCTCTAAATGAGATATCACCATCAAATTTCTCCTCTCAGAATTCCACAGAAGAGGAAAAGAAGGAAAACATTGAAAGTTTGATTTCTATAAGTATTCACATGACTGAAAGAGTGTGTTCTCTGTTGTGATATATCCTGTATAGAAAGAAAAACTCATACAGAAAAGCTCTGAAAACTTTAGGTCGCTTCTTTGCTGTTACCTTGTGATTAAACAAGACCAGAGACATAATTCTCCAACTTCCTATTACAAAAAACTCAAGGCTTGATTCTAAATGTGTTACAAAACATTGAAATTATAAGTTTTTCAAATATGCATCTTCCTTCTATACTCCTAAAAACAGAACTTGTACTATGTATAAAACATAATCTAGCATTTTACAACACTGCAATTATATTTGAAGTAAATAATTTTAGCAACATTGAAAATATATAATACTTTAGATTTGATATAGAGGTTACAAAAGAAAGTAGCAATGTAAAAAGTCACTGAGAACAAGAACTTTTGTCAGGTGGTTTATTGTTAGGTTCCATAACAGAACATAACTGGCAATGTTTGGCAGGGGATTAGAAATTAGATATCACCTGGGAAACAAGAAGAAATTTTCTCAAAAATAAGTTAGCAAAACAATGTTACAGAGCAGTAGAAAACCAAGAGGTTGATCGCAAGAGGAAAGGTTTTTTTTTTTTTTTTTTTTTTTTTTTTTAATTTTTATTTTTATTTTCAGCAAATCAAAAAATTTAAAAAGCATTCAAACAGAATAAAATGAAAATAAACAAACAAGCAAAATACCAAGGGTCAGATATACTTATACAAGAATTCTATAGAGCCTTCAAACAAGCAACACTTTTTGAGTTATGTTTAAAAAAAATTCAGAACCACAATAAGTTCCTTCACAAAGCAAATAATATTGAAATAGTGAAATCAAGTGTAGACCCAACAAAAATATATAAATTATAGTCCAGTATCCCTCATGAATATACATACAAAAATTCTCATTGAAGTAGTTGCAAACTGAATACAAGAGATATAAAAAAATAATATTCCATGAATAACTGAACAACTGTTTTTTTTTTTTGAAGACCGTACTCCATATACAGGCTGCATGTTTTGGGATAGCCCCCACTCCAGATGTTTGAGACCTACATGAAAACCAAGCTGCACATTTACAACATATGTGCAGGGAGGCCTAGGTTCAGCCCATGGAGGTAGATCTCTGTAGACTAGGTATGCTCCACGGTTGGTGATTCAGTCTCTGAGAGCTCCAAGGGTTCAGGTTCGTTTACTCTGTTGATCTTCCTGTGCAGTTCCTATCTCCTTAGGGCCCACAATCCTTCCACCTATTCTTCTTTAAGAGTCTTCAAGCTCCATCCACTGTTTGGCTCTGGATGTCTGTATCTGTCTGAGTCAGGTGCTGGTTAGAGCCTCTCAGAGGACAACTTGCTCCTGTCTGTTCCCAGGCTGGAGGTTTAGATCCTGGGAGCTCTGGTTGAATCTTTTGGTACTCGTTCTAAAAAGGACAAAAGCACCCTCACTTTGGTCTTCCTCCTTCTTCTTGAGTTTCATGAGGTTTCTGCGTTGCATCTTAGGTATTGTGTGTTTTGGGGCTAATATCCGCTTATCAGTGAGTGCATACCATGTGTGTTCTTTTGTGATTGGGTCATCTCACTCAGGATGATATTTTCTAGCTCCATCCATTTGTCTAAGAATTTCATGAGCTCATTATTTTTAATGGCTGAGTAGTACTCCATTGTGTAAATGTACCACATTTTCTGTATCCATTCTTCTGTTGAAGGACATTTGGGTTCTTTCCAGCTTCTGGCTATTATGAATAAGGCCGCTATAAACATAGTGGAGCATGTGGCCCTGTTGCATGTTGAAATATCTTCTGGAAGAACTCTCAACTGAGGAAACTCGAATGATTGAGAAACATCTAAAGAAGTGCTCAGCATCCCTAGTCATCAGGGAAATGCAAATGAAAACAACACTGAGATTCCACCTCACACCAGTCAGATTGGCTAAGATCCAAAACACAGGTGACAGCAGATGTTGGCGAGGATGTGGAGAAAGAGGAACACTCCTCCATTGTTGGTGGGATTGCAAGCTGGTACAACCACTATGGAAAGCAGTCTGGCGATACCTCAGAAAATTGAACATGGTGTTACCTGAGGACCCAGCTATACCCCTCCTGGAAAGGTTTTTTTGAAGTGATTGAAATAGCTATCATTGATTCTATAAGTGATATAGAAATGTGTCGTTTGCAACCTCATAGGAAGAACAACAATATCAACCAACCAGACCTCCAACCCCAGAGCTCCCAGTGATTAAACTACCAACCAAAGAGTACACATGCTCCTTGAAACCAACTTCATAGAGTAAATCCTTAATATGTAAGAACATATCAAATAAAAGTAACAATAGAAAAATATGTAAGCAAGTTAGAATATTGTACAAAAATGTAATTCTTAAAAGTAACAAAAATAACTGTATTGAATAGTAAATTGGAAAAGTTTCATTGCTTGCTAAGTTTAAACAAAGTTAAAAATATTGAAGAGGCTATAATCATAAAAACACATTTTCTAAAATTATAAAAGTAAAGAAAAATGTATCCATAAATGTTCACAAATATACATCGAATTGATTAAACATAAGTAACCAAAAATTCTTTTAGGTATGTCATTGTAACATTCATAGATGATTTTAAATATATTTGAATTTTGTAACCATGTTGTTCACCGGCATTGCTTTATTTGCATTGTGTAAGAACTTAAGCGTGTTCTTTTTTTTTTTTTATTGGATATTTTATTTATTTACAATACAGATGTCATCCCCTTTCCCCATTTTCCCTCCCTAGAACCCCATCCCATCCCTCCTCCTCCTTTATGCTTTTATACCATTTTGTACTTACTCTTAAAAATTTCCAAGGCAAATCTTTTGAGTGGTTATTTTTCCAGCATATTAAGCAGAATCTGGAGCTTTATACTAAGTTTTTACAAAGTTAATCTATAGGCAGATAAATCTAGTTGGGAAAGTAAATGTCTAAACACTTTAAATGTAACTTCCTCTTCTGAGTCAAGAGTAATATTTTTAGCTGATAAAATATGTACTTGAAAGCCAAGACTGTGAACATTCTTGGTTGAAAAGTGGTGGAGAAAAATGGAGAAAGAGTAAACTGGATTTTTTTTCCCTCATTCCCCAAAGGTGTTTACAAGACTCTCAGCTCAAGATAATTTAAAGTTTACTCTTTTGACTATAGGATTTAAGATGTAATTGCTTTGTCTTTCCTTGTCCTCTCTAGAGTTGCTCTCACAATCCACACGTTCTTCAGTGCTACAAGTTTTTGCATTAACCTCTAGGGCAGTAGGATGAAATTGAGACAGGTTTTGTAATTAGCTGTGGTTGTAAAAGTCAGGCTTTCAGAAGGCAGAAGTTGCCATCAGAGTCAATATCAGAAGAGAGTCCAACAGCAACTGCACTTAGAGAATAAATCTGTTGCTGTAGCAACCAGGCCCCATTTGCTATCAATGAAGGAAACACACAGAGAAAATGAATAAAATGTTTCTCTTCAGTTTTAAAAGGATAGAAGTTTTTTAGATTCAACATTTTGAATATGTTTTAACCTTTAGATCTTAAATCCAAACTATTTAAAAATATAATTACAAAATAATAACTGGACCAATGAATATACAAGATTTTGCACAAATTTGTATACTCAAAAGTTATTTTTATTTTCAATTATTCAAAATATACTAAAACATCCCATTAACTATTTTTCTCAGAGATTATATATTGTTTACTAGTATCTGTATAATTCTCTGCTGATACAATTTTGAGGCATTCTGTTTTATATCAAAAACACATTTCATAAAACTCCTCTTGAGAACTAGATAAGAAATGATATCCAGTCTTAGTCAATGGGTGCAATAAGAAAACTACTAACAACTGTGTAGCTTCACCACAGAAATTTATTTTCACAGGTTTAAAGTTTGAAATGCAAAAAAATTAAAACCCAGATAGATTTATAGTGTGGTAAGAAGCCAAATACCCTGAGAAGATGCCTTCTGTGGTTTATGCAATAGAAAATACATAATAGCTGCCTCTGGGATGCTTTTACTGTAGAAATGGATCCCATCATTTTGAATTTCATCCACATGAGTCAAGCACCTCTGAAAAGACCTGTCTACTAACATTATCATGATTCAAACTATGTTTCAAAATGTGAGCTCTGTGGAGACACTAATATAGAAAAACATTTCTTGAATGACAGACATAATCTGGCTTCTACTATCCAGTGGCCATTCATGCAAACTAAACACTTGAAAGAGCCACAGTAATATGAGTTGTGTACATCGAAGCAAATTTTGATGAGGTGAAACTAGAAAACATACTTGGAGTGAGTTGCCTGAGGAGTCATCCAGTAAAATCTTTCTTCATCCAAGGTTGATGAGGTTGTGGTGTCTCTTCTAATAAAACCAAGCAATGAAAGTTTACCATATGTCTGAAGAAAAACTAATGGCCCAGTAGAAGATAATACATGTTCCTAAGTACATTGTCTCATTTTCCAGAAAGGTTAGACATTTGGATGGGAAATGTAAGAATACTTGACAAAAGTTGACAGATTGGGTAAGACATCCCAGAAGCATTAAAGACTTTAAATAAAAATCCCTCAATCCCTATGCCTCACCCACCAATACAAGAGGCAGTCTCTCCATGGAAACCCACTGGCCACCCTGGTCAGAGAATCAAGCAGGTGATCTTCATTCTTCTTCATGTGCTATGATTCTGATTTCCCCATCTCATCCTTATCCCTGTAGCAGACTACCTGCAGGGGACTCTCTTCCTGCCCTCCCTGTGGATTCCATAGATCCTTGTAGCAAACCCAACATTTCTCACTCACCTGGACCTTCTCAGTTTCTTCCCCTCCAGCCCATTCCCATTCCTTTGTATCAGCACACAATAGTAGGAACGAGTTCTATAAGGAGGAACTCAAAAGTACTCCTTATTAATCAACCTACAGTCAAAATGTGTTCCTAAGATTCGAAAAGGGCAACAGAAACAAAGGAATAGGACACCCACCCATCAAGGCAAGAGTAGATACCAACATCTAGAATAACTATTCTAAGCCCAGGTGCCCAGATCCCTTTAATTTTTCTACTTTCATGTACTGAACAGTTTTCGTCATTTCTTTCCTCTGTTTGTTTATGATTTCATAAACTTCATTACTGTTACTAATTGTGCTTTCATGCTGGTGAACTCCCAAATAACCCAAGCTATTGCCTACAAATATCTAAGGAATAATAATAAATTATAATATGATAAGATAAAGCTAAACCCAACAAATCAGAAGAGGAGAAAACAGGCAAACAGAATAAAATGATCCCAAGAAAAGGTACAAGAAAGATACAGACACAGAGGCCCACTTACTTGTTCACACACTCAGTAGATAATGGCATAAATATAATTTTATCATCCAGTGTTTACATCATACTTGGTATATGTCTACATTTTGTGAAACTCCAAGTTTACACAACTGAGCTCTCAAAAAAAAGAGGAAGAACTCTGAAGCAACTTATAGAATTAAACCCATGATGCTCTGGACCAGTTAGCTTTGAGGTAAGTCTGCCTTGGTCTCCACAAGGTCACCATAGTCTCCATGATATATGGGATGAGTCGCTGAAGATCAAGCCACATGTGAATTAAGCCTTATGGCATTAGGCAATTATTCTCACTCTAAGTAAATATTTTTCCCATTAAAAACCACTGTTCTTGAGAATTATGCAGATAATCTAAACACATATGCATGATGATTTTTCATACTCAATCTTCTTTAATATTTGTATTGCTTTACTTATAATCCCTATTAATTAAGGAACAATTATAAATATCCATAAGTGACTTTATTGATACAATTGCACATTTTATACACTAGTTAATTCTTATTATTTCTCTCTTTTTTTCACCATGAACTTATAATTAACTGGAAATTATTATCCATTCCACAAGTATGCTGTTGAAACACTTGTCTGATAAACTGTGTTTTCTTCAGTGTTTTTTACATCTTTGGAAGAGAAATGTGATGCAGTCTATGATAATATACATTGTATCTCCAATTATATTATAACACTAACACTTATTTCATAACTATTTAGAATTTTTGGAAAAACTTTGCCTTTCCACTTCAACTATGGTTTGAATCATCACTTCATAATCAATCTGTCTGTAATGAAGTGAGCAATTTAAGGCTAGATGAATAATTCACATATCTATTCACTTCCATATTATTTTTGCTTCATACATAATTCTGTAAAATTAATATCTAATAGCTTTCTCTCTTGTGTAAGTTTTCATTCACTGAATTATTTCTTGTTAATAATCATTTATAATTTTTCTTTCATTTTGAGCCTTGATAAATATTTTTTCCTATATGCAGTAATAAAATGACAGAGTAATTTATATATTACATATGATGGTGTAGATATATTTTTGTATGTTAACAGCTAAGGACAAAATCCAAATATATAAGGCCATATAAAGTAGTTAATATTATTGTTTGTATTTCCATAGAAGGAGAAATGAGCTGCAGTAAGATTGCACACCAACAAAATATCATCATATCATATATCTAGGAAATTCAAAACATCTTCCTTCGTCCTGATTCATGCTACCTCTTGTATACAATATCTGTTTTAAATAAAATAGCCAAATCAAACTTAGAGCCCACAAAATGTTTGTCAATTGAAGTGTCAGAGACATAACTTTTAGGTTTGGCGACATAAAGAAAATCCAAGATCGTTTGTTTAAATAGTTTAAACAAAGTACAATAGTACTGCTTTATCAATTTTTCCTACTTTTCATCCTAATTAACTCCCACGCATTTTATTTATGCTGTGATCCTGTGTTCATTCTTATAGACAATTGTGACACTATGTTATTGAAATGACAAAGAATGACAATGAAGTATATTATACATACTTCTTTAGTTTCTCAGTTCAGCCTGTAAACTTTACTTTCAAAACTCAGGTTCAAGCCAGAATTGCAAATAATTTCAAGCATGATGACAGCAGAGCATCTATCTGAGTATAAGAATTTGTGAGTATGGTTTATAAGAATGCAGAAGAAGCCAGGTGTCTCTTCATCCAATTTATCTTGACTTTCTCTTGTGAACATTTACCAACCACTACCAGTGTAGAAGAATTTTAATCCATCAACATGGCTGCTCTAGAAAGGGACCACATCTGAAGACCTTCTAGGTCTGTGTGATCTGGCTGGAATACAGGCATACCTTTAATCCCAGGAGACAGAGGCAAGCTGATCTCCAAGTTGAAGGCCAGTCTGGTATAGAGCAAGTTTCAGGTAAAGAAAAGCAGTTTAAGTTCAGGTGTGGTGGTCCTTGTCTTTAATCCCACCCCTTTAATCCCAGGAGACATGCAGGCCTCTGAATTCTAGTCAGTCAGTTACATTCAGTCAGTTGAGTTCAAACAAAATATTTCAGAGAAAGGCCTCAACAACAGATTGGAAGAAATAGAAAAAAGAATGTAATGTCTTAAGAATGAAGTAGAAGAATTGGATTACTTGGTTAAAAAAAAAAATCAATCTACTTCCCAGATCCCCTTGATAAAAAAAAAAAAAAAAAAAAGACAGAACATGTCGTAACTCTGAGGCAGTGCAAGAGGCCAAACCTATGGAAAATAAAGATCAGAAGAAATGGATACTCATGCTAAGTGCACAGAAAAGTACGTTCAATAAAATTACAGAAGGAAAACAAAGCTTCCCTAATCTAATGAATGAAGTTTTTAGCAAGGTCCAAAAATA
Source organism: Mastomys natalensis (assembly GCA_021653895.1). Lineage (NCBI taxonomy): Eukaryota > Metazoa > Chordata > Mammalia > Rodentia > Muridae > Mastomys > Mastomys natalensis. The sequence goes on along the minus strand of JAJTUV010001332.1, from coordinate 240,779 downwards.
TTTAGAACACCAAACAGACAAAAACAAAAAATCAAATTCCCCACATCATATAATAATCAAAATATTAAATGTATACAACAAAGAAAGGCAAATGGAAATCACAAGAGTGAAAAATTAACTTATATACAGAGACAGGCTCACCAAATTTACAACAGATTTATTAGTTGAGAGCATGAAAGCTGGAGGTATTAGACCAATATTCTACCAAAGTTATGAAAAGCCACAGATGATCAGCTCAGACATTTCTACTCAGAAAAATAATCAGCTATAATCAAAAAAGAAAAAAAAAATGTTTAAGTGATCAAGCAGGCATAAGGACTATCTGATCACTAAATCAGCTCTACAGAAGACACTAGAATTAACAAACTATTCCAGAACACTAAATCAAAAGAAGCATAATAGAACATGATAAAGTTAAGAAATTCATAGAAATTAATGTATATTTTTAAAAATATTGATGGTCTCAACTTTTCCAGTAAAGAAACTCATATTAACAGATTGCACATCCAATCAAATACAAAAGTAATAACTCACAGTACCCAAAGTGCACTAGTGTCAGGAAAAAGTAATAGAAGACTTTCTCTTAAAATAATTTTACTGAGAGCAAGCCTAGATTTGGATTCTCTACTTCTCTCTTCCTGAGTCTTTCACTGTCTTAACAGTCTGCTATATGAGTCTGACCCTGTGTTATGATGCCTATCTCATATCTAATATCCCTATGCCTCTCTGTTTCCCTAACAAAAGGCTTTTGCTCTGCATTTATTGAACATCATAGAAAACATCACATTGGGAAAGAATGATGGATAATTATGGGAATCTTTAACAGAGTTATACAGGAATGAAATTTTACTTACTCCAACTGACCTCAAATGACCTAGATAACAAGCAGTACTGCACACATCACTGCAAACAGACTTATCAGCCTACATCTGCAGTTTCTAATAGTTACAATGATTGTTCGTCTTTAATAGGGCTGCTTTTTCAACTTCCTTATGCTCTCAACAAATGGCTGCTGCATAACACATACATACACACCTGCATTGCTCTCTATACCAGGAGTATAGAAAAGTATGTATCTTGAGAGTACAGTCTCTGTGATTTCATAACTGTCTTGTATCTGCAGGATATTCTTTCCCCTCTTGGATCGATCTAACATCTCTTTTTCTTACAATTTTTATACCTTCTTTTTACAAAAATCTCTGAACTTTGAGGGGATAAATTAAAGATATCTAATTATGTCTAGTTTACCAGAATCTCTCAATCTCCTCACATTGTCCACTTTTGAGTCTGTGTTTTACTTACTGTCTTCTGCAGACAAAACTTCTCTGATGACAATTGAGTGATGAGCTAATCTATGGGTATAGCAATATGTCATTGGCCAACACAAAAGTGACTCTATGGTTTTGTGTGCTACATGTGCGCATGTGTACTGTTTGTTGTGTTAAGTACTTTTTTTTGTCTTAGTAGACTTTTTGTTTGTTTTTGACCTTTATGTTTTGGTTTATTTTGTTTTGAAAACAAGATAGAGAAAGGGCTTGAAACATGATGTTGTGTAGATGGATATGAGAAGAGGATCTCAGGGAAGTTGTGAAAGAGAAAAATAATATGATCAACATATATTGTATGTAAGACATTTTAATAAAAAAAAGATTATGTAGTATGCGTTAGCTTAGGTTGTAAAGGTTGATAGCATGGGGAAGTCAAGGCAAAGAAGGTTGGTTATTATATTGTTCCATACATAAGACATTTTAATTAAAAAATATCATGTAGTATGTGTTAGCTTAGGTTGTAAAGGTTGATAGCATGGGGAAGTCAAGGCAAAGAAGGTTGGTTATTATATTGTTCCATTAAAGGCAGGTTAAAGAAACAATCTGGGTACACAGTAACATATCCATTTAAGACTTATATGATCTTTAGATGTGTTAACTTAGCTGTTAGTTCCAGCAAAAGTTCCAATCTCTTTGACTGTAAGATAAATTTTATAACAATGTATCACGACAAAACTGAATCAGAAAATAGGAGCAATCATTTTGCTGGCAGTTCATGGCCAACAGTAGACTCCAATTTAGGGAAAAAGCATAAAAAAGTTATTCCAAATCCCAAGAATTAAGCAAGGGTAGCATTTTCTATATCTTAAACTAATTATCACCAAATCAAATTTAATCAGAAGAGAAAAAGATAGGTGCTTTAGACCTGTGAAAGGAAAATTTCAATAGCAGGATATTCACCAAATATATATTCACCAAATATAGGAGCACTCAATGTTTTAAAAAAAAATTTAGTAAATTTAAAACAAAGATCAACCTCCAACACAATGGTAGCAGGTGATAGTAATATCCCACTGTCAAAAGAGTAGGTCATCAAGCTAAACAGGGACATTAAATGACATCACATATCAAAATAATTTTACATATAACTATAGAACATTCTATCTGAGCACTGCACAATATGTGCTCTATATAGCAACTCTATGGACTTTCTCCAAACTACAGCACATATTGAAATACTGTATTGCATTATATCCAAGATGGATTAAATCTATAAATCAACAACAAAAGAAAAAACTAAGAGATGACAAATTCATGGAAGGTACCAAACAAAACAAAACAAGACAAAAAGCCATTGAATCAAATTAGGTGAAGAGATAAATGAAAAAGAACATTTTAAATGTTAAATCACAATTTAATGAAAATAAAATCACAGCATGACAAAATTTTTGAACACATGAAAAGTTTATATCCCTATGTACCAACACACACACACAAAATAATCAATGAAGATACCTCAAGCTAATAATTCAACAATACACCGGAAGTCTTAGAAAATCAAAATCAGTTAAGATCGTCATAAAAAGATCAAGGAGATATAATCAGGGCTGAAACTAATAAAATATAAATATATCAAAATGCTATTTGGTACGTTGAGCATAACAAATCTTTAGCCAAACTAAACAAATGTAAAACAGACATTATGCAAATTCAATAAAATTAGAGATTAAAACAGAGAAATAGAACACACACAAATTCAGAGAATCACACACAAAAAAAATACTTAAAACCTCCTATAGTCTACTGATAAAAATCTAAAGATTATGAATGAATTTATAGACCTATCCAGCCTTCCTAAGCTAAATCAAGATGAAATAAATACTTTAAATAGTAAATCACCCAGTGACATAGACACAGAAAATAAAAATCTTACAACTGAAAACATCCCAGGACCAGAGGGATTCAATATGTAATTCCATCAAACATTCAATAAAAGAGTCATGTCAATATTCCTGCAACCATTTTGCAAAAATGCAAAAGTAAGGAACATTTCTAGAATTATACTAGCATTGAATCAAGACAAATACACAACTGAAACAAGTAAAATTACGTCACTATTTCTCATGAACATATTCAAAATTTCTCAACATTTGCAAACTGAATTCAGAAAAGGCTTTTGACAAAATCTAGCATCAATTTATGATAAATGATGGGGAAGCAGGCATATGTGGATTATTCTTCAACATAATAAAGACAATATAAAGGAAACATACAGCCAACATCATCCTTAATGAAGGCAATAAAGTGGATACAAATAGGAAAGATAGAATTCAAAATATTTTTATTTGTGGCTGGCAGCATTTTATGAGATCACCAGAAAACTCTTACAGTTTATAAATATTTTAAGAAAATAGCAGGATACAAAAGTGACCTCCAAATAAGTAGCCTTTATATATACAAGTAACAAACATACTGAGAAAGAAATCATGGAAGCCTTAAAATTCTCAATAGGCTCAAGTAATATATCTTGGAATAAATATAACCAATGAAAGGAAAGCCTTGTACAATGAAAACATTAATATTCTGAAAAAAGAAATTGAAAAAGATACCAGAAGATAGAAAGATCATGATAGCCAAGATTAATATTGTGAAAATTGCTATCCTAACAAAAGCAATCTACAGATTCAATTCTATCAGCATCAACATAATAAAATTTTATTAGTCACAATTCTCTGGAGGAAGAGAACTGATAAAATTTATATGCAAAGTGGATTTATTAGAGTAGTATGCAAGGTGTGGTACACCTAGTATGACAAGAGCTTTCTTCTTCCCCCCAAAATGTCAAAATTCTAGTAGTTGTTCAGTGCATGTGGCTTGATTTCTTTATATTATAATTCACAGACACAGATTCTAATGCAAACAAAGCATTGTAGCAACAGGATAAATAAAATTGCCAATGAGTTAAGGACGAGCATTCTTCCATGTCTATTTATACAGGCTGCCACAGTAAGGCATGGCTCAGATTCAGGGAGGGTTCTTTGACTTCAAATGACCGAGATGTAGAGTGGAACATCTTCCAGCAAATGATTCAATGAAGATTGTCTTCCGAGGTGTGACCAGATGATCAGGCTTCACTTGATTCTAGATGTAGTCCAGGTGGCAACTATAATTAGCCAGATCTTCACAGAATTTGAAATTAAAATCTCAAATTTTATATAGAGCTGGAACTGACCTGAAAACTATTCAACTCGAACAGCCCCCTGAGAACTATCTTTTATGGAATCAGAAGCGTGGCAGAAATTTCCCTGTCCAATCTATTTGCATCAGTAGGCCTATGATTGGAGAGGGATAAGGGAGGCAGAGCTAAGGGTGTCAGACACAGAGATGCAGGGAGAAACGCAGTGGGGATATGGGAGCTGATGTTTACCACTGTGGCTTTAACCAGCCTTAGGCAGAGAAGATATGAAAAGGTTAGGATATTTGGGATATAATGACTAATCTGTGTTGTCATCTTACCATTATCTATTGGCTTTGAAATTATCTTGTGGGCATCCTGGAATTTGAGTATTTGATGATATATAAATCTGTTTGGTTAACTACAATCATCAAGAGTTTTGATTTTACCTGGAGATGTGAGTTGTGGTGGTGATCGATCGTGGGGTGGACGATCGTGGCATAGGCCTAGCATGGCCTCTCCAGGGATCCTGCTGAGATGAGGACACCCGGCTGGGGCCAGGCAGCCCACCAGCAGTGCTGGCATTAGTGCCGGAACAATGTGGCATGGCGGCTAAGCCAGGAGCCAGCCAGATGCACGCTTTTCTTTTTTTTTTTTTTTTTTTTTTCCTTTTTTAATTTTATTTTTTTACTTATTCACTTTATAACCCGTCCCAGTCACCCCCTCCCACAATCCTTCCCCATCTCTTCTTTTCTGAGTACCCCCTCCTCCTGTATCCCCCACCCTGCCACTTTAAGTCTCTGAGAGGCTAGGTGCTTCCTCTCCCATTGAGGCCAGATGAGGCACCCAGCTAGAAGACCATACCCCATATACAGGCTGCATGTTTTGGGATAGCCCCCACTCCAGATGTTTGAGACCTACATGAAAACCAAGCTGCACATTTACAACATATGTGCAGGGAGGCCTAGGACCAGCCCATGGGGCTAGATCTGTGTAGACTAGGTATGCTCCACGGTTGGTGATTCAGTTGAGAGCTCCAAGGGTTCAGGTTGGTTTACTCTGTTGATCTTCCTGTGCAGTTCCTATCTCTTAGAAAAGAGCGCATCAATCCTATATAGGGGGAAGGATTGATGCGCTCTTTTCTAATACCTCCCGCTACACAGAAGTTTCCAAAGAAAGGAGACAACCAACAATCCTCTCCAGACATAACACCAATGAAGACCATCAATTACCAGCATGGCATGATGACCCTAAGGGTAAGGTGGTGGAACACTTGGTAATCAACAACTTTCTAACTGGACTTAAGACACACTCAAAAAGAGGGAGTCCATGCCTGGTACTAAAACCTAGTTAACCACTCAGTATTAGTAAAGTCATTGTTATTGGAAGAGAATCTACAATCACTAATTTACTAACCAGTATAATCTCTAACCACAATCTATAAAGTTTGCCCTTATGTCCACAGATAAGTGCTGTCTTCACCCCTCATCAAGGAAATTTCTCTTTGCAACAGAGACAGACCACTTCAGAAAACCACAACCAATTAAAATGCAGAGTTGTGGAGCCCACTCCCCCAAAATATGTTTACCTAATGCTCTCCACACCGAAGACTCGGGGAACATTGTGAAAGAAGGGAGAGAAAGATTTTAATAGCCAAATAATCGGGGAGTTTTCTGTGAGATTGTGTCTCTTAATAATATTGAAAGATAAACAGGTACATTCTCACCAACATGACTGCCCAGAATAAGCTGAATTAATTTGACGCCAATATACATGCCAAACTAGACAGAGAAAAGCCCAGGAGGTCTCAGTCCTACACAAAGAACTGTAGGCAACTGAAGAAACTGGAAGCAGGAGAGGTGGCCTTTCCCAGGAAGAAAACACCAATTGGTTGTCAGTGATAAATGGTCAATCTAAAATAGACTCAACAAGTCATAGTTAGGAATATGTGCTTGTGTGTATATATGCATGTGTGCATGTTCTTGAGTGTGTGTGTGTGTGTGTGTGTGTGTGTGTGTGTGTGTGTGTGTATGTGTGTGTGTTTTCTAGCAGTAACAACGAGTGGAAAAAGAGGCCATAATTTATAAGGAGTGGATATATGGGAAGGTTAGAAGGGAAGAAAGAAAAATTTTTACATCAATTATGTTTGTTTTAATTTTTGAAGCAATTGTGTGAAATAAAAAAAGGTAGACATTTGATAACAAGATGTATCTCAGGTAGCATAAAAGATTAACAGCCAAGAAATCATTTTTTCCCAGTCTTAGTTCTTTGAGAAAGTCAACAACTGCTCCTAATGAATACCTTAAGCTAATATTTAGATAGATATTAATACACTCTATGTGGAACTATTTCAAATTAAATTATTATAAGCAGCAAATAGTTACTTTTATATTTATGTTTATTCTGATCTAGTTACATTTATTGATATTCATTTATTTAGTACACTAAAATTACATTTAGCAACTTAAAGACCACACAAACTACAAGTTGAAGAAATATTCGAATAGTTTTGGGTAAGTTGGTGCTTCTGAAAAACTCTAATATTTACTTTTGTCAAGATATAAACAATTAATTTAATTACTTTAGATGACAAATTTTAGCGATAATGGACTTTATACTGGATAAAATGAAAAATCTAAAACATAATAACCAGTAAAAATTATCATTTTATATCTGGTTACCTAGCACAATATCCAGACTTTGCCACTCAACATGTATGCCATTGTTAAGGACTATCATAATCCAATTACTCTCCTTAAAAATTATCATCCATCAGTCTTAATATCTTATGTCAGTGAGAGAGGGCAATGTCTAAATATTTGCATTTGAAATATATCTGCCATCCAAATTGTAGTTTGTCAAAATTAAGAAATGTGAAGTCATATAACTTGGCTTAGTGTCTCTTTACCTACAACTAATGAAATATTTAATGACTATGGAAAATATAATATAACACTAACTGTTACCACAGCACTGTACCAAATGTTTGCCTCAGTTGTAGGTTATTTATAATTAATAATAGTTGTCTACATTTTTACTATGAGTGAGATGCCTACTGGAAAGAATAGTCATTGTTTAACAGCCTAAGTCTATTGTAATAAAGTTTTAAATAATAACATAGCTGTGGCTGTTGGACATTTCTCTTCATATAAGCTCAGTTTGATAACTGTGATCCCCACACAGTTGTTCTCAGTATGTATTCAGACCTCCTTTTATCTTCATCTAAACAAAAGAAAATTATAGAATCAATAGGTACAAAAATTAGTGATCTAAAAGGTATGAAATAAGGGAAGGCTACTGATCTTTTGTCTGAATTATGCTACCATCTGGAATCCCTGAAATAGCTGTGAAATCAGTTAACCTCTCTATGACAGATTCACCACTTCTAAAATAGAGCAAGCAAAATCTCACAGGATTTCCATGAGCAACACACACAGCTGCATAACAACAATTCGAGCAATGATGGAGGGAAGCATTAAAATAGTGATGTTATTGAGAACTTATACTGTGATCTTGCCATTCTGTTATTTTATTCCTCACTAATAAATGAAGCCTTGTGACCCATCCACAGTCCAGGACTGTCAGAACTCACCAGAGACCATTACAATAGTATGGACACGTGAATACATCATACTTTTGACATAATAAAAAGCAATCTGTCACTTCCATCATGGTTTTCATTTATCTATTAAAATAATAATTTTTCATTATATCACTTATCTTTCAAATATTTACTTTCAGAATGATTACTAGAGGAGTAAAAAAGTTGAGGGAATCTACTTTTTAATTTTAAACATTTATGGTCTTATCAAAATTTCTTTGCAAACAAATATGATTTCAAAGATTTTACTCTGGTTGTAACATGAAAAAGCTGGATGGATTATATGTTCCTGGACTCTCAAAATCTTAGGAAAGAAAAATTACCAGAGACAACTCTGAGTACCATAGCCATACCTTAAATGTCATCATCAGACTATCCCATTGGCCATCTGTCTCACTATCTGTCTTAAATGAGATGTTACATATGCAACATTGTATCAGTTGCTCCTATAGCAATTAGTAGCAGAGCTGGAGCATCTCCATCTCAACTTCTTCCATGCTTCCCTCTTTTCCACTTGATGAAGCTCTTCTTATTCTCACTTTGCTACATTGGCCTCCAGAGTCTGAAATTACAGAAAGATCATTCTTCTAACAGTTTCATTTATTCTACTGAAAAAAATCACTCAGCACATATATTCATGAGTACAGGAGGACACCAGGTCTGTCTTGTACTTTGAAATCTTGTTCTTAAAATTCCGTCATTGCCCACCAAACTAATCCAGAGGAAGCTTCACTGATGTACATCTTAATGGCAATCATTATATCAAAGTTAGTTTTCCATTGTGTCATTGTAAAATGCTAAGTGTTTTCATTCCTCAATATATATTTCATCCAAAATGGAAGAGAGTAAACCTTGTTTATCAATAATGTCCATCCAATATTTAATTGCTAGCATTTAAATGTGATAATAGCAGTTATGTGCCTGTTTAATTTTCTCATCTGCTCCTGTGGTCACTTGGTGTGCCTGAATTCACAAAGACAGTGACTTTAGTCGCTGCCATTTAAATAACACAGTAAGAGAGATTGAAGTCATTAACTGATCTGTGTAAATTTAATATTTCAACAACAACAAAGAAATCATGGTTATTCCTACAGCCTGAATGGAAATGTGAGAGTCATACTTTATTCTCTCCAGCAAGATAGGGAGCAGTAAATATTACTCATAGACATAAATTTGATATTTTTTTTTTAAAGTTAGAATAAATGGCTTCCTTACAGACATTTTAAATTATCCTAGGGACTGGTCCATGGGACAATCAGGTGGATTAAACAATGAAACTTGACTCTGAATTGAAGTGTACTTGAATAGCTCACATAATTGAAGGAAAGAATTAACTCAACCGAAAAATTCCACTTTCTTGTGTTAATAAAATCTATCTACAAGAAGGTACAACCAATTCACACATATGCGTGTTTTACGGGTATCCTTCCAGGTGACTATAATCACTAAGTAAATGAACAAGCTGATGCTTGAAATCATAGCCATTATAATAGAAATAAAACCATGAAGCAAGAACATGTAAGGCTCTACAGAAACAGAAAGTGTCTAAATAAGAATTTTCAATTTTCAGATAAAGTTCAAACAGAGTGTGTGTGTGTGTGTGTGTGTGTGTGTGTGTGTGTGTGTGTGTTAAGATCTTCGATTTTTGTGTGATTTTATTTTTCCTTGGGATATTTGATCAAATGTCTATTTTCCCAAAATAAGGCAGTGAAGACAGACCAAATAAATAATTCTACCCAAGGCTAGTTTACTGTACAGTGAGTTATTGGCTTTACAGGAATTACAAAATTCAATTAAATTACAAAACTGCTCTACACACCTAAAATCTAGTGACCAAATAAATTAGTCAAGTAAAGCAGCCTTCTTTTATCAGAGGTCAGAGCAGTTCCCATTATTCAATCCTACTCATTTTTGCCACAAAACAACTATGTCCATATTTAAGGGTGATTTGTCTTTTGTAAAAAAAAAAAAAAATCACTATTTATTGATTTTTAATGTATAGTTATATGCATATATACACATTTATATAAATATTATGATTAAACAAATGATTATTTTTCTTTTATTATTTCTAGAAAATGGCAGTTATAAATAAAAATGTAGTTGCTTGTGAACCACATTATATTTCTGAAAAACAATAACCTTATTTGTTGCACCAGGAGGAATACTTAAATGAATAGGAAATTTTGATGGAAAGGCTAAATTTGAGTGGAGCATTCACTATATGATAGGTAGAATGAATGTTCCTTCAGATTTATTGTATTCAGCTTATTTTCTGTCTTAGTGGGTAGTAAAATAGAATAGCAATTTTGTTGGAGAGCAATAGAAATCAATTGAATGCATTAACAATCTTGTGTGCAATGGATTGAAATAGTTGCTTGGAATTGCATGTTCTTTTCAATGCTGTCTGATTTTCAGGTCTGTAATTCCTGTACCTGTCCATTTAAAATAAAACTTCAGGTTGTCAACATCTGTGTTGAAAGACAGATGCTATTTTATATTTGTGTTGCATGCTAATCTCAAAATGGCTCTAAACCCAATTTGAAGGTAATTTGATTTTTAGAGACATCTAGGTAAGATAAATAGATAAATCAATACATGTGTAGCCTAGTTGTCATGGAAATCGGGATGAAAATTAAATATTTTGGTCATGAACTTACTTTTGGTCTGGTTATCAGGTTTGATGATCAGTTCTGTTTTTACATAGGAAATGGATTAAATAGAATGTCCAGATATCACTCTGCTTTCAAATATCCCTAGCAAAAATAATTACCACTTTTCCCTTCAATCACAGACTGCTATCTTATAATCATATTTGGTGTCATACACATATTAAGTATTTTATAAATTGCAATGTATTTTAAGAAATGTAGGAAATCACATAAGAACTACAGAGGTCATTACATGACAAACCTCTGTTCACATGCATGGAAAATGCAATATTTAAACATAGTTTGTATGAGTATGAGGAGCCAGTGTCTTTTAGAGGCAGATTATTTTTTCAACTACCTTTAGGATGAATGTGTTGGTCTCCTGGAGTGATATTTCTTGTATGGCCCTGAAATTTTGCATCTCTATATAAGGCACATAAAAATTTACCTGCTGACATTATTGAAAATGTCCTGAGCTACAATTTATTTAATAATTTAGATAAATCATCCAGAAGCTTCTAAACATAGTATCTATACAATGTTCAGAAATAAATAAAGGTCAAAATAAACCATATAATGAACAAATTTGTCCAATAAGGAGAAGAGTCATATTTCACAAAGCAATTTTAAAGACAGAAAAATGTTGCTTAAGGGAATTTATTTTATTCCCACTTTATTTTTAGAGGAAAAATGAGAATTCAGGCCTGAAGGCAAAGAAAATGAGTTAAATTTGGAATTAGTGTCCGGGGGTTAAAAAGAATATGTAGTTATATTTTGATGATAGATTATTTAAGAGCAAATATTCCAGATGAAATGACTATTGATAAAAAGGATCATTTGTCACCAATAAACATACCATGTATGACTATCCTGGTTACACAGTGGCATTATTGATAGATGCTTATTGTAAGTTTCTTGTAAAAGATACAGAATCTCTTTATACTTGTCTTCAGGAAGTCATAAAGAACATGTTTGAATGTGTGTGTGTGTGTGTGTGTGTGTGTGTGTGTGTGTGTGTGTGTGTGTGTGTATCTGTGTGTATATGTATGTGTGTATGTGTGTAAGTCTGTGTGTATGTGTGTATATGTATGTGAGTGTATATATGTGCGTATGTGTGTATATGTGAGTCTGTGTGTATATGTGAGTGTGTATGTGTGTTATTAGACATCTTTCCCTTTGACAGAAATCAATGTTATGTGCGTTCCCACCAGTGCTGGCCCGTCAATTGCTTGCCTTTCCTGTATTTCACTTAGTAATATAAGCCAGCACCTTCTCCCCACATTCTTCCTTGACTTTCCTTGCTAGCCTCAGTCTCCATAGTTTTATATGCTATACAAGCGTATGCATTCTCAACCTCAGCTCAAACTTTTTGCATCGTTGTTATGTTATTTTTTCATTCTTTTAAACCATCATTAGGAAAATGAAAGCTTAAAATATTTTCCACCAATTGTTAAACGTGACATGAATTTCCATTCATTAAGATATTTACTGATTTATCTCAATTGTTTAAAATGTTGTGCTGTGATGTTGGCATATTGTTGAAATTACTTGTTGCAGTAGGCGATTAATCCTACTCGAACCGCCCTGGCAGTGGCAGCAGGAGCTCCTTGCTACCTGACCCAGTGTTCTGGGTTCTGGAATGAAAAGACACACGAATAGCCTTATATGTTAACACGCCTTAAACAGTTCAATGGCTGAGCCACTCCCAAACCTCCATGTGGCTAACAGCTCCTTTCTGATACTCCTGAGTTATTAATTACTAAAACTTATATTTCATCTTTGCTGCCCTAGACCCCATGGGGGCGGGATGTGGAGAGGACCAGGGCACTCTTCCCCAACACTTACCTGATTGCTATGCTCTCTCTTCTGCAGCTCTCAAGCCTGGACCTTACTCCTTTCCCAGCATGGAGGCTCTAAATCCTTCTTCCTCTAGATCAGCCTGCCAGCAAATCCAAAAGTACTGCCTCTGACTCCCTGTCCAGCATTGCAACTTTATTTAGCAATACGCGAACCAACTGGGGGAAGGGCAGGGTCCTTTAGCATTTTACACCCATATTCTCATACAATATTGGGAACCCAATTAACATAGTATAAGCATAAAACCAAATTCACAACAATTACTCAGATATTTAATTGTTAAATATTAAGCTATTTTGAATTATAAATTTTATTTTTAATTTCTACTGCTGGTTTATAGAAATTTGATCAATCAACGTTTTATTTTATTATATCCAATGTCTTTGTTACATTTGTTCAATCATTTTAACAACTTATCAGGATCCTATTTTCATTTTTGTGCATAAGGGTAACATTGAATATAGGTAAAATTCCAACACCTTGAAGAAAATACATATTAGTAGTAGAAATCCAACTCTTATTCTGGAACTTAGGCATCAACATTTGTCTATGTTATATTTTATTTATTTTAAAACTCCAAAACAATCTCTGCTACCTTAGAGAATTTCTCTTTTATTCTTAGATTCAGTATTTTTGCAGTGGCCCACTCAATAGAAAATCTTTATGGAATGAAACCAACTAACTTTGTGAGCCTGAGCAAAAATTAATATATGAGAATAAAACATCTGTTTTCACTACGACATTCTGTAGTTCCGTTAGATAGTATCCTCCTTACTATTTAAAACGTAGTGATTAGCATGGGCTCTGTGATGGTTTGAATGTGAATGACCCTCATAAGTTTATGTATTTATATGCTTTGTCACCAGGAAGTAGAACTGTTTGAAGTGATGAGAATAACTAAGAGGTGTGGCCTTCTTGGAGTAGGTGTGGCTTTGTTGAAGGAAGTGTATGACTGATGGTAGACTTTAAGGTTTCAAACATCCATACCAGGACCAGTCTGTCCACCTGTACATCAGGATGTAAAATTCTCAGATACTGTTCCAGCACCTCCCTGTCTGTCACCATGCCCCAAGCCCCCACCACCATGATGATAATTGACTAAACCTCTGAAACTCTATGCAAGTAAGTCTCCAATTAAATGCTTTTTCTACAGCAATTGCCTTGGTCATAGTGTCTCTTCACAGGAATAGAGCAGTGACTAACACAGAGTCTGACAGATAGAAGGCATGAAAAGAATTTTGATTTATTAAACACTGAAAAGCTTGCCAGTTGAATAAATTAACACAGAACATGTCAAACACATTTATTAAAAATACAAATCATGGCATAATTATGCAGCAAAAATTATCTTTTGAAACAAATTTCTGAGTATGTTTTTTTTAATTAGTTTTATATTTACAATCTGATAGACACTAAGGTTACTTTTAGTTCAGAAATTTGTTTAGATGCCTGTATAACGTCCTAGCTACCAGTCAGCTTCCAGCTTCTTCTTGGCACTTGATGATTTGATCTTAAAGTACCTCAGCTACATCAATTTATTATCAACTACATACACTTTATTTCTGAGTTGGTTATATTTTCACAGATGATCTTTCTGTTCCAATTAATTGCTAAAATTATTGCATATCTGCTGTTGTGATAATGTACCGTGACCAAAGCTACTAATAGAGGAAAGAGTTTATTTGTTGTTATGGTTTCAAAGATATAATTACTCATCATGCCAAGGAGATATGGTAGCAGGCAGGCATAGCAGCTAGAATATGAACATAAGAGATCATAGCCTCAGCTACAATCATGAAGCAAAGAAACTCAACTGAGGATAAAGTGAAGCTATATGATCTCAAAGCATACTCCAGTGGCATACTACCTCCAACAAAACTGTACCACCTACATATCTCTAGACAGTGGCACCAACTGGGAACCAAGTTAACACCTTAACTATGGGGGTTGTTTCTCACTTGAATCACCATGTTTTATTCCCTGGCTCCTGCAAGCTCATGGACATATTATAATGCAAAACGCATTTAATCTGATTTTAAACATGTGAGTGGTTTATAATACTATCTTAAATTTCAAAGTCTAAAGTCTCTTGAGACTCCAAATCTCTTTCAATGTAGCCAATTTCCTTAAAAACCCAAATCACATATTTACAATGTATAATAGCATATACAATACCATTCCAAAAGGAAGCAACAAGGATATCATGAGGAAACACCAGAAAGAAGCAAGAACAGAACACAACAGAGCAAACACTAAGAGTCCGTCATATCAGGAGGCATGGCAGCAGGCAGAGATAGCGACTATATCAGGAAGCTGAGAAATAAAAAAATTCAGCTCCAGCCATGAAACAGTGAAAGTATATCAAAGTTGTAGTCTGATGCCCTAGCCTAGTGACTTTTTCCTCTTGCAATGCTGCAGCACTGAGTGGAAGTTGTGTCCTGTGATGCAGACTCATGTGGTATCTTGCTGGGGCAAGACCCATGGGAAAACACCTGGTATTTGGAGAGAGTATAAATAGGACTTAGTGGACAGTGACAGGGTACTTACATAGCTAGCCTTGCAAAGCTTCATTGGTCTTCCCTGATCTTCACTTCCTTGAGAGAGGCATGGCAAAGAGCTTCTCCTTGCCTCCAGGCTGGATCTGGTAGCTACTGCTGACTCAGGCTGGTTTATGGAGGCCTGGCTGTCTCTGCTGGATTGTGCCAATGCTGCTGATTCTGCAGATTCATGTTTGGTATCTTGACACTACTTAACTAGACTGCTGGTGTCCAGACAAATGGAGATTGGAATCACCCAAAGAATTACTTCTAAACAGGTCCACAACCCTTTGTCCTATTTACCATCTTTTCTCCACTACCTTTACACAGTGGGCTAGAAGGAGGATCAATGTGTTTGAAAACCCTTGTTCAAAGCAGATTTAAAAAAAATCTAAGCAGACACAGCACAGAAACCTCCACAATCAGCTCCAGCAACTGAATCCAAAATTCAATCTTATACAAAACATTTCTCATTCAAACCACCACAATGATCTCCAAAATGGATAGAAAACAGGCTAAAAAGTATACTTAAAACACCACATATAACAATCAATATATTTCAGTAATAGTGTATTGGGTGGAGAGGAAGAAGGACAGAAACAGAGGAGCCTCTACAATCCACGAAAAGAGGTAAAGTACATAAAATTGAAAGACAGGGAAATGGACAATTCTTGATCCCTGATGCTACTTTTATTCTTAATAACACAAAGGTAGGCTAAATTTCAAGATATATTCTCTTGGAGTGTTTAATTTGAAACACATTTATTAGTAATTTTACAAATATATAGCTTGTAACTGCTAATAGTAAAGATGAACACTGCCTTTATCTTTCATAGTCTAGACAAAGAAAAATACATAAGAAATATCAATAACACTATAGTACATGTACTTCAAGAAAACTGATTCTATAAACAGATATCAAACAACCAAAATTATAAACTGTAAATGTCACTTTTATTTCTTCAGATGAAGTGATGAGATGAGAGCTTACTCAGGCTGTGCAAATGCTCAGTTTGGGCTGACCACAGAGCACTTCTTTCTCTGCTAACTATCACTAGGCCTAGGCCTGGAAGCTTCTAGCCTCCATACAATCTAACCTTCCAAGCTGACTAAATCAATCCAGCTTCTCTCAGCTTCTGACTGAATTGTTCTGCTTGGCCTCATACTAACTTTGACAATACGTTCTTATTTTTAGCTCCTTCTCATTCTCTGGTTAATTCTGTCTTTACCCATGTTTATCTTGTACTCTCTGTAACCTGTCTCTGTTAAACTGTCCTGGTAAAAGTACCTCTCCAATAAAAAATAGATCAATAGAATTATGTCAATGTTGGAAGTAACAACCAATCCTACAACTGCTGGGCAAACAGTTGCAGTTTGTACTTACCAGAATTTTAAAACTTATAAAATGATTACATTTTTTCTTTGAACACCACAAAGCAAGATGTAGAAATATAGATTTGGAGAGCATGTAAAGTAAATAAACCACGAAGCTAAAACGTAATGAAATAATACATTAACTGAAATCCTCACACTCAGAAAAATACGATAAGATTTTAGTAAATATCTCCAATGTTAAGCTATGCAAATACAACCTTGGAAATGTAATATTGTTCTATTAATTAAGTTCTTAAAATTATGAGCTGTATTTTATTCAATGAATGTTCTATAGGCAGTAATTCATGTTAATAATATAAGTATATCACCATGTAAATACCTGAATGTTTCTATGTAAATATCCCTTAATTTGTTTATATGCTGCTTTAATTAGATATCTTAGGCAAATTTTACACTTCCAATTTATTATTTCCAGTAATTAAAGTAACTCAGTTGGTAGAATATTGTCTAGCATACACAAAGTCTTGGAGAAATCCCCAGCACAGAACTACTGGAATATGGGTTTTTAATCGTGACATTTTGAGAGGTGGATGCAGAAATTTCAAGATTTTAAGGCAATTCTCAGCTACATATCTAGTTCAAATCCAGACAAACCTTTACTTTACAAAAATAAAATAGATTAAAATAAAATGAAGGCTGACAAGATGGCTCAGCAAGTTGACATCTGCCACCAGGCCTGATGATCTGAGTTTCCTCTCTGGGAAACAAGTGGTTGAAATAGAAACCCAACTCACAAAGGTTGCCCTCTGTTCTCCAAATAGATATTCCCACATATGATGAATAACAAAATAAATACAATAATAATTATTACAATAAATATATAAATAAAATATAAATAAATAACAATAAAGGTAAGCATCTGACTGAGACAGATGCAGATACTTACACCCAACCATTGAACTGAAGTCAGGAACCCCTGTCGTTGAACAAGGAAAAGGCTAGAAGAAGCTGAGGAGGAGGGCAACACCATAGGAAGACCAGCAGTCTCAACTAACAGGGACCCCTGAGATCTGTCAGACACTGAGCCACCAAAAAGACAGCATATGTGACCTGGTCCGATGCCCCTTACACATATACAGCAGAGGACTGCCTGGTCTTACCTCAGTAGGAGAAGAAGTGCCCAACGCTCAAGAGACTTGAGGCCCCAGGGAGTGCAGAGGCCTGGTAGAGGTAGGGACATCCTCTTAGAGACAGGGTAGAGGAAGAATGGGATAAAGAACTATGGGAGGGCAGACCTGGAGGGGGCCAAGGATTGGACTGTAAAAAAAAAAAAAGTAATAAAAACATAAAAAGTGAAAGAATAAAATAAAGATACATATATAAAGTCACATAATAAATAGCTGCAAACAGCTATCTCTGTAACATACATTTATATTTAAGAGATAGCTAAATTAAATTATATATGAGGCTTAAATAAAATGTTATTAAATTGTCCCTCAGAAACAACAGAATACTTTATATTTATAACACTAAGCCTTTAAATTAACTATTTTCTTCCATTTGGTCAAAAAAGGTATATTGAATAGAACATTTTTTTTAAATGTATTATAAAATGATATTCATTACAAGTAGTTGTACTAAAGTTAAATATATCTTTATATTTTAATACTCATTTGTTTTGTTGTGTTTAGGTATAACTTTTGTAGCCAAAGTGAAGTATAAATATAGTTACAAGAGTACAATTAATTATTCTAGTGCACATAGTTTTGATTTATTTTTTGTTTTTTTCAAGGCAGGGTTTCTCTGTGTAAAGCAGACTGGACTCAAACTCAAAGATCCACCAACCACTGCATTCTCAAGTGCTGGGATTAAAGGCATGAACCACCACTTCCTTCTCTCTCTCTCTTGGTCATTACCAATCTACTTTTGATTATCTAGTACTTAATGATCAGCAATGAAAGATGACCATTAACATAAGTAACATTAGTCAGAATGTAAAAATTTGAATGAAAATGGCACCCGTACACTCATATATTTTAATGCTAAGTTCCTAGAATGTCAGAACAGTTGGGGAAGGATTACAAGGTGTGGACTTATTGAAGAATGTGTATCATTTACAGGTGGGCTTTGAGGTTTTGAAAACCCAGTCCCTCTCTCTGTCTCTAACTTGCTGATAAGATGTAAGTTTTCAGCTACGGCTCCAGCATCATATCTGCCTGCCTGTTGACATTATCTCAACATGATTTGATGGTCATGGACTCACCCTTTGATACTGTAATCAAACCCACAATGAAATGCTTTCTCTTTTAAGTTACCTTGTCCATGGTATTTCTTCACAACAATAGTAAGACACAGAATAAAATATATATACATATATGTGTGTATGTGCATATATGTATGTATGTGTATGTGTGTGTATAAACAATGAAAAAAGAGACTACAATAATTTTACAATTTCAAAAACAGCTCTGTTACTTTCCTACATATGAATTTAATATAAATTTATTCCTAGGGCTAAATGTTATGGAAAGAAATTAATATAACTTGGCATAAGTCTAAAGCCACTGCTTTTTTTCTAATGACAGCAATGACTTTGCAAATACTATTAAGCAGAAAGCAAAAGAAATTAAGCTGCATGTCTACATTTAAAAATGTTTTCTACTTTGCCCAGTTGATTGGTTTGAAAAAGCAATTTTCATTATAAATTTAATTTGAAAATTAATATACAGTGACCCTTATAATAACTCCCTAATTGGCCTCAGGATTTGTGCAGCACAAAATAAGTAAGGTCCCTTCTCATTATTGTCACTAAGATGGTAAAAGTAATCACTTACAGTTATTAGTTCATATCATCCTCCTTTATTACGTTATCATCCATTGTGAAATGATTCATAAGGGTAAAGCAAGAGATACACATGTATGTTCATATGATAAACTCAAAACTGATTTAAAATGTTTCCTATAATATAAATCATGTATACATATGTATATAAAATAAAACATGCAGCATGGTATATTATATGTATATACACACACATACACACACACACACACACACACACACACACACACACACACATATATATATATATATATATATATATATATATATATATATATAGTTAAAGAACAAATATGTCATTAATCATCTCATACTTGATTGCCTTTAATGAAGTGTATTATTTCCCTTGCCTTTTTGGGTGGATAATACTGCTTTAAAAATTAATCTTAGAAGGGAAGGGGGAGGGAGGTTGTGAAGAACTCTGGGAGAGGGTCCAGGAGAGGGGGCAACATTTGGGATATAAATAAATACAGTAATTAATTTAAAATAAGTAAACAGATAGATAAATAGATAGTCAAAAATAATCTAAGTCTTCTTTTCATAGCATGTCAACACAAGATGCAACTATGTAGCTGGAACAGATGATATAAACAGGCAATGTTTATTAACTCATTTGAGTCTAGTAATATTCAGTACCTGTGACATCAGTGAAGCTGTTGCCAGGACTTTGTACATGAGATTAGCTTTCCTCAAAAAGTTCTTCCCAGATACCTGCATGCTTCCATCTGCCATTCTGGCATCTGGATGAAGTTCCATGAACACTGAAACTAGCATGGCAAACAGTATCAAACCATGTCCCACCCCCACCACCTTACTTGATTTCACTTTCCAGTACATAAAAATAGAGTACATTATACTGTTAAAAAAATATAAGTTCCATATATTTTACTTTAAAAATAGTGTTAAAAATTAAGAGAAACAAGTCTATTAAATTATCTTTTCATAGAAAAATTCTAATAACCCCGTAATTATTTCGTGTTTTATATGTAGTACAACCTGAAACTCATATTCTAATGTACAATGAAAAAAATCTAATAACCCTGTAATTATTTCATGTTTTAAATGTAGTACAACCTGAACTGCATATTCTAATGTACACATATATTTTATTTCCACTTTATAAGATAGTATAATTACAGTTAGTATGTTCAGTTTCTGATTTTCATTGCTATTGCTACTCCTTTCCAACTTAATTTGAAATATTTGAATTTAATTGTTTTGTATATGCACTAAGCTATTTAAATCATGGCTTACCATGGAATCCAATATCTTCACATTTATCCAGAAATTAAGAACATGTATGAGTGGTTTTATAAAAAGGACAAGGTGGAAATCGCTTTCCTAATACATGATAGATTCCTCTTTGCGTTTTTCTTTCATTTGAAAATAAACCGGGAGTGGTGGTAGGCACCAGGTAACCCAGCACTCAGGAGACTGAAGTAGCAGATGTCCCAGGTTAGCCGAGCCTTGGCTATTGAGAGAAATCAGGGTCAGCCTGGGCCTGAGAGTATTCCATTCTCTTGTTACTTAAATATTCGGGGATGACTCTGGAAAGGTTGAATGTGGACATGAACACACGCGTGAACCTTCAGTGTGTCTAGGAAAGTGCTCTGGAAAGGCTAAATTGGCGTGCTGGATTCCACACTCTTCTGGTGCTTCTGCGTTCTCCCTTCACTGAATTTTCTCAAGACATCATTCCAGAATGTAAGACTATCTCAAATGGCTTCTTATGTAATAAATACATATAGCTAGTGTTGTATCACTTCCTAGGGAAATGGCACAAAACATCTTTTCAGCTCAGATGAGACACAAGTGACAGAGCAAAGAAATAATTCTACCACGGTCTCAAATTAGCTTCTGGAGAACAGGTGAATCAAAAGTAATTGCATGCCTGAAAAGGCCAAGCCAGAAAGGGTGTTAATGTGGGAATCTGAATTGCTAGAGCTCTCTGTAGGACTTAAATGTCAAAGTCTCCTTTCCCAAGACATTACTGGTTACATAACCCTGGGGGTGAAACATGTATCCAAATCTTGTAAATTTCAGGAGTGCCTTGCCTTTTTAAAGTTTGTTTACTGACTGATTTTTAGGTACTTTAGTTGTTTCCTGGGTCTAAATGAGCTTTCCTCTTCATTATATTACAGTTCATTCCACTAGGCTCCTCCCTCCTCCAAGGGACTTAGCAGGTGCTGCCAGGGTCTTCAGGTTGGGCTGCTTAAAGGACTGCCCTACCACTCCAGAGCTACCCTCCGTCCTCCCTTCTCTTTCTCTTCTCCTTCCCTTCCTTTCCCCCTCCCTCCCCCTCCCCCTCCTCCCCTCCCCCCCCCCTCCTCCTCCCCCTCCCCCCTCTCCCTCCCTCCCTGTCTCTGTCTCTCTATCTCTCTCTTCCCACGTGTTCCCTGGCCCATCACTCTGTGCTCTGTCTGTCCTCTGTGCCCCATCGCTATGCTTCTGCTCCATCCTCTAAATGTCTTCTTGTCCACTCTGCTCTGGTCTATCTGCCTCTAACCCTTCTCCTGATCCTCACTCTCCTCTCTTTTGTCAAACAAACCCCTTTATACCAGATTTGTTGCAGGCGTAATTTCTCAGGGATACAACTAGGCATGGGCCTGCCAGGAACTCCCTCGCTTCATTGTACTTCATAACACTCTTCCTCCAAAGGGGAAGGTTTCAATTAAAAGAAAAGAACTATACAGCAACCAGGCACTTGGGATGCTATATGTAGAGTCTTCATTTGTGTTTAGCAGGTTCACTACAGTATAAAATGCATTACAGTTATTTCATTGCTTTGTGTGAAGTGTACTGAGCAAGTGAACTTGTTCTTCGTATTGTTCTTTATTTCTTCATCATCACCTTCGCTCGGGTTAGGGGCCAGATACTTTTGTGGCAGAGGGGGCTCTTTATCTTAGTTTGAAGACATAATAGCTCAAAAAAAAAATCGTGTCTCGGCATGATTAAAGGGGTTATACCTTACTTTTGTTTACTTGACTTCACTGTTTCATTAGCAGCATGAATTTTCTCTGCTGCATATAAATTATTTGACATGGAAGGTAGCTTAAAACCAAGAACACAACTAATTTTTGTCTTCGAACTCAGAGCTCTTTGTTTTCTTTCTTCCATTAGTCTGGTAATAAAATAAAGAATCACATCCTCAGCATGTTATTTTTTTTTTTTAATTTTTATTTTCAGCAAATCAAAAAAAATTTAAAAAGCATTCAAACAGAATAAAATGAAAATAAACAAACAGACAAAATACCAAGTGTCAGATATACTTATACAAGAATTCTATAGAGCCTTCAAACAAGCAACACTTTTTGAGTTATGTTTAAAAAAATTCAGAACCACAATAAGCTCCTTCACAAAGCAAATAATATTGAAATAGTGAAATCAAGTGTAAACCCAACAAAAATATATAAATTATAGTCCAGTATCCCTCATGAATATACATACAAAAATTCTCAATGAAGTAGTTGCAAACTGAATACAAGAAATATAAAAAAATAATATTCCATGAATAACTGAACAACTGTTTTTTTTTTTTTTTTAGAAGACCGTACTCCATATACAGGCTGCATGTTTTGGGATAGTCCCCACTCCAGATGTTTGAGACCTACATGAAAACCAAGCTGCACATTTACAACATATGTGCAGGGAGGCCTAGGTTCAGCCCATGGAGGTAGATCTGTGTAGACTAGGTATGCTCCACGGTTGGTGATTCAGTCTCTGAGAGCTCCAAGGGTTCAGGATCGTTTACTCTGTTGATCTTCCTGTGCAGTTCCTATCTCCTTAGGGCCCGCAATCCTTCCACCTATTCTTCTTTAAGAGTCCTCAAGCTCCATCCACTGTTTGGCTCTGGATGTCTGTATCTGTCTGAGTCAGCTGCTGGTTAGAGCCTCTCAGAGGACAGCTTGATGGTCTGTTCTCAGGCTGGAGGTTTAGATCCTGGGAGCTCTGGCTGAATCTTTTGATACTCGTTCTAAAAAGGACAAAAACACCCTCACTTTGGTCTTCCTCCTTCTTTTTGAGTTTCATGAGGTTTATGCGTTGCATCTTAGGTATTGTGTGTTTTGGGGCTAATAGTTGAACAAAGAACTCTCAACTGAGGAAACTCGAATGATTGAGAAACATCTAAAGAAGTGCTCAGCATCCCTAGTCATCAGGGAAATGCAAATGAAAACAACACTGAGATTCCACCTCACACCAGTCAGATTGGCTAAGATCCAAAACACAGGTGACAGCAGATGTTGGCGAGGATGTGGAGAAAGAGGAACACTCCTCCATTGTTGGTGGGATTGCAAGCTGGTACAACCACTATGGAAAGCAGTCTGGCGATACCTCAGAAAATTGAACATGGTGTTACCTGAGGACCCAGCTATACCCCTCCTGGGTATATACCCAGAAGATATTTCAACATGCAACAGGGCCACATGCCCCACTATGTTTATAGCGGCCTTATTCATAATAGCCAGAAGCTGGAAAGAACCCAGATGTCCTTCAACAGAAGAATGGATACAGAAAATGTGGTACATTTACACAATGGAGTACTACTCAGCCATTAAAAATAATGAGCTCATGAAATTCTTAGACAAATGGATGGAGCTAGAAAATATCATCCTGAGTGAGATGACCCAATCACAAAAGAAAACACATGGTATGCACTCACTGATAAGCGGATATTAGCCTCAGCATGTTAATATTTGCCTTACTTATTGTATTCTAGTTCCATTTAGGGAAAAGAAGAAAGTAAGCAAAATAGTAAGGCATGTAAAATGTATACTGCAGGAAAATAAGATGAACACATTATAAAATACTACCTGGTGATAATGGTTCTTAAATCCAATATAGTGATTTTTTTTATATGCCCTAGGCTACATTTTAGGAGTGGTGATTACATTTTATTGGAGTTTATAAAAATATTTTTAAAATATACAGATCTAAAAATCTCAATGCATGTGCCCTTGATTATGACCTAGTCTTTGTTTTACCTTGTGGTCTTTGTTTCTAGCTTTGATACAAGGTCTCACATAGTCAAGGTTAACCTTGAACTACTGATTTTCCTACTTCTCCATCCAAGTGCTTGGATTATAGCCAATGAGTGTGCCACCACACCCAGCTAATTCCTTGTATCAGGTTCAGACGATATACATGACCATGTAATTTTTCTGTTCATAAAAGATACCCAACCTGATTCATTGTATCATAATTAATAGGAGAAAATGTGATGAACAGTAAAGCAATCACTACAACACAAATTATAGGATCAGATAAAATTGGCATTTCTAATTTAATGTATAGCACAGGGTTGCATGCACAAGATCCACGGCTATCGCCAGCATGACAAAAACAACTGAGCATAGAATTAGACATAATAAATGCATCTCTTCTTACAGTGCACATGGATGACCAATAATAAAGAGATACAGAAAAACAATCGTGTTCTTAAATCATTGACATACAAGCACACACAGCAGAACACAGCAATGATGCATTTTGATGTGTTTCTGCAAAGCTATCTTTTAGATTTTTCTTCTCATGCCTACAAGTGCAATGTCAATTTTTTAAAAGAATATTTATTTTATATATGTGAGAATACTGTAGCTGTCTTCAAACACACCAAAAGAGAAGCATTGGAACTCACTACAGATGGTTTTGAACCACCATGTGATTATGGGAATTGAACTCAGAACCTCTGGAAGAGCAGTTAGTGCTCTTAACTGCTGAAACCATCTCCCAGCCTGCATTGTGATAAGCATTCAACAAGCAAGACAGACAGATGTTTTACAAAATGCAAGGGGCTTTTCACTTCATCTAAACACAACGTTTTAAAAAGTCTGCTATTACCACAATTTCGCAATGAAGAAGTCTAGGTTCAGACATGGTGTATTCCTAGTGTGGTTCGACAGAAACAGGGTTCGGAGTTTGAATAAGGGCAAATACTTTCCAGAGTTTAATGCCCTTAGAATTGTGTGACTAGAAAAACATCCCAAACAGCTTCATTAACCATTTGGATCCTACCAGAAGTCACCAGTCACATTTCATCCTAAGAGCTGGTAGGGAGAAAGAATGAGGTGTTTGTTATAGTTCAATAAAAATCTTGTCCAGTGTAGTTTGCCTTGCTGTCATGGTTGTACCTTGTCACCATAAGTGATGTGTTTCTCAGAGCCAGTGGCAGGAACATATGGATGCTTTAAGTGGTCTTTCTGGACACCTCAATTGACACAGAATAAAAGTTAAGTGATAATTTGCATAACCCGATTCAAGTACACCTGTTTTCTCTAATTATGTCAATATTACTGAGTTATATAAATGATAGTCTGGTGATAACGGGATGTTTCATAAATTTATTTTCAGCATATGATATGTCCACTAAGAGATTTTTGTTGTAGAAATTATTGAAACAATTATCCATAGACATGCTATTGAGGAGAATTTATACAAAAACAAACAAACAAAAAAGACCAAGTTCTTACCCATTGACAGTAAAGGCAGAATAAATCCCTTTTTTGTATTGTTAACACGATTTCCAGAAGAAACTATTTTTGTTGTTGTTGTTGACGTTTTTTGCCAATTTACTGCCAATTGGAGAAACATCTGTCTAAGCCCACAGGCAGAACAAAGAGAAAACAACAGCTTCATTCAATTATGCAAAGTGCAGGTGAACAAGTCTACAGAGCTGGTCTGAGAATCTGCTTAGAGAGCTGAAGGCAGCGGCATAGAAGCGAGCAATGCTTTGTGACTTAAAAAAAAAAAAAAACAAAACTGTATGGTTAAACTCTTAAAGATGAAGGAATCCTATTCCTCGTGTACACTTTGTATATGATGTGGATATGGTGTGTGTGTGTGTGTGTTGTGTGTGTGTGCGTGTGTGTGTGTGTGTGTGTGTGTTTTAAAAAGAAAATAACTTCAGAAATACATTCCCATGTTGAAAATGTTTCTCCTCCCTGGAATTCTTTCATTGTTTGTGTATTACGAATATTTGCCTTTCCTTGTGAGTAGTCGCTTGGCAAACATCTGAGAGTGTTTATCACTATCACAGGACCCAAGAATAATGTGATCTTCATAGACTGCTTGTACACTCTCCATTAGAATTATTTTACTGAAAAGATATTGTTGCTGGGGCTGAAGATCAGTCATCAAATGATTGCCTAGCATAAAAAGCACTGGGCTCCATCTCAACCATTGAAGACAATACAAAACAAATCCTGGCAAACAACAATAAAACTAAAAACCTATTAATGGGTATTTAATTATTATTCATACAAATGGCTACCATAACACAATCTACTGATTCTGTTATTGAATAAAATATTAACCAAAGTTCAACATAATAAAGAGAAAAATGGAATTCAAGAAATGTGATTCCTATCAAAACAAATGTAACAATGATAAGGACATTCACTGCATGTTTAAAATTACTTGGAATTTCCTTGTTTTTCATATTTACCCAAGGGGAAAAAACTTTATGAGAGAGGAAAAATGTTTAGGACTTCCTACATTAAAAATTTATGATTCTAGTTATCCTAAACATATATCCTCAAATTCCATAATGTTCTTGATAATATTAAAGATAATAAAATAGTTCTTGACAAAAACCAAAGAAAATATGATGGAAATCAAATATTCTAATCTTCATGGAAGAACTAGCTCATTAATGCAATATTCACAGGACTGGTATTCACAAATAAAAGCTAATGATACATGATGAGATAGTGATACCAGAAAGAGATTGCTTACTTTTTGTGTGAATTTTTGAAGAACAAAAATCTATCTGTAATTAATTATTAATCTCATTTATTCAATTGAGCTAATCAAGTAAAATTTTAATATGGTAAAAATTAAATTACCATGCACACTCCCAACACGTTCACATGTTGCCTGAAATTATAAATAGCATAAATTTGTTTTAAATTATTGCTTAAGTTCTGTTTGAATAAGAAAAACATTGTCTATTGTTCATAAATTTATGGCATATTTATTCTTTCAGCAACTCTATAGAATTGCCTTAATCAGCCTATATAGGAATCACATGACTATTCATTCCTACCTATCCACCATGAACGATGTGTGTTACCATGGCTAAATAAATTTTCTTCCAAATAAGCTCAAAATTATGTCTTTTCACCTTGCTCTCTGTTTTCTTATACTTGTACTTAGCCTTCTACATACAATCACCCATTGAAAGCAGTCGGCTTCTTTGTGTTTCCTTTACATTGTAACCACACTGTGAAAGGATGACTTGATTTATTTTGTTTTCATCCAGAAACAATTCAGAAAATGATTCTATTATTTTTAAAAGAAAGGTAATATGTTTTCATAAAGACATTCTCAAACTTGTTGAGTTCAACTCCCATAACTGTTCCATTATGGATTTACTGGATATATTTGCGAAGATGTCAAAGATCCCCTCCTAAATCATAAAGTTAAAATAAACTGTCTACATTTTGGCCTGAATTCAGGCTAAATCAATCTTAAGTTGATTCATTAGAGTATGATGTTAAGAATGCTGGAATGAGAAAATGCATAAAACAACTGCTTGCATTGACTTACAACCTTGTTGTAAATAGTTCAATAGATATTTTCCTCTTGGGAGGACACTATTTAATCTTTAACAGGACATTTCAATGCACTTATCCCTCAGGATAAGTTCAGAGCCATAAAACTGATAGGTAGAGTACCACCTATGGATGAACAGCTATGATAAGGAGCGTTTATCCTACCTGAGACTTTTATCATTTTAAATGTGTTTACCTGATTATGCTGCCTCCAGCAAGGCAATGAAAGTTCAGGTCAGGTGAATTATGGAGCAGTGCTGAATGAAAATTGCCAACAAGAGAACCTGACTGCATTCAATTACTAAGGAAGAAAATCTTTAAAATACAGCAAGTTGTGTTTCATAAAAGTCAACTTTAACTCTTTTAAATGGAATAATGTGTCAGGCCGATGATGAGACTCTCAACCTGATCAGATCTTGTTGTATTTCAGAGATCCCTGGATTTCATAGCCAACAGGGAAGTTTGAGTGTTGTCTAGTTAATTTCCCTTACTTAAAAAGGTTATAACCTACTGAAAATGAAAGCACAAATAACACCTAGATAAAGCAACTACATAAATATGAGAGGAGAGAGGGGGAGGGAGAGAGAGAGAGAAGAAAGAGAGAGAGAGAATCAGATTTGATGAGAGAATATTTTAATTATAAGAAGCAAGGGGAACACTCCCCACTACTGGTTAGAGTACAGTGCAAACTTGTAAAACCACTCTGGAAATCAATTTGGCAGTTTCTCAAAACATTAGGAAAAGAGGTATCTCAAGACCCATCAAGAACCAGCTATACTCTCCTGGACATATACATAAAAATGTTCCACTATTCCACAAGGATACTTCCTCAACTATATTTATAGCAGCTTTATTTGTGATAGTCAGAAACTGGAAACAACCTAGGTGTCCCTCAACTGAAGAATGGATACAGAAAATGTGCTCATTTACACAATGGAATACTTTTTAGCCATTAAAAACAAGGGCATTATGAATTTCACCGAAAATGGATGGAATTTGAAAGTATCATCCTGAGTGAGGTAACCAGACCCCAAAGGACATGTATTACAGGAGCTTAGCATGATTGTCCTCTGAGAGGTTCTACCCAGCAACTAATGGAAACAAATACAGAGACCCACACCCAAGCATTAGATGGAACTTGGAGAGTCTTATGGAAGAGCTGAGAGAAGGATTGAGAGACCCAAAGAGGACAGTGACTCTACAGTGAGACCAACAGAGTCAACTAACCTAGACCCTAGGGAGCTCCCAGAGACTGAATCACAAACCAAAGAGCAAGCTCTGGCTGTACCTAGGTCCCCTGAACCAGATGAGCAGATTGGTCTTTATGTGAGTCCCTCAAAACTGGAGTAGGGGGCTGTCCCCAAGCATGTTGCCTGTCTGGCCTCAGTGGGAGAGGATGCACCTAGTCCCATAGCCTCTTGATAGTGTGTGGGGTGGAGGGTTAATGGTGATAGGTGGTTTGGAGTGTGGGTCTGGGGGTAGTGACACCCAGAGGGGATCAGAGAAGGGAAGGTGGAATGGGAGGAGGATTTGCATGAAAGGGTACTGGGAGGAGAGGAAGGGCTGATATGGGGTTGTAAAATGAATGAATAAATAAATATATATATGAAAATAGTCCCATTTACATTATCATCAAAAATACTTAAGAATGAATTTAACAAAAAATAAAAAAGTCTTATGTATAGTAATCCATAAAATGTTAATAAAAGAAGACACCCAAAACTATATTGGGATCTAGTGATCATGAATATCACTCAAAGTGTATGTACTACTCAAAATTATTTAGTTATTCAGTGTTTTCTCCTTCAACAATCTGACAGAATGTTTTAAAAAATAGAAAAGTAATCCTCAAATTCATATAAGTTCCCAAAGGCCCATAAACAAAGCTATGTCAAAAAAAGAATGATATATCTATAATAATCACATTTCATATCTCTAAATATGACAGAGATGTAAAAATGAAATTGGCATAACACATGTATGTCAAGGAAGCAGAATATGAAGTCTAGAGACAATCCCTATCATTGGTCATCTGATACTTCAGAAGCATACTTATAGTATACATTACTAAATGATAATATCTTCAATTTAAAATTGAGAAAAACAGGATCCCTGTCTTCATGAGATTGATCCTGAATTGAATAACCTATACCACACCCATAAATTAATTCAAATTGGATCGGGTATAAATCAGGAAATAGCAAGAGTTGCAAATGTTGCTTTATTTTCTCAGCTGAAATAATGAGATGAGAGCTTATCCAAACTGTGCAAATTCACAGTTTGTCTGACCCAGAGAGTTTCTTTCTCTGTTCTAATTATCCTCAAGCCTGGATCTGGAAGCTTTTAGCCTCTGTACAATCTAATCTTCCAAGCTAACTGATTCAATCTGTCTTCTCTCAGTTCTCACTGAATTCAACTGCATGGTTTCATTCTAACATTGACAATGTTTTCTAATCTTTTGACTCCTTCTTATACTTTGGCTCATTCTGTCTTCTCCAGTGTCTACCTTGTTCACTATGCAGCCTATCTCTGTAAAACCATTCTGGTAAAATTCACACACACACACACACAACACACACACACACACACACACACACACACCACCCTTGTTTTACCTCTTCTCTATCCAGGTCCTGCTCTTAAGTAGCCTCTCTTTTTTCGAGAGTTGGATGTTTCCTAGCTCTGACTCATTCTATTAAATCCTTTTCTGATTTGTCACTTGGTCTGCCTCTCAATTAGATGTCACTTTCAAACATGGCTGTTTCTTTCTACAAGTTAATTTTATACTCACTGCTACAGATTAAGGGTGTGTACTAAGGGCATGTATGTATTGCAACCAGATCATAGCATGTCCAGAACATGTCCCTATTCCAGCTGGATCATTTAGACCTAAAAGGTCTTTGGATGTGATTTCTTGCCAGAGCCATGTTGCTGAATTAAAAATTCTCTCAAAAAAATAAATAAATAAATAAAGCCTAGAAACAATCAGTTGGGCTGTGCCTCGGCCCTCGAACATACCTTTAATCCAGGAGCTTTTCTGTTCATTGTAAATAGGAATAAATAAAGTCAACCACAAGTCAGGAGAAAGAGCAAGCAACCATTTGACAGAGAGTGAACATAAGGGGGAAATGGCTTTAGAGCATAAGATTAGGTCAGGAGGATGGATAGAAAGGCACATGGTAAGTAGAAGGCAGGGACATTCATTTTGAAGGTTTTTTGAGAATATGTAGAGAAGAACTTCTTTTTCCTTCCTGGGATGTTGGCTGGGAAGGAAGATCAGTTGGGTCCTTTCTCTGCCTCTCTGAGCTAGCAGCCTTTCACTCCAGCATCTGGCTCCTGAGTCTTTATTGGCAAAACAGAACATTTGACATTTTGTTAAAAACAGCAGAAGGTGCCAATGTGGATTCCAAGAGTCTTGGAAGACCATAGTTAAATCAGCTCCTGTTTCCACCAAGCTTCAACTTCAATACCATTTAGGTTAATTTTAATTTTGGTCTCTGGTCATTTTAAGGAATATGTCATTATAGACATTTTAATATACTTATCCAGTTATAAGCTGTACATAAAAGACTTCATGATCAGTGATATGATATAAATACTCATTCAGTCACATAACACTGGTAAATTAAAGTTGAGACTCATGGCAAAAAGAAGAAGAAGAGCTCAAAGACGAATTGTTTTTCTTTTTGCAGGGTCTTATGTTAGAAAATTAAAGTATCCACCCGCACAAAATCAAATAATTTTCATATTGGCATAAATAGACCATAACATTTTTAGATATTCAAAAAAATCTACATATATAAATAATAATTTTATATGATTTTTCAGAGTAAACAAAATAAATTTCTAAGTATAAAATAGTTGTGATAATCATAAGAGTCATTTACAAATCTTCTAGCAAATAAATCTATAGCAATCAACAATAAAATCTATGGTGTTTCAAGGTAGAAGATTTAAGGATACTTGAAAGCCAATCCTAATGACAGCTCTCCAATATTCTCATAAAATAGAGTGTGCCACTCCATTCCTTTATATGGTAGATTGGATTCTATACTTAGCGGTAGTTCTCAGAGGTGGCTTCTGTCTATCAACAAAAGAAAACAAACTAATTTTCTAAGATTTTACACATGTTAAACATTAAAGTGAATTTGGACAATCCATTTCAATTAAATAACAAATTTAGTAAAAATAGCCTTAGTAATCAGAATGGTAATGAAACACATAAAATTACATTAATATAGCATTAGTATGGTGTTGATTGATTGCTGAGCTCTTGAGCTGAGCTGTGTATGCATTTTTTAAGACAGACTTTCCTTTGTCTAGCATAGTTTTATACCCAATATTTTCTTCAATACCTATTATTTTTCAAATGAATTAATTTGGAAGGATTGAGATTATAACAATGATTAGATTAGTTATTATTCATAATAACTTTAATGCTAATAACTAGTTACATCAAATGATTTGTTTAGTAATTTGTATTTGTCAGCTGGAATGGTTGTTAGAAACCCACAAGGTTTCCCAAATTTGATATATTTAATTACTGATAGAATTCTGTCTCAATAAAAGGTTGAAATAAAATTATCATTACAAAGTTGAGAGGAGCTGTTTAGAATTTAAGTCACTTCTTGTGTCACTGTCTATGAACAGAAATATGGGGAACAGGAGCACCACAGCAGGAGGCCCCGGGCCTACTCGACAGCAGCCCAGGACCTGCTCGGTGGAGTCTCACATCCTGGAGAAAGGCCTGGGGTTCCAGAGGCTAGAAGCTCTAGCGACGGCAGGCCCAGCAGGCCCCAATGATACGAGGAAGTCCTTGGTTCCACAAGGGTTTATTGTCATGGCGGATGGTGAATGGATCTGGATGTACCCACCCCCCCAAAACTCAGGGCAAACCTGAGTTAAATAGGGAGGTAGAAGTGGGAAGGGTAAAGGAAATGAAGAAACTATATGTTCATATTGAGAAAGCTAGGCTGATTCCATGACAGGCTTCAAATTGGCAGTTAAGGAGGCTAGACTTCAATCTCTGTTTCCAAGAACTGGGCAATTCCAGGCAAGTCCAG
This sequence comes from Mastomys natalensis, assembly GCA_021653895.1. Taxonomy (NCBI): domain Eukaryota; kingdom Metazoa; phylum Chordata; class Mammalia; order Rodentia; family Muridae; genus Mastomys; species Mastomys natalensis. The sequence goes on along the minus strand of JAJTUV010001332.1, from coordinate 207,901 downwards.
ACCTCAGAAGCTGTCCTGCCATCTGGCATGAGTCAAGGACAATGGGTCAGCAGCAGTTTCCAGACTTTCTCAGATACTTCCTCAGCAACAGTTTCCAGACCTCCCCAGCAAGTGTCCAGCGCCCATACCCTGGTAATGAAATGTCTGTAGAGATGGACTCAACAGATTAACATAAAGGTTACCTACCCCAGAATTCAATAATGTGCTTTCAATCAAGCCTACAAGCTCACTTGGGTGTCTCTCTATTCTGGTAATGGATAACCCCAGCATGCTGTACTTCTGCAGAATAAAACACTCTGCGTTTACATACTATTTGCGTCCAGGGTATAATTTTTTGGCAAATCACAGACCCTTACAATATGTTGTTTGAATCATTTTCTGAAGGTGATACATTCATGTAACATTTGAGTAGTTGTCAAAAAATAATCAGAAGTGACATTAATGCACTTTAGAATCACTTACATCCATTTTCCATTACATTCTTCTTGCCCTTCTAACAGGCAATTGTAATCAAGAATTTATTAGTCTTTTGTGATTATAAATGTAAGTATACACGCATTAGGCAACCACAAGGTATTTGTCTGTGTTTACTTGTAATCGTATCAATGAATTCATGGTGCTGACGTTATTAAATTATGTCTTAGTCATTGTTCTATTGCTTGAAGAAAAACAAGCAATAGACCATGACCAAGACAACTCTAATAAATAAAAGAAAGCATTTAATTGGGTGCTTGCTTACAACTTCAGATGGTTAGTCTGTTATTACCATGGCAGAGAACATGGTGCCATGGAGATAGGCTTGGTGCTGAAGAAGTAGTTGAAAGCTACATCCTGATCCACAGGCAGAGGCTTTTGAAACTTTAAAGTCCACCTCAGTGAGACACATCTTCCAACAGGGCTACTCACCCTCATCTTTCTAACCATTTCAAAAAGCACCACTACTTGGTAACTAAGTATGCAAATATATGATTCTTAGGATGGCATGGAGGACATTCTTATCCAAACCATCACATGTGACTTAGATTTTTATTTTTAAATACTTCCTAGAAAGTAATATACAGATGTAGCAATTTATTCATAGGTTTGTTTATTGAAAATATAGTCTTTTGTAGGAATAGATCATAATCTATATCCTAGAGAGTATGCTCTTGTCCTCTTGCAAATTTTTCTTCACTGAATAAGTTTATCAATAAGTTTCCCCTTTCTATTATTTCATGCTGCAAGTATATACATACTACCCAATTTAGATTTTATTATATAAGTGGATTTTCATTGAAAATCACGTTTTACTTGTGAATTTAATTTATTTACTTTGCATCACTTAGAAGTATATTTTTACTCTGCTATGATTTGTTTTCTAATGATGTAATTTTTTTTTATAATCTAGGTTGAGCTCAACTTGCTACATTACTTGCTCCTGATTCTTTAATCTCTATCTCCTAACTGCTGTGTTCATAGTCATCATCCACCATACTTGATTGTATCTTAATTATTTTTTAATTAATCATTTTATTCATTTACATTTCAAATGTTATCCCCCTTCCCTGTTACCCTTCCATAAATTCTCCTTCTGCCCCCTCTCCTTTGCCTCTATGGGGTGCTCCTCTACCCACTCACCCACTCCCACCTCACCACTCTAGCATCCCCCTACACTGGGGCATCAAGCCTCCAGAGGACTAAGCACTTCCCCTCCCATTGATGCCAGATAAGGCCATCCTCTGCTACATATGTATCTGGAGCCATGGCTCCCTTTATGTATACTCTTTGGTTGGTGGTTTAGTCCCTGGGAGCACTGAGTGGTCAGGTTAGTTGATATTGTTCCTCATATGGGGTTGCAATCCCTGTCAGCTCCTTCAATCTTTCCCCTAGCTCTTCCATTGTGTTCCCCTGGCTCAGTTTGATGGTTAGCTGTGAGTACCTGCATTTGTCTTATACAGGTGCTGGTAGAACCACCCAGGGAACAGCCATACCAGACTCCTGTCATCAAGCACTTCTTGGCTTCAACAATAGAGTGGGGGTTTGGTGTCTGCAGATAGGATGGATCCCTAGGTGGAGGGGTCTCTGGATGGCCTTTCCTTCAGTCTTTGTTCCGTTCTTTTTGTCCCTGTCTTTCCTTTGGAAAGGAATTATTTAATACATATGGCTAGTAAATTTACATTATTTTATGTTAATATCTTCACATGTAGAGGAAATAGCCTTAAAGATACATGAAATGTATATTTGTTTTCCATTTAAAAGAGCTTTATTAACATATACCTCACACGCTAAGAGGCGCTCTTTTATTGAATTGTGCAAACAGTTCCATGGGTTTTAGAATATTCGGAGTATTAAACTGTGGAAAAAAACAATAACTTGAGAAAAGTCCAGAGTTCCAGGGGCTGGAAGCTTCTGCGATGGCAGGCCCCAATGTAAGTCTGTGTGTTCCAAAAGTTTTATTGCCATGGTGTGGTAGTTAGAACTGGATGTGCGCTCCCCCCGCCCCCAATCTAAGGGGGGGGGGAAGTTGGCTTAAATAGGGAGGGGGAAGAGGAGGGACTGATGAGGAATAACTTAGCAACAGTAACTTTAGCAACAACCCCTGGCTTTTAGGTAACTAATGAATATGGAAATTTCTCAAGGCTGAAGCCTGTAGTCACACCCTCTCTAGCCAAACGTGACTGCAAGGTGTAGATCAAATGGAGATTACGCCTCGTGTCAGGAGCCTGGATTCTGGGAGCTCGGCAGAACAGATGCCCGTCCCTCACAGGCAATGGACACCTGTTGGGTCTCCGGGCTATTTCCAGCCAGTGCCTCGACCAAAACCAGACATCCTATCACAGTCCTACAATAGACTATCATCCTGATATTCATTTTAGAAGATCAGATGTGTGATTAGCACCTCTTAAGCATTTTCCCTCAACTTCATCTCATCTTCTTCACCTCATTTTAGAGTGTCTCTCCAGAAAAATAAATGTTACACAGCTTAAGATGGCATAAGGGAAAACAATTTTCTTTTGGCCAAGAAAATGGGATATCTGGCCTGGGTGACTAAGAGTCCAACTAGGCAAGTCAGTTAGCCAGCAAGGGAGCTATTCCTCAAACAAGCAATGAAACTCCTAAGAAAGATGGAAACACTAAGCCACACTAAAGAGAAAGAAGAAATAATTATTCCTTAATATGATACTATACCATTACTTCCAGAATTTTTGCATTGTAGTAAAGTCACAAAGGTATAGCCATGAAACTTTGCAGTTATGCCCACTTTAGAGAAGGAACAGTTTAGCATTTTTTGAGTCAATTTGAAGCAAGATTTAACTAAATATTAGCCATGCTGGTGAACTCTGGCCAGGTCCATCTCTGGGATCCCAGGAAATGGCCATGAGTCATGCTTTGCAAAGGCTTAAAAAGGCAAAATTTCACAGCCATATTACTTCCCATCAGGTCTAGTCAGAGGCAAGAATATATTTGATTTATTTTCTGCCTACATACCTCTAACCCACATCCAATCAAGAACTTCTGGTGCAAATAAACTTGTTTAGGGAGCAAAAACATGTGCCTTATTATTTCCCAAGTATCACTACATCCAGCACTCAGGAAGTTCTGTCCTTGGCCAAGTGGTGCTTACAGGTTAATTTTGGTTCTTACAATTTACCACTCTCTCAATGCAGAAACCTATCACTCTTGTGAGAAAAAAAATCACTATAATCAGTAAACATTGGTATAATCCTTCCAAGTTTCCAAATGTTTCAACTATAAATAATTAGAAGGATATGATAATTTTGTCCTCTTTGGTAATGGTTATCCTTTAATAAAGAATCAGGAAAGTAATGGGTGCATTATTTGCAATCCGTAATAATTATACAGTGTTTATATAGGATACATTAATAATTTATAATTTGTATTATAATATATAGCTTCATTTCTTTACCTTTTAAGCACACCACACTTCAACAAATGCAGTAGGATGAGTATAAAGAAAAAATGTAATAACATATTTTTCACTCCCTAAAATGGAATTTAAGTGGTTATTATTTTTCCTTATTTAGCATTTTTTACTAGATTTTGATGTGGACTAAGAAATGTTTGGAATAATTTTGATTTCTTTTATTGAAATTCGGATAAAAATAATTGCTTTCAGGATTGTCTGCTTTCCTTTATATTTACTGGTAAGCATGAAATCATGCATCGATAGGCTTGTGGATACGTGCAGATACAAGTAATGTAATGCACCAGTCTAATTTAAATGCAAAATATTTATTGCTCTTACATAAAGTCAATAACATCCATACTAGTGAGTAAGTTGCCACTGACCCAAATCAATTTTTTAAATTACATAAAAATTTACTATTGTTTATATCTTTATACTTCTCTGGATACTATGTAAATCTTCATAAACAATTAGCAAATCCAAAAGCACTTTGTACATCTATGAATTTTTAATGGCTCTTTGCATGCTATCTTTCTTCCACCTTCAAGAAATTAATTTCTCTAGATGTCTCCTCCCTCTTCAAACTCTTTCACATCCGACACTTTAGGAAGCCATAGAGAATATAAATAACATGAATTTTCATGGTCTATGAATCAGACAATACTATGAATGGATATTCTGCTATTTTATGAGCCTTTCTATCACATCTAAATCTTATATTGCCATTAGCTGAATGCATGCGAGGCAAACCTCTTTTAATTTGACCTAAAGGCCTGTGAAGAAAGAACTTATCATCCTGAAGCCTCAGCATTTATCACAGTGGACCATGGTGATGACTAAATACAAGATGCAAGCAGCGAATGGCAATAATGAAATGATTGCTCCAAGCCATAAAAGTCAGTGCATGCCTTTTAGATTCAAGTGTATTTATGAAGAAGTGTCTGCTTTAGAACCAAGTCATAATACAGATCTAAGGATGGCCTCACTTAACCTTGAACAGAGTTGTATGATGCACATGGGAACGATAGTTAAGCAATCTTACCTTACAACGGTGATTACCAGAGGTGAATAAAGACTCCTGCTCCTATGACTCAGGAATATTGCATCACTACCTTCAGTACAAATATGAACCCTCCCTTGAACACATTAAGATATGGAACTCTCATTCAGAATCTCACTAGTGCTGTCTTATAAAGAAAAACATGATAATTATTTTATATTATCACAAACTTTCTTCTTTGGATTTCATTTTGTAATGAGTACGGAAAGACTGAAAAAGACTGTACAAGAGATCCCATTGGGTTCTTCATCTAGGTTATGTCAATGTCAGCATTTTATCCAAGCATGCCAGAGAAACACTACTGAGCTAGACCGCTCTGTAGGCAGAAAGAATGATTTTGAGGGTATCAAACTGCCAAAGCTATCTCTTAGGGGACAGAGAGAAGAGCAAAATGGTACGGAAACAAGTAGATCTTATGTGACATTAAACAGAGGGGAAATCTGAGCTGTCTGGAACTCCATGCCCTTGTCAGAGGTAGTTGACTTTTGGGCGAATCTCAAGGGAGGTTCCTATGGCATTAAGGGTGGTTCCTGCTGAAGAGAAACCGTTTTATTTGCTTATTTACTCAGTAACAGTCCTTCTGTTTACTAGGCCTAAGTATTGCTCTTTAGAACAATGTTATTAGTTTTCTATTTTGAGGGAAGAGGGGCTATGGACCTAACAGTAGAAAACTCATATTTATGTGTTTCTATCAACTAAATTACAAGTATATCTTTCTTTGTCCCATCCAAACTATCACAGCATTTAATATTCATTTCTTTTAGGAACTAAACAATTTTATAAGTACTTAATAATCCAGTCAGTATTCTCTTTATAATTATATTATGTAATTTAACTTTGGGGACTGAAAAACAGCTCAGCAGTTAACAGAGCTTGCTATTCTAAGGATTCAAGTTCAGTTCCCAGGACCCACGCTGAGTGGTTATATCACTTGTAACTGCGGTTCCAGGACACCTGCTGCCTCTTTGAACTCTGTAGGCCCCTGAGTACAAACATATCCACAACTACACACACACACACCACACACACACACACACACACACACAGTACATAACAAAACACAAAAACAGTAGGCCAATTTCTCCATAGAATATAGATAACCAAATTTTTCAATACAATAAATTCAGGAATACATTAAGGTATTTTACAATATTATCAAGTTGTTTCATTGAAGAGATGAATAGATGTTTTAAAGTGTATAGATCAATAAATATAATATAGTGCCTAAATAGACTGAAATATAAAAATACAATTATCATCTCGAAGATGCAGAATAAGTCCTTGACACAGCCAACAACCCTTCTTTATTCAAGTTTTAAATAACAGTAGGTTCTAAAACTAGCAGATACATACCTCAACATAATACTGGCTACATATGACAAATCTAGAGTCAACACTATTAAATAGGCAGAAACTGAATGCATTCCTTTTAAAATCTGTAATGAGACAAGAAAGTCCACTATCTCCACACATCTTCAGTAGAATAAAATGAGAAAAATAAATAAAAGAGACTGAAATAAGGAAGAATTAACTCAAAATGTCCCTATTGACAGGCAATATAATTCTATCCTTAAAAGATCCTAAATATTCCAAGAGAAAGACTTTGGATCTCATAAACACTTTAAATGAGAATCAAAGTAAATGTAAAAGTATAGTAATTTTACATATATCAATATTTAAATATTCATGACAGAAATCATTGGGAGAAAATCCCATGTATAATACTCAGAGATAGAGAAAAACCATGATTGGGAATAAATCTATACAAGAGGGTAGAAACGTTAAAGCACAAAATAAATTGAAGAACATACAAAATGATGTAGTAAACAATGCTCACACTTCAGCAAAATTTAACATGTTAAATTGTTAAAAGAGGCACTAATTCAACACAACCTCTATCAAAAACCACAGTGATGTTCTTCAGAATGATATAAAACATTCATAAAATTCCCATTAAAACACAAAAGATCACAAACACCCAACGCAATGCTAGGCAGAAAGGATAACATTAAACATTACAGCACCAGGTTTCAAATTATCTGAGAGAACCACAATGACAAAGAATACATGGTACGGACCCAAAAGCAGGGATGGTGAAGAATGGAGCAGGGCCGAGCAGCAAGTTATAAATCTTCACAGCTACAGACACTAAATTTTAACAAAGGTATCAAAACCATACATTGAAAAAGAGACAATCTCTTCAACAAATAATGCTAGGAAACCTTGTCAAGCCACATGTAGGAGAATAAACGGGGATCCTTACTTTTCATGCTGTACAGCAATCGATTGAAAATGAATTAAGGCATGATTGTAAGATTCAAAACACAAACTGTTTAACGAAAAACTATAGGTGCACGCAATGGCTTTCCTAAAGGATTGTGGGAGCTCAGGTGGTTATCAAAAGTTTAGTCGGTATAATTGCATGAAATTAAAATGTTGCTATGCAGCAAAAGAAATAATCAGCAGAAAAAAAATACAGACTGCAGAATAGAAAAAAATAGTCAACTACATATCAAAGAAAGGACCAAAACCTAAAATTATAAAGAATTCAAAATTGAAACATTAGAAACTCATCTTCTCAATAAATGGAAAAATGAATGACATACATGATCCTCAAAGGAAGAAAGGTAAACCGCCAAAAAATACTTGAAAACTTTCACTATCCAAATTAGCTGAACGCAAATGAAAATTATATTGGGATTCTATATTATTCCAGTCAAAATGGTTATCATCAAGAATAAAGAATAATAGATGTAGTGGAAGATATTTAAATCTCCAACCCAAATATGACCAGTCAATGAATACACAATTCAGTAATTATGAATATATTCTGTAAGCCTAGATTAGGCAGAAACTCCTACACTACTCTGTTCCCCAGTTATGAGACCCTTATAACTTGAGGATTTTCCAGACCCTGCATCTGTCCTTCTACCTCCTGCTTCCCAGTCATCCTCTCCTCTGTTATCTTCCTCCTCCATTGTCAGTCCAGTCGTCCTCTCCCCTGCTCTCTTCTCACTGACCTTTATAGCTCCACCTCCCTTCCTCTGCTCAATCACTGGCTCCAGCCTTTATTTTACAACTTAAGATGGGCAGAAGGTTCACTAGAATTCACCTGTGTAATGACTCACACCTCCTCTGCAGCCCTTCACAGGAAAGGGGAATTAGTATCAAAATACAAGGCCGGGGCTGTCCGCAACAAATAGATGCTAAGAACAATAGCAGAAGGAAGAAATCAATATCTACTGCTAGTGAAATATAAACTGTTGCAAGTATTGTTGGAATCATTTTGGAGTTTCCTCAGAAAACAAAATTGTAAGCACTGTTTGATCTGCTCTACTGCTCCTGAAAAACTAAACCAAGAGATTGGAGCCAGCGCAGAGGTACTGTATGCACATCTGGGCACATCTGGGCTCAGTGCAGCACAGCACCCGATACCCAAAATGCCATTCAGGGATGAGCAATTACGGACGAAGTAGTAAATGTATATGTAGTTCCATATAACATACAGGAAAATGGATGAAACTGAAGATCTTGTCAAAATAGCTAAGATAGAGTCAGGTAGACAAACATATGTTTCATCTTCTATGTAGACTATAGATTTTTGATTGGGGAATTATCATAGGAGAGTAAATGGGGGAGGAGAGGGGACAGAGAGAAGAGAGAAGGATTGCAGTACAGGAGCAAAGTCCTGATATAAATGAATGACAGTGTCACAAGGAATTCAATTATGTAGTATTCCAAAAACTTAATACTGTTTTAATATTTAGAAAGAAATGATGAGAGAAAAATAAAAACAAGGTAGTATACTTTGAACTATAATTAATTAGCTGTTGTTTACAAAAGAAGGCATAGAGGAAGAAAGGAAAAATAAGGAGTTTGAAAAATTGAGTAAGACAAGAAAGACAAAGACTGGGATTGTATGTGAATACTCCTGCATAGAAGCACTTTCTTGCTTTATGCATAATACAGTGATTTACAGTGAAGTGGTGAAACTGTTTTGTGTTGATAGGAAATATTTACAAACTGTGGTATGAAAAATAGATACAAAGATATCTACAGCATATGAGATTTTATGTAAAAACTGGTAAATTATATAAAAACTATGAATTTGTGATTAAAACATTATTTGAATTTGCTTGGAGAATTCAAAATTATCCACGGAAAGTATACAGCAAGAGGCTCAGTAAATCACATAAACTAATACACAGTTTTCCTTACATTTTATACATTGTAACAAGATTGCATTTGAAACATATCTATTTCCCTATATTTTCTATCACCAATAGTAATTATGTGTGTAGAAACCACTATGTCTTTGGGCTCACTGATAAGCACTAGAGAAATTAAGAATACAAACACACATGCTTGGCTCTTCAATGAAAAGAATGTGTATATCTGTGTTGCAGTTTGAATAGGAATGGCCTCCTCCATAGACTCTTATGTGTAAATACTTGGCCCATAGGGAGTGGCACTATTAGGAGACGTGACCTTCTTGAAGTAGGTAATGGCCTTTTGGAGCTAGTATGTCACTGTAGTAGCTGGCTTTGAGGTCTTTTATATGCGTAAGTTATGCCTAGTGTGAAACACAGTCTCTCCTTGCAGGGTGTGGATCTATCAGCTCCCTCTCCAGCACCTTGTCTGCCTGAATGGTGCCATAATGGACTGAACCTCTGAAACTGTAAGCTGCCGGCCCCAATTAAATGTTTTCCTTTATTAAAGTTGCCCTGGTCATGGTGCCGCTTTACAGTAATAAAACCCAAACTAAGACAACTTCTTTACCATATACAGGGCTGGGAGTAAATGATATTAATAACTTAGTCATCTTTTGCTATCTGTAAGGCCAGGTCTCACCCAAAATTCTGAGACTCCTGAGTACATTTATTAGTCAATAGAACCCATTCTTATGAAAGACGTCCCAAGTACTTTGTAAAAGAGTCTACTAACAGGCTTAATCCAGGTCCTTCCTCTTTAGAACCTTACTCTAAGTATTGTTCCCCAGCCAATAGAACACATCCTTATGGAAGAGTTCCCAAACACTTTGCAAAAGACTTGTACTTTGAAAAGGAATTTCCGTGTAATAGTGCATTAAACTGTGTTATGAAAATTGTTAAGAGGACACTTTTTTCCAAAGCTGTACTGTGCTGAAATATGTCAAAAATAAACTTTTGGGGATCAGAAATTTAAACCACACCAGCCAACTAAATCATACTGAATCGGATTTTCCTCTTCCCTCCACAGGTAGCTCCTCTGCTGGCTCTAGTGTTTGCGGGACATCCACATATGTTAAAGGACTTACTGTTCGCTTCATCATTCCATATCAAGACTTTTAGTACTCTGGATTTTAACAATTCCTGTGGTCTTCATTTGTAAAAATCGAATGTCTTGAGTTTATTTAAAACATCATGATTTCAATTTCAAGTCTAGCACGGATAATATAATAATTCTTCTTTTTGAACAAAATAAACATACCATGGCTTTCCCTTAAACTGGACATGTATCTTTATTTCCTTATAAGAGACATTATATATGGATTTCATGAAGAAAGGACTTTATTTTCAATGCAATCCAGTTCCACTTACTGGTGACAGTTTATGTGGTGGTATCTTAAGATTATGTTTATTTGAAAGGACAGATTTTAGACTACATTGTAAGGCTTATGGTACTCTACTTATATAGTTACAGATTAATGCAAAATTAAGATTTCTCCACATATCTCAAAATATTTCATATGACTAACACTATGTGGAGATTGTGAAAAAATAAAATTAGTCACATTAATTAAATTCAAATTACAACATTTCAGAAATGAGTAAAATTCAAAAATCTGTATTCAAGATTTATAAATAACAGGAGACAAATCTCTCTGTAAAATATTCATTCTAAATTTAAGTGTCAATAACAGCAACTATTTCTGAATTATTAATTTAAATGAGTCATTTATTGGCATTATTGGCATATGATACATACAAGACTACATAAGCAGTCTCTTCTCATAACAGTATATATAACAATGAGTTAAAAAATTCTAAAATATATATTGAAGCATAGATATTTAACTATCAGACTCAATATAGATAAATGGATAAGAGTGTTATAATAGAAATGTGCTATAGACTAGGGTTGAAGCTATATACAAACTATTAAATCGATGTAACTAATTGAACGTATATCATTGGAAGAGCTAATGCAAAGGACAATAATTTGATTCAATCGATGTAAGATAAAAAGAAATAATTGCATCTATTAAAGAACAGCATTGCAGCTTGTGTTATCATGTCCATAAACCAGTTTGTAGCAACGCTGAGTAGTGAATTGGGTTTATCTGCCAATATAATAGCTGGCCACTGCAGCATAGAAATGTAGATGGGCAGTCTGAGTTCAATACTGTGAACTGCATTATTATTGAAACAATAATAGTGAATCATACTAGGTAATGCTCTCATTAGCATCAGAATTCAGGAATGTATTTTCATCTTTTCTGTGCAGTTAAAAGAAACTTTTATAATCACAAACACAATATTTCTTGTTTAATCATGCTTAGCATGATAATGTTTTCTTTCCATTACATTTATTAGCAAATAAGTCCAGCCATACGATCTCTATTTATAAACGCATTCAGTAAAATCTGCTTTTCTCTGTATTCATTCCAATGAAAACCGTGTGATCCACTATACAGTCAAATTGGAATGTGCACAAGGAAGTGCTTCCACCTGCATTTTCTCCTTCTGCTTTAGAACTCAGATCAACCATTTTATGCCATCTGATACTGCTCCCCATGGGGTACAGAAACAGACCTCTTAAAATTTCATCTCTGCTAAGTCACATAAATGTCAGTTTGCTTTAGCTGAAGCCGAGTTTAAAGTCAATAGCAAGGACTGCTTGCAGAGGAAAGTCGTTCTTGCTGGTTCAAATGTCTAGTTGTAAACAACACTGAGTGTATTGAAAGCATTGTTCCCAAAATACAGTCAGTGAAACTTTAAAATTTCTTTTTTTTTTCAGACAGTATTAATGATATTATATTGTAGGAGGAGCTAAGGTGGGAGGAGTTAGGAGAGGAAGAGGAGGAGTTAGGAGAGGAAGAGATGAAAGGAAGAGGAGGAGCGAGAGAGGGCAGAGATGTAGGAGCGATGGAGACGGTGTTCACTTGTCTGTAGCAGCCAAAGGTAGTTGGTATACCTAGGTTGGGTATTTGATTACACTTCTGATTGTATGGGTATCTTGTTACTGATCATTGCCAAATATATAAGCTTTGATTCATCTATAAGAATTAGAGTCTCATTCTCTTACTGGGCCCACTTGGATGGCGCAATGGTCAGGGCAATGCCCTGCCTTGTGGAGACAGCATGGAAGATTGGCAGAGCCATCTCTCATGCTGGCATCTAGTGGGTGGTAGGGCTGGTGTTTCTGGTGGCTGGTTCTAGCTGCTGAGCACACATGGCCTCCGGCCGAGAAACATGGTGGCTGAGCTAAGCAGAGCCGCTGCAGCTTAGATAGTCGGCCTGAGCCAGAGGCCTTTTAAAATAATTACTACAACATTATATTATAACATACAGTCTGGTCTCAATTACTATTATGTTTAAAGATCTAACATAGGCAAAGGTCTCAAATTTTCTAGCTTGAATATTTCCATATATTTATGGTAAGCCTAAGAGAAAAGATATAAACTAAAAAGCACATAGCAATAATTTAGGAGCCATGCCATCAAAGAATTTCTTTCTGTCTATATTCTTCTCTTAATCTTGAAATTTTGATCTATAGTTTAAACAAAAACTTCCATAAAAACGTGATTTTTAAATTTGCAAAAGGAAATATATTTCAAGAGAAAATATTAAATTTGAAAGCATTTAAAGGTTATATACATATATATTTAAAGACAGGATTTTAGTTACTTGACATAATGAACTTTATTTCTAGTAGATTTAGAACTCTAGTATCACAAAACATCAGTGTTCAGAAACAGTTCTAATAAATATTAGGATGCTACTGTTTGCTAATAATCAATCTGATTTATTATTGACACTATTTAAGAGTTTCATTGTTTTAATCTTCTTGTATCAATAGTAAATCAGAACACCAGAGCATAAAGTTTAACAGGATATGCCGTTAATGGTAAACTCAGGCATGAGAAAGTCCTCAGTAACAATATAAGATGTTTGGCTACAGGCATCAAATGGCTACAGTATCTACCTAGGTCTAACAAAGTTGATTGCAGTTGAGCCCAGTTCAGAGCAGTTCAGTTCATGCAGTCAGAGACAGTTTTTCCAAGAAGAGCAATTTAGTGAGAAACCAAGAAAAAAACAGTTTGAATTAGTCAACTTAAAGAAGAATTTGGGTTAGAAGACTGAATTTGAACCATCCAGCCAGAATTCAGAAAGAGCTAGAAAGGCTAAGTTTATTTAGTAGTAAGCCTCTGAGATGACAGTTACATCTGACAAATAAAAGTTACTTTCATACTGGCCCTTCATCAAAGGGATTAAAGTAGTACACATCTAGAAACTGAGGATCAAACTCTCAATTCCTTTGTCTAGGATCTCAAATGAAATTCACTATGCAAAAATAGGAAAATACAACATGTTTCAATGGAAGAGCTACATATCAGAAGACCATTAAATAGTCAAAGAAGATTATTTTTCACATTATTATTCAGATTAAGAAAGTAATGATATGGAAAATATGGTTCATTTAAAATTTTCTAGTATTTTGAATCTCCTTTTCAGTCTTTTCAGCATATTAATTGAAGAGCATATCTTCTTACCTGAATGAAGAGCCATTTACCTGAATGAACAACCATTTAGCTTTAAACAACAGGTGACACAGAAAATATACCCTTGCTTATGTTCCTTTAAGAGCTGCAATCCGATATCAGTCGGGATTCAGTCAGGGAAACAGATACAACACACAACTGAATATAAAATTAGATGTTGTCATGATTTTTAATTGGTTGGGACATGTAGCAGAAGAAAAGTTCTCACAACCTGCTTGGGAAGGTGCTAATGAAGTTCACAGAAGTCAAATAGTAGTCTTTCTTATAAACACCAAACCAGAAGTCATCAAGTAATGTCACCAAAGCAATCACATTCCCTGAGGAGATCTGAAAACAAACAAACAAACAAAGCCAAAAAAAACTGTGTGGAAAATAAAGGATAGTCCTCAACAACTTGCCTGGATACTGCTGGTAATTTTCCGTTAAGCAAAGAATAATAGGTTATTTTTGTGTGATATTCCAATTATTCTGAAATTCACTCATAGAGTAACGGTATTCCAGAACTTTTTGGTGACAGGAACTGTGGATAAACATCTCTTGTTGATCCCTGGGTACTAACTGATCATCCTTGCATGAACATTCTATTTTTTCCAGTGCTCCTTAACTACAAAACACAAAAATAGCACAAGAAACTTCTAGACCCCACTATTCTTCTCTCTATCGTTATTGGTGGTAGAAAAATAGTCGTGTCTTTTTGTCTAATTATATTGCAGTGAAAGGAGCACAGAATGCGTGATCTTAGGTCACTTGGGGAGAACATTACAATTTCCAAATCTCCACATCCTGATTTGAACTTAGCAACAAGATTTACATTATTGGCAAACCAAGGTTCATTGAATAAACAGCTACTCCATTATCCACGGTATAGTCCTATGGCCTGTCATGAATGCTGGGTATAAGAAAAGGAGGTACTCTATCATTAATCAATAGAATCAATATTGAAGTCCATTTAGGAATTTGCCCTGCAACACAAAGTTATTACCTTGCTTTTTAAAGTATTTCCATATCATTTATTTATTCTAGGAAATATTTTAAAGATGATATGTGGGACAGCTTTGTGATAAGTTATAATGCAATTATGTATAGGACATATAGGAAGAAACAAAGCAATTCTGCATCCAGAAGAAATGCCTATTAAAGACACCAGATCCTTCAACTTCAATATAAAGAAATGTAATTTAAAAACAAAAAACACTTGCTATCTGTTTGCAAATTTTCCTTGGGAAGTGATTTTGGCTGATTACTACTATTGACAAGTAGAAAAAAATGAGAACTTGATCAAAATTGTATTTTTAAAAGTGCTAAGACTGACACCATGGTCACCTTTATCGAGATGCCATTGAGAAACGGTTTTACTGAGAAAAGACTCTGTTCTCAGTCTCAGATTTTAACAGAAGTTTCCAATTTGGTTATGAATAGCTTCCTCTGTTATAGTTACATTGGTTTTCAGATTGAGATGACCATGAATAGTTTGTAATCTCTTCCTCATGGCTCATAAGGCACTGGACAGCTGTTGACTTTGTTATCTACGATAGTAAAGGAGATTTGCTTTGTTTCTTTTATAGTTGCTTACTAGGCAGCAGAACTTGTGGAATGGTTATCAGGTCATGTTCTCATGAGCTAAGCTAGAAATTACATTGACATTAAAACTGTGTTTGTGAGGTTTCATGACCTTGACTCAATAGAGTTTGTAAAGCTGGATCAGAGTATAGATTTACATTGTTTTCCAAGGCTCACACTATTTGATGAAGATGCTTGATTGAATCTGGATTTTGCAGGAAGCTATGATTTGAGTTTGTAATGTGGTAAGGATTTAAGTTTAACTTCATCATATGAATCAAGTCTTAATCCGATCTGGGGACTATTTTACCAATGTGCAAAGTGATTTTGTCAATGTGATAAACCCATATGTTTCTATGGTATGAAGGTTTAAGATTCATGCAGTTGTTCCTATTAAGTCATTGATTTCCATGTTCTTGGGTGGATGACATAAAGGGTGCACAGCAGATTCAGTGCTACAGAAACTCTTAACTACATTACTGACTTATTGACTTAGACAGATGGTGGTGAAGAAATTCCATGGAAATAAGTCCATATGAGCCAATATGTGGCTGAGCAGTAAAGGCAGTCCCTGAAAAACATGGCTAAACCTGAGTTCCGATCTCAATCCATTAGTTGTGTTCTAAATTCTTTAGTCAACCGTGGCATAAAAGCTTACATACACAAATTAGCATAGTCACACACAATCTTAACACACAGAGACAGAGTAAAATTTCAAAGAAATGCAGTAGCATTCTCAAGTTAAGAGAGTATCAGCTGGGAAAAATAAAAAGAAGTCAGGAGTTAAATAAGATCTGAGTCATAAATGTTTAAAGAAAATACCTTAAAAAAGGATCCTCTCAGAGATGTTTGAACAAAAAATACAAAAAAAATGTAAGCCTTTCAGCATTTAAATTTAGCAAGCAGCATTGAATAGACTTTTGACTATAGCCAATACATTTAAAATTTGTATTGATAATGAATTAAAGTCATGGTAGTTTTTTGAAACACATGGCAATGAATAAAGTAGTTTCATGTATCTCTAATTATCCTGGATGAGCAGTGAACACAAGCAATATCTTGATAGAAAAACTAAACTGAAGCACAAGAAAAGTAGAAATTCAATGAATTTTGACATACTGTCTTGGAACTGTTACATTGCCACTTCAGGCAACAATCAATAATTCAATGTAAAAGCAAGCCCAATATCAACAAAGCTCAAAGTTACAGTCAGGTCGCTTGAAGAAACACAGGTGATATGAATCAAAGGACTACTGCGTGCGTGTGTGTGTGTGTGTGTGTGTGTGTGTGTGTGTGTACACAAAACATCTCATGTATCCGGACTTTAACATCAATAGCTAAGGCCATCCTTGAACTACCTTTCTTCCAGCTTCTACCTCTCAAGTGCTTAGATTACAGGTGTCTGCCATCACACTAATCCAAGAATGAATGTTTCCTATAGAAGAAGTAAGAATCCTAATGTAATATCTTATAAAATAAGAAAAATCAGATAGATCAAAGACACTGTAAGAGAAAACATTTTCTTCTGTTATAAATAACTTCTTGTATGTTTTCATATAATTAGAGATACCTTTGCATATTAATATGAAGTGCTATAGAATAAAGGGATTTTATATAGTTCAATATGTAGAGAAATGAATATGTGGATAAAAAATAAGACAACAACTATTAACATTTTAAAAATTGATTAACTAACTCTCAGAGATGAAAGATATAAACATTCTCCCCTCATAATTCTGAATGATAGAAAAGTATCAAACATCTCCATATGGGGTGTTGGACACAGAGACAGAATGAAAGCAATCAAGGGGTAGCATGTGCATGTGAGATTTTATAACCTAGATCAATGGAGATTTTTCACAAATGAACATTGGAAATGTTTTAGAGTTGATTCTCAACTATTATAGAGGGTACTACCAGAGGCCAGTATTTTCTTCAAGTTTTAATTGGGTAATTTGAATAGTTTCTCTGGGCCCTGAGGCAACAGGGCTTGTTCTCAGGTTCCTGGAATTTGAATCTGCATTTATTAAGGCAGTGGATGCATTGGAGATCTTGAAATATGAGCTCAATGTGAGATAAGGCCTCCTAAGCTGCTCATAAATGGGTGTGGTCTCTAGCAACAGCTTCAGAGCTACAGCATCATTCTTTAAAAAGTGTACATGGTAGTGGCATTCCTGAACATCTTTAAGTGAACCTTACATAGAAACAAGCTTAGAAAACTAATTAAATATTGGTGTATACTTCTATAAATGATAAATGATAGATAATGTGCCTTTCAATAGTAAAGATGTGTCTGGTAATGGAAAATCTTTTCCAAAGTAACAAAATTGTGAATTATGTGCATTTATTTTCAGTGCTTAGAATAATAGAAGAGGGATAATTATGAATTAATAACAGAAAATCATCACCTCAAACACAAGCGAGTGGAAGGAAGCTTTCTAAAAATTAACATTTGTAATAGTTTATAAAGATCCGGAGAGAAGGGGGACAAGGTTTGGAATGTAAGTAAATAAAATAATTTCATAAAATATTCTAATAGAAACTATCAGTTTATAATACTCAAAATTTTGAATTTAAACTGTCATTGCAAATTTATTTTACATATCTCTTTTGTAGGTATTGAAACAGGAATTTTAATACACAAAACTGAAAACTTCAAATGAATGTTTCTGTCTCTCAAGGGAATCATTATCCAAACAGTATAATGCCAATTGTAAATATGAGTTTAGAAAACAGAATTCAGGTACACATCAAGACAAAAACAAATAAGTTCTAAGACTTTAATAGCTGACAATATTAGCTTGGAAAGTTAATCTCAATGCCACAGTATTAAGAAATTGGTGCATAATTACATCCTTCCCTGTAAGTAGATTGATCTTCTTCTAAAATGTCAAAGACAAAACATTTGGGGATGTATGTGTGTGTGTACCTGTGTGTGCCTGTGTGTGCACGCACGCCTATTTCTCTCTTTTCTGTTTGATGACATTTAAAAATGTGCTGTATTGAGGGTCAAACCAGTTGTCACACCCTTGATCTCGGACTGTAAGAGTTATGCTTGTTTATAAATTTCATGGTCTGTAATATTTTATAATAGCAGTGCAAATGTGAAGGTTAAAACATTAAAAGTAATAATAACCAAAATTGAATGAGGTAATGTCCTAATGTCTGGGTAATGATTACCTCACACATGGGTGTGGGTTCTTGTATCTTCTTGGGCGGTGTTGTTCCCATCACAGCTCAGTTGGTTGGAATTGTGTCTCAACAAGGGGTTCCTAGTGTGCAGGATCTTTGACAAAGTTGGTTCCACATCGGTCAGGCGCTGCACTGTGAGAAGCCGCGGGGGTGAGGGGGACAGGACTGGGCTCTCGAGTGGGGATCCCCAGTCTAGGAGGTGGCCAGGAACTGATAAGGTTCACACAGTTAAGGAGTATGTGGGCACGAGGCTGGCCCATGTGCCGAGAGAGAACTGGGGGAGAGGGGGATTCCTGGCTGTGCCCTGTGGGAAAAGATTCTTTAGTTACTGGCTTGGCTGAAAGGTGGTCCCTCTAGCTAGAAAGCAAAGAAACTTTCCACGATGGCTGGCCCCAATGACATGAGGAAGTCTGGGGTTCCAAGAGCTTTATTGACATGGCAGATGATAGATGGTCTGGATGCACCCCCCTGAAACTCAGGGCAGACCTGAGTTAAATACTGAGGGAGAAGGGGGAGGGTCTGATGAAGAATGTTTAATTGGCTATACCCTCTGGCCTTCAGGTATCTCATTAGTATGTAAATCTCTTGAGGCTGAGACCTGTAGTCACACCCTCTACCTGTGGAGGGATTGGTAGGAGCATTGCCCTATGTGACTGAAAAATGTGGGTCAATGGGGGTCTATGCCACATGTCAGGAGCCTGGATTCTGGCAGCATGGCAGAATAGATGCCCGTCCCTCACAGGCATGCACACCAGGCTATTTCCAGCCAGCACTTCTACCAAAACCCAATCCATTCTATCACAGTCCTACAATAATGAAATCAATAAAATTTGAAAGAAAATCATGAAAGAAAGACAGACCAGTAAATACATTTCCAAGAGGAGGCAGATAGCTCTCCAAGTGTTGAATGATAAAGGAGTTTAGATATTATGAAGTGGATCTTGGTATAAAGTGGCAGACTTGAAGTGGCATTTGAGATCTGATGGTAATCAAGTCAACATATAATATTAATAGATCTCAATCTCAAAAGAAAATAGAAATAAATACACAGTTTTGTTTTTGTTGTTGTTGTTATAGTTTTTTTTTCCTGCCAGGAAGCCAAGCTAGCAGTCCTGAACACATAATGATGTTCACAGCCACAAGGACTATATAGAATCAGTATAGATACTAGAAGTCCAAGCCAAAAGCTGGGTGTGTGACTTATATGAAAAATGAGACCAGAAGAGGAGCAGACTTTGGGAAAGCATGCACACACCTTTGCCTGAACAAGTTATATTAGAGAAATGTAATAGAACTTGGATCAGGGTCCCAATGGGTGCAAAAAAGACACTCAAGCAGAGCAGGATATGGCAACTATAGCAGCTTGGTGATACAGGAATCTCCACTGAGAGAGTCACAGTGTCCTTCTCAAGAGAATGAGCTACATAGTGTTACAGAACTTGGTTCAGTAGTATACTAGGTAAGAAGAAAAGTTTAATGTAGGTAAATGGTCCCTCCAAACCTCAGTCACAGAAAACCCTTCCTAAGAAACCTGATCTCTAAAACACCAGAGACAAGATTAGTATGTGGAGATGACTGTCTCAGATTTAAGCACAAAGCAGGATTCAGTCATGGGAAATCTTTCTCATTAGAAAGAACATACACTTTAGTTGGAATTATTGAGACTAGCAGCCACACACACAGTCTATGATGATTAATACAAAACAAAATCCAAGGAAACGAAAAAGGGAGTATTATTCCAACTAAGGAGAGGCAGTAATTGTTATCAGAATATAGGATTTGTATTTTTAATATCAACAATCACTTTAAAATATGTAAATAGTGTCCTTTATTATCCAGTTAAGATTTTAATATGCATTTTGCTATGATTTCTTTTGCCTCACCTATTCTACTGCATACCTCTAACATGTATACATTCCTCCTCATTCTTATCTTACTTCCTTATTTCCTTATTTCACATTCTATATTAATTTAACTTTTAAAGTTTTGGTACCCTTTGCTCTAAAAAGAAATGTCTATGAAAGACATTATCTAAGAGGTGCCCTAGTGCTGCTATTTTAGAATCCTATTTGATACAGAAGTGAAGTCATAAACGTTTTTTTTCTACTGCAAGTTAACTCAAGGACTTCTGTGAAATTTTTAAACTCCTTACTGAAGTTAACTTCCTCCCTAAGTAGCAACAGAGAACTGCAGAGAATAAAGACCACTAGTCAGGAAATCTAGCCAATTGGGAGCTCTTGGTTCAATGAAAGACCTAGATGAAAAATGTAGAGAGTAATAGTGAAAAACACGTGATGTCAACAAGTACATGACTATACTATACACACATACACACACATCACACCCAAAAAACATAAGAGACAACAATCCACTATATTTCTAAAAGCTCCCCAATGCTGAAAAATCAACAAAAAAATCATCTAAAATAATAAAATAAAGTTCTATTTCAAAGAGGATTAATGATTATAAGGATTTCTTAAGCAGGAAGATGAAGGAAGATAATCAACTAAAGTCATAAAGAAGGTTACCAGAGTGGATAAATGGTCAACACACGGAGAAGTTATTCAACACATGAAAGGAAAATTTAGCAAAGAAATTTTTAGAATTAAATTTAAGTGATAACACAACTTTCCAGAACGCCTTACATACAGAGCCAAGGCATTTCTGAGGGGAAGGTACAGAATAGAAGAGCTTATAGAGAGATCTCAAAGAAATAGCAACAGCACAGACCCAGATTCTAAAAACAACAATCAATAAACCGAATATAAATGCAATAGATGACGAAAAATGCAGAATAACTGCAAATATATGCAGTCAATAAAATACTTTATTATTTGAAAACATAAAAAAAGATTGACCAATCCCTAGTTAGAGTAACCAAAAGAAACAAAGAAAAAAACAGAGAAACAAAGAAAGAAACAATGAAATGAAGATTTATAAAATTAGAGATGAAAAGGAAATTGTTTCAAGAGAATCTAGTGAATAGTAGCATATCACAAGGTAATACCATAAACAAAACAACTTTGGAGGGAAGGAATTATTTCAGTTTCTATCCATCACCGAGAGAAGTCAGGGCAGGACTCAAATAGAGCTGGAACTTGGAGTCAAAATCTGATACAAAGGGCATGAAAGGATGCTGCTTACTGGCTTATGCATTATGGAATCATTAAGTAAGAAAAGGCTGTGCAGGCTTGCCTATGTGTGCCAAAGTTATGGTAGCATTTTCTCAAGTAAAGTTCCCTCTTTTTTTTCAGCTGGCTCTAGCCTGTGCCAAGTTGAAATATAACTAGCTAGCACAAAATATTTAAATATATATATATATATACATATATATATATATATATGTATATATATATATATTTCAAAATGCTGAAAAATCCAAAATAGATAAATAAATTCCCTAATATACATGATACACCACTGTTAAATCAACATGATACAAACAGCTAAAGCACAGTTAAAATGTAACTGAAATGTTGCTTTAATAAAAATGGCTCCAAAGGCTTATATATTTGAATGTTAAGGTATCAGGGCATCTCACTGCTTAAGAAAGATCAGCACAAATGGCCTTGATGGAGGAAGTATCTCATGGACCTGGGCTTCCAGGGTTCAAAAGTCCAAGCTAGACACAGTGTGTCTCTCTTCCTGCTGCCTGCAGATCCTTAGAACTCTCAGCCACCTCTCCAGAAACATGGCTCCCTGCATGCTGTCATGCTCCCTGCCATGATGACAAGGGACTAAATCTCTGAAATTATAATCAAGACCCAATTAAATGCTTTTTTTTCCTCCATGGTCATTGTATTACTTCACAGCAATAGAATACTGAATAAGACATACACACACACAAATTAATAAATTAATTAATTAATAAAATGTAACTTTTAAAACATTTTTTAAAAAAAATCCCTAAACTAAAACTAGAGTTCTAGAATTAACCCATGATTCACTGATTATTTTACCAAAAGACTCTAAGTCTGACCATAAGAATAATTCAAAGCATCATATTTATTAATGCACAATTCTTGCCCTATGTAGCCCTGTACCAACCCAGAACTTTCCATGGAGGTCTCATTAGCTGGAAGACGCTCTCCATGTATTACAGCTAAACCTTGAACCTCACAGTAACTAGAATCATGGGTGGAATTTTATTCTTTACAAATAGTCTCCTATGAGATGTTCATGTACTCTAGCATAAAATGAACTCATCCTGTCCTAAAAGGTTTATGGCTATATGATCTTATTTGCATACCAGGAATGTTAAGTGAGAGGGTTTATATTAGAGAAGCTGGTAAAACACTCAGCAAGTCCCAAAGTCAGTCATGAGTAGTAAAGACTAGTAAGACAAGTGGAGACAAGAAATAGATCCTAAGAGATTGTTTGAACTTCCTGGGTCCATGACAACCAAAGCTGACAGAAAGCACTGATTGCCAAGGACGAGCAACATTCAGCAATATACTCTAATTTCTGCATTAAAGTAGTTTCATTTTGGTATTACTCCTAGTGTTTGTCATTTAAAAATAGCTTTTTCAGTAAAGCTTTAAAAGGATGTGAAACTATCTCAGCTGAGGCAGGAAGCAGAGGAATGAGAAGCATCCTCACATCTCATGCCCTCTATGGTCCCTACAGTAAAGTAATTTCTTGAATTGCTTTCTTCAATTATTGTCAGTCCTTCATGAAGGGGATGGAGGTTAAGGATGAAGTGACCCTGACATGAGAACATTTATAACTAACTTCATTCTCATCCTCTCTCAGACCCTCAGAGGCAGATCCAGGGATCACCACTTGGGTGATGAGACAGCATATTATTGAAGTAGCAGAACAGGGAAAAATGACGTGTGTGTGTGTGTGTGTGTGTGTGTGTGTGTGTGTATGTAATCTGCTACTCCTTATCTTTTTATGAAAATTCTATAAAATATAAATAACTTCTAAGTAAACTTGCAATCTGGAAAGGAAGAATTTGTTTCTTATGCAGAGAGACTTCAACTCAAAGTTGAGCCACCAGGTGCTAAGGCTTTCTTTGGTCTGGGAAATGCAAATCTGCTTCACTTCATTGTTGCCCATGAACCAGCTTCCTTTCCTTTCCCCTATGCAAGGAGTAGAAGGTGTACTTACTTGGCAGGCCTAATCTCTGTCTTATTTTTAGGAGCCGGAAAGTGTCAATGCTAAATGTATCCAACTGTCACAGTTACATTGCCAAGAAAAACTGTTTTTTTTCTTTATCAAATCTTTGTTTCATTTCTTTCTACTAACTATACAAAATGGATTATATAGGGGGGGGAGGTTACAGAGGAAGAAACAGAAATCAGTAGTATCTGAATTTATGAGTATTATTTATAGATACAACAAGGTACTTCTTACCACATAATTTAAACATAATATAATGAAATATTAATGCAAAGGCAATATTCTTACAGAAATATACTTGTTACTTATAAGGAGAGGTCTTTAGTCTAAGTATACAGTTACAGACTGGCTGAGTCAAGGTAAGAGTTTTACCCAGTGTGATCCCCAAGTCTTCTGTAAGCCTCACAAGACTGTGAAGCCAGTAATAGTTATCCCAGCCAATAACTTCAACTTCAGAGATTCAATATTAGATACAGAATGTGTGTGTGTGTGTATACATATACATATACATCATATACATATACATCATATACATATACATACACACACACACACACACACACACACCACACCATATAATATATATATATATATATATATATATATATATATATATATATATATATCTTAGTCTACCATAAAACTTATAGCATTATGAGTTAACTGGATTCAATATTCATCAGAAGTCTTAACTTGTAGTGTGGCACCTGTTGATATATCTACCTTTACAGCTTGGCTAATGTTCTGTGACAAACCATGGCCAATATGCAGATTTCATAACTGAATTGGTTTTTTTTTTTTTTTTTCAAATTTCAACCAAATTCAACTTTGTTTATCCCTCAGATACAGAGCTAGTCATATGTGGGAGAAATAATTTGAATAGATGTCAAAGTCGAGAACGCAGCCAACCTTTCAGTACAAAACAAATGCCCAGATTTCACTTTGCCTCCCTTAAAATTCTCACCACATTCCAGTGAACACATGGCATGACAGACATACTCCACAGAGAAATTATTGCAATGCCTCTTGGTAATGCACATAAACTGTGTTCCCAGGCTCTTTAAAAAGAACCTTATATAAAAACAAATGTACTACAGTTACTGTGATACTTTTTATATTTCACCTGGTTTTATACTAGGACATGAATAGCATATAAGCTGTATCTTCCTATTAAATAAACAACTTCAGGGAAAATGTGACTTGTGAGTTTGGAAAGAGCACTCAAGGTATTATTATCAAAAGATAGAACCAATTTGTAAAGTATCAATTCATTTTTAAATATAAAACTGACAGAATTTCTGAAACTGAAGGCATAATTTTAAAATTGTCTACCAAATTCTATTAAAGAAATTTTTAGTTCCAAAATTGAAATGCATTTATATAAGATATACCTGTTTTAATACTTATTTTGGCAATTTTTCCAATGTATAAATTGTTCTATGCTTTCTACCTATGAAGTAAAATTATCTGTTTTGGGGGAGCGTCTTAGTTAAGGTTTCCATCTGAAGAGACACCATGGCCAAGGCAACTCTTATAAACTACAACATTAAACTGGGGTTGGCTTACAGATTCAGCGATCAATCCATTATCATCAAGGCAGGAAGCATGGCAGCATCCAGGCAGGCATGGAGCTGGAGGAGCTGAAAGTTCTACGTCTTATTCCAAAAGGAACCAGGAGAAAATTGTCTCCAGAATGGATAGGAGGAGGGTCTCAAGGCCCACTCCCACAGTGACACACTTCCTCCAAAAGACCACGCCCACCCCAACAAGACCACACCTCCTAATTGTGCCACTCCCTGGGCCAAGCATATTCAAGCTACCACTGGGAGTATACACAGTATTGTTTTGG
Source organism: Mastomys natalensis (assembly GCA_021653895.1). Taxonomy (NCBI): domain Eukaryota; kingdom Metazoa; phylum Chordata; class Mammalia; order Rodentia; family Muridae; genus Mastomys; species Mastomys natalensis. Next base: position 182,445 of record JAJTUV010001332.1, on the reverse strand, counting down.
TAAATGTTTAACAATCTTCTCAAATGAGAGGAGGGAAAGAGAGGCAGGAGAGAGAGAGAGGAAGGAGGGAAGGGAAGAATAAAGAAATCATAGAGAGAAGAAGAATTCTGATTTATATCATTTGCACACTGCCACAGGGCAAGTGCTGGCAGTTTCTCAGTAAATGTGGAGTTAAGAATAGGAATGGTAGTTTTGCTCCAGTAATCCAAATGCGTTTGGCTTCAGCACATTTAACAAGATTTTTTTTTTTAAAGAAATGGAATGTGGTTTTTACAAAGAAAAATAAAATGATAGCAGCTTAACATACCGTAGAGAAATGACTGAACTTTAAAATGTGATTCATATTTATTTTAAATAAAATCATTTGGGTTTGAAGTAATGTATTAGAACATTTTTCCTTGTTTCACCCAGTTTGTTGCTGAAGAAACATAGTTTCAAGCTTCACAGATATTTTTCAGGATACAAAGATTCCTGGCAGTGGCTAACTTTCCATCCAAGGGTAGTGAAAAAGAAATGACTGAAATAGGTGAAATAATCTTGCTCTCATCAGATATTAGGGTGGTTGTAAAAAGTGTGTTGCTGGGTGATTCACAAGCTGAAGGGATCAGGTTCCACATTAGATGGAGTTGAACACAATGATGTCTTTGTGCCACTGAATGCAGCTATAGCATGGGACAGAGTGAGTATGACAGCTACTTGAAAGTTCTGAGGAATTATCAACAGGGTAGACATGTGTTTGTCATCATTTCTCAGCTATTACACTTGGCTGGACACGATGATTCTGGAACCTAAGAGTATATGTAGACATTGGCAAAACGAAATCATGAGTAAGTTAGTTGAGGAATGAAAAAAAAATTGATAGCCCTTAGAAGTGTGGACAGAATCATTATTGTTTACTTCACCACTCAGACATAAATGTAGAAGAAGAAGCAGAAGTATACAGAAGCAGCTGGAGTATGTAAAATCCTGGAGGAGGAAAATTGATTCTCTCTCAGAGACCACGGTACCAAGAGGATAGAAGCATCTATATTGTTACTGATGTGTTTCCTTTCTCTTTCCTTGTCCCTTTCAGCCATCCTCACACACATGTGGTCAATTCCTGGAAGTTCCAGTTAAATGAAAACTCATTTTTTTTTCCAAAGGATGGGGGAAAAATTTTGAAATGGGTCAGTATACACCAAAAGACAGGTACAGATGCAAATGTGTGGCAAACCCATAAAATCGTTTATGAACTCCAGAGCTTGTTCTTAAGATGTCCATAAGTGAATCTTATCTAAAGGATGTTGCAAAGACATTGAAAAGTGAACCATGACTTAATCCACTGCTGCAAACACAGATTAGACAGGGCACATACTGCAGCACAAAACACTACAATCAATCTTTAAGGACGGCATTTATCTTGATGCAGAACTCACTGTTTCAGCAAAGTGAGTGGTTTTACATCAAAATAAGAAACATGACAACTTATTCTAGGACTTTTGAGTCTCAGTTTGAACTTAAAATTGAAAGAATCCCACTGTCCCAGGACACATCCCAGGAGGGGCACATTCCTTAGTTAGAGGACACTTGCTGGATTCAGAAGAGGAAGGGAGAGGCTGATTAACATTCCTCAGACCATGGGGAGGGAACCCACCTATGGGTGAGGAAGGCCCAGAGCTCATAGACAGACAAGGGAGGTCCTTGCCACCTCATTCCTCAAAGACCCATCAGTTTAAAAGTCACACTGTTTTGTTAATCATATTGTGCCTAGTCACTGTTTCTCTATTCTTCCCCTTAAACTGTATAAAAACTATTCTTAGCTCCAACTTGGGGTTCTCTTCTTGCTTGCATGCAAGAGAACCCCAGTATACTGGAATCATTAAACCTCATGTTAATTGCAGTGAGTCCCGTCTGTGAGTTTATATGGGAGATTGTCCCCTGGTTTTGGATCTTAGAATCCAACATTAGCATATTTTTAATTAAGTTGTATGTTTTCCCAATCTGCTTTTATACCATTTTAGTTACGTGCAAGTATTAAAGTCAGTTCTAGGTTGAGGAACTAGCAATACAATAGATGCAAATAGTCAAGGAACAAGCAAGACAATAAAAAAAGTCCCAAGATCACTCCCACGATCACTGTTTCTAAGGTGCTAATCAGGATGATCAAGATATCTGAGCCAACTTCCCTATCCTCTCCCAAAATCATTTTCATGCCTGAAGCCTACTTCTTTGTTCTAGCCTACAGTCATATTCATGTTCCATAAAATTTTAAAAGACACAGAATCTCATATTTGAAAGCTAGATAGCAAGCCTACAAAATTTCATGGCATATAAAGAAGCAGAAAGAAAAAAAAAACAGTGAAAGAAAATTTCTATCAAATTTGAGATAACAAGAGTGTTTAATTGATTTGAAAAGAAGTTTAAATTAGCATTTTGTAAAAATATTCCATCCAATGACTAACAGGACAGAGAAAAGTAAAATAAAAATTCTCAGAAACAATAACAAACTGTATAAAGAATCAAAGCATTCCTTATAAACTGAATGGGAATTTTTGAAGTGAAAGCTATAATCAAAACCCTGATTAAAATAAAGCTTTATCATTTTGAACACAGCAGCCTGACCGAGATAATAATGAAATCAACGAAACTGATCCACTGAAAAGGATCACACTTGACCAGAAGAAAAAAAAAAATTGGAAAAAAAAAATCAATAGCATGACAATTGACTTTTAATTCTGGCTTGAAACAAGTTTGAAAGTGTTTCATTACAAAATTGTAAAATGTTAATGAATGGCTTTAAAATTATCAAAAGTTTGTAGAAATAGGACTAGGAAATTGTGCACAAGTTAAAAGTATAGGCTGGTGATATAACTCAGAGTACCTGCCTACCATGAACAAAGGGCTGGATTACAATTTCAGCAATACAAAAATTTGGCAGTGTTACAACCCATACTCCTGAGACAGGCAAGTATAGGGAACAGATTAGGAACATGGAATTCCTCTTAGTTTGAGCTATTTGCACAAAGATTTTCTAATAATAATGTACTTGTCAGCTTAAGACTTTTGCCTACATATGCATGCATATATATCTATATATATGTATGTGTGTATATGTATATATATATGTTCTAAATAGTGCAATTGACAATTTGTTAGCAACATAGGACCCCTCTTTTATGAAGCTGCTCACATGCTAATCTCTGAAGGGCAGGATAATTTTCTCTTACCCTTATAACCATCAAAATTAGACAGTCTGTTCAATATAATAACCTTTATAATCTCTCCTCAAGAGATTATAAAGGTTAATATAGCCTGAACGGGTTTTGGTTATGTGTTCAGTTAAATTAAGCTGTGTTCATAAGTAAATTTCTTGAGAAAATTCCGTATTTACTATTGTAGGCCTATACTTAATTAGAATATGTAAATGATTTAAATCAGATGTGAGGACATGCATAGTATAGACAGACTGACTTAATCTGTTGCTCAGAAAAGAGTGACCATGTCACTTAATAACCAGTCCATCTCTTTTATTGGACCTGAAATAATACATCTCTGGCTATAACCCAATGCCTTAGATTACCTTTACTTATCGAGCTTGCTGTGAATCTTTACAGTATGTTTCTTTCTCATCTCAACTACTTACTTCTTTGATTAAAATAAACTTCCTTCCTCACTACTTTGCAAACTTCACAGACTTTTCTTTTATTATTTAGTAAGAAATTAAGAAGCTATAAGCCCTTGTCTATACCTGGCAACCAATAACAAAAGCTGTCTCTCAAGCAGTAGAGGCAGGAGGAATGGAGAAGGTCAAGATCATCCTTGGCCATATGGTAAATTCAAGCCAATATTAAATGTGTGAGACACTGTTTCAAAAATAAAAAAAATAAAAATGTTTAAAAAATGATAAATGTTTAGGGGACAAATACTTATTAAACCCAAAGTAGTATACACACACACACACACACACACACACACACACACACAACTCAGAGATAAGTCATAACCAAACTGTGGAGTAATTCTTTTTTCTGGAGATAGAAGATTCCTGAAAAGAGCCAGAGAAAAAACACAAACTACTCACATAACAACAATAATTTAACTGGTACTACTTATACCTTTAAAGAATATAAAGAATATAGTTGTTAAAGGAAAGCGATATAAAAGTCAGTGATAAAGAAACAGAGATCATTCTGTGTGTACTAAGATACTAGTTATTAAAGTTAGGAATAGAAGGGAAGAAGCTGGGTAAAAATAGCCAGATATCTTAGATAAGGTAGTAAAAATTAGGTGGTAGAAACTGTTAGAAGGTGAAAATTGGTGTATTTGCGGATTTACTGAGTTTAAAGATCACCAATCCTTTGTAGTTAAGTTCAAAGAAGGATAAAGAAGAGTGAAAGAGGAGATTACCTTATTTCCTTACCATTCTTACACTGAATGAGAAGGAAATTATATGCTATAATCTAATTATGTATGTGTATAGGGAGCATGGCTGAGAGTACACACTAGAATGATAGAGGAAGAGAAAAGTATTTAAAACTATTGTAATGTACAAACTACAGTTGGACCACAAAGAGATGTTATGTAATGAAGATTAAAAGAATAAGAAATTAACAAAACAATACCAATGCAACTATAATAAAATTACTAGGATATAAAATACTGTCATGTCACTCAGGACTCCATCTTTGGCCAATGGGATCTGAGTCCTTTGATTCTGTGATATTTTATGTAGCAAATGAAAGGGTGAAATTTTCAACTCCTACTGAAGCCATAATATCAGATTCGGCACTTCATACTGGAGTTTAAACAATTAATCTTTGGTATTGTGTTTCTGCTACAGCTGCTCTCAGTAGACTAACACAGTTTTCAGTTTCTTCATTGTTGCCCTTGAAGGAGGCAGTGACAGTACCCTTCAAGGTACTCAGGAAATTTTACCTCAGTTTCTGTGTCCACTCCTGCAGCAGTTCATTGTCTTACATATGTAGTTCGATCTTTCTCTGTCTTGGAGGAGTAAGGGTTAGGAGAGATTGAGAGGCTTTTCTGAGGCTTCTTGATGACCTCAGTAGCAGCTACAATGGGAAGACTTCAGGAGACTCCAGGCCCTGGTCTCCAAAGCTCGCTCTGATTCCCAGAGTCTTTGTCCATGGTCATGCCTCCTGACTTCTCTTTCTAGCTATTGAAGGTTACGGAATTTGGAAAAGAGAAAGGTGGTAGTTGTTGTCTGATATTCTCATTGACTTCTACTGGAGCCTGGTTAATGGGGTTAAGTCTATCCTTCAAAGTATTCAGTTCTGTAGTCACTTCATCAATAACGTGTCCAGTATTGGTCATCCAGTATTGTGTAATCGTTCTTACAGCATGGTTATATGTGTATGCTAATCTCTGAGGGACAGAAGAATTTTCTCTTACCCTTATAACCATCAAAATTAGATAGTCTACTCAATTGTACTTCCCTAATATCTCCTCAAGAGATTATAAAGGTTAATCCAGCCTGAACTGGTTTTGGTTATGTGTTCAGTAAAATTAAACTGTCCTTAAGTAAACTTCTTGAGAAAATTTCCTATTTACTATTGTATGCCTACACTTAATTAAAGTATGTAGATGATTTAAATCAAATGCAATGCCATGCACAGTACAGACAGAATGACTTTTCTGACTCAGAAAAGAGAACCATGTTAATTATATCACTTAGTGACCGACCAGTCCATCTTTTTTATTGGACCTGAAATAATACATCTCTGACTAATGGAAATTTTTAAGGCTTTTTACACTTAAGATCATAATGCCTGCAAAGAAAGATAATTAGAATTTTCCCTTTCCTTTTGGTAGCTCTTAGATAACACACAGGCATCTTATTTTTCTAAGATTTCAAGTACTATATTGAACAAGTAAAGAGAGACTGTACATCCTTCTTTTAGCCTTTATTTGAAGTGCTTTGAGTTTCTCTCCATTTACATTGATGTTGGCTAAGGGACTTGCTGTAAACTGCCTTTACTATGTAGAGGTTTATCCATTATATGCATAGTCTCTCAAGGACTTTTATCATAAAAATAGTTTAGATTTTATCTATTTCTGTATCTAATGAGATGATCACGTGGTTTCTGTCTTTCAGTCTTATTATGTGGTGAATTCTTTATTACCAGTTTATGGATAATTATTTATCCTTACATCCCTACTTGATCATGGTATATGATCTTTTGATATTTTCTGGAATAGGTTTGCAAATATTGAGAACTTTTGTGTCTATGTTCATATGGGATATGTGTCTCTAACTTTCATTCTTGGTTATGTCTTAGTGTGGTTAAGGTAGCAAGGTTAGCATGGCTTCCTAAAGAGAATCAGGAAATGATTGCTCAGTTTCTATTTCTCAGCATGATCTCAGGAATGCTACCACTAATTCTTCTATGAAATTCTGGCTGAATTCTTCATGGTCCATTTGATTTGTGATGTTATTTAACTCCAGTGTTTTTCTACTTAGGTTTTGTTTCGTTGACTTGACTATCGTCAAGAGTCGGATTTTGAAGCCATCCACTGTCCATCAAAATGTTATTTTAGCTGTATGGTTAGTTCTTTTATGGACCTTGATTCACTTGTTTTTGGTACATAAATTTTTATGACTACAATGTTCTTTCAGTGGATTTTTCTTCAGTGAGTATTTTGCCACCTTTCCTTATCTCTTCTGATTAGCTTTTATTTGAAGTCTGCTTGCTTTAAGTTCATTTGTTTAGAATACCTTAAAAAACTCCCTTTACCTGAGATGATATCTTTATGTAATGAAAAGGCGGGGATTTTTGTTTTGTTTTTGTTTTGTTTTGTTTTGTTTTGATGCAGCAGATGGATGAATCCTGGTTTGGAATCCAATCTGTTAGTCTATTTTTATTATTGGTGAGTTGTGACCATTAATGTTGATAGCTCTCAGTGAGCAACGTTTACTGATTTCTTTATTCTGCTTTTATGATCTGGGTTTCCTCTCCCTTGGATTTACTTGTCTGTGGTTATATATTCATACCATTTTTTGGTTGTGGCAAACCTCTTCAGACTGAAGTTTTCCTTCTTCTGCCTACTGTAGAGCTCAATTGGTAGATAGATACTGCTTAAGTATGATTTTGCAAATAATATTTTCTTTTTATTGATTATTTGGGAATTTCACAGAATGTACTCCATAGACCTCACTTTCCGCTCTTCCCGTGTCTGCCCCCCAACCTTGTGGTTTCCAACTCAGAAAAGATAAAAACAAAACAAAAAGCAAGCAAACAAACAAACAAAAAACGAGTTCAATTTGTGTTGTCCATATACTCACGGTAACATGGTCAAACTCCCAGTGGCCAGGCACTTAAAGTGAGTCTTTCCTGATGCCCACCCCCACCAGTACGTATCAGTTGTGAAGAGCTGCACTTCAGTGTCTGTGTCACAATTTTTAAGGGTTCTCTTTGTTGGCTTCCTGTCTAGGTTGTTATTTCTGGGTGGAGGGGAAGGTTAGGGGTTGGTACAGGAGCCTTCTATTTCTCTCTTTCTTAACTGTGATCGTGAAGTCATTGATACCCACTACAAAGGAAGCTTACTTCTCAGTTAGCTGGGATATGGTTTATAAACTTCTACATGGTTTCTGGGAAGAGCATAGACCAAGGATATCTACCTGGCCTCTAAAGTCAGCACTTGTCACAGACTCCAGAATGGTCTCTCCTAACAGTATGGCCACAGACACCAGTCTAGCCTCAGTAAGGGCTTGTGGGATTCATGATGTCTTCAAGTCCCAGCACAGACCACCACAAACAGCTACATGGCCTTTAGTACAGGCCACATACTTTAACATACCCACTAACTATGGACATAGACATGGCCTGTGGTTGTACTCCACACCATGGAAACCAGCATGGACATCAGTATGGTCTCCGGCATCAATACAGACCATAGATGTCATCATAGCCCTAGGGGCTACATAAGCCACAGACATTACCTCTGGGGTAAGAAAAGCCATGAACCCAACACAGTCCCCTGGTGGATGTTAGGCTCACTGACGTCAACATGGTTTCAGGTGGCAACACAGACCACAGATACCTGTGTGTCCTTTGGTGGTAACACAACATGGCCCCTGGCTACAGCAGAATCTCAGTGTCCCCTATGGAAACATGCACCATAGACATCAACATGACCTCAGGTAGCAGTATAGGCCATTCACATCTACATGTCCCTCATGGATTCACATCATGACCCATGGACATCAATATGGCTTCAGCCAGCAGCGCAGATAACTGACAACTGCATGGTTTTTGGTAGTAACATAGCCCATGGATCTCAACACAGCCCCCAGCTGTAAGAGAACCACAGACCCAAACATGCCTGGACGTGCATGATCTTTGGTGGTAACACAGACCACATGGGCTACAGACACTGCAGCAGGACCATGGACCCAGATACTGACCCTTTGGGCAGCAGCACAAGCCAAAGACATCAACATGGTCTCAGGTGGCAGTATAAGCAGTGCACATTAATATGACATCTAGTGATGATTTAGACCTCAGACACTGGCGTGGTGCAGCCTCCCTTCACAGTGGACTCAATAATCCATTCCTCCATCCTTCCCATCTGTCCATCACAGATTCATTAGTTACAGTGGCATCAAAAACTGCAGTGCATCATTTGCTGTATTTTATTTATTGATTTATTTATTTGTTTATTTATTTTATTTCATTTCATTTCATTTTATTTGCTCATAGAGCTCTACCTGCAAATATTCTTTGTCACAACTCATTGGTCTGGCTCAAGGCCTCTGGAGTTTGAAGCACTATAAATACCAGAACATCTCCAAGATTTCTCTGATTGTAGCTATGCTTCAGGTTTTAATCTTCATTGGTGATGACATGCTCTCAGATCTGGTTCTGCAGCACCAGCTTTTCCTTGCAGTCCAGTAGCTCATAGATGGAGTAGGTTTTGGGATTGGCTTACTTTAAGCACTGGAGTTTAGTCTGGCCAGGATGGCAGAGGAGTTGATCAGGCTACTCTGTGGTTGTATTGGACTATTCTAGGTCAGCAGAATATTTTTCTTTATCTTTTTGTGACTGATAATTCTGCTGAGTATTGTAGAGAAACATGGAGTTGGCCAGGTCTAGCTGCCTTGAGAGACAATAATCATTGTTTTCTCAGGATAGAGCCCATGGCTTCTGGGGCATTATATGCCTTTCAGTTCCTGATAAACAGAGGCACTGCCTCAGGCAGTGAGGCAGTCAGGCCTCCTGTGCTTCTTTGTGTTTCTTGGAAGTCAGTAAAGCATTTTGGCAGAACAATTAGTCTTAGACATTAATCTTAGATGCTCTGTCTAGTTTGCAATTGACATTGTATTCACCCTGGAAACAGCCATTGTATTCTTTTTCTGACAAGTATATAAAAAGTCTGATTGCTTTACATAACCTTGTCTTAGTCTCAGTCCTGCTGCAACCCCTCCAGCACTGCCCAGTTTTAATTCTCTCTGACCATATCAGGAGACTCTGGTAATACCCTGGCTTGGTAAGTATATACAGGTACTTAACTGGATATATAGAATTCTGGGCTGGCATCTGTTGTATCTCAGAGTTTATAGAACATCTATCCAGGCACTTCTGATATTCTAATGAGTCTGCCTTATAATTATTTATGGGCAGAGAAAGTTGAGGCAGAAGATAGGATGTGTGGTAGAGTATTATAGGACATTTAATTATTGTACATAGAAAACCTAATTGTTAAGAAAATATAAAAACTTAAATAGATATTTCATTTGTCAGATACAGTTAGGCGTATCCTAAAATGCACCTTGGTTGCCTCTAAAAGCCTCCATAGATAAGAATGCCAGAGAATGGAAAGTTCCTGCCTATTTTAAGGCAAGTTTCTTGGAAGAGGTTTTGTGTTCTTTGCTCTGCGAGGCAAACTCAGCTTGGTATCTTCAAGTTACCCCATTGTAAGGTGAAATGGCTTGGGACTCCATCACCATGATGATAACATGACTCAGCCTGCCCTGCCAAGGGTACAGGGGAGGCGCTAGAGACTTCTTTCATAGGCAACTGACCTTTGATAGAACCTCACCCCCCACTCTACCCCCATCTCCAGCTTGGAAGAGCCTTTATGGTAGGAGCTTTGGGTAAGAGATAGGGATTCTCTCTTTAAGCTTATGGGAACAACCTAGAAGCAGCTGGCAGGACACAGGGGAAAAAAAAGTATTCTAGGAAAGAAAGTTAAGAATCCTCTTGGGTTTAGAGGAGTTCAAGAGAAAGGTAGACTAGCTCAATAGAATGATGCAGATAGAAAGAGATTTCTAAAGAGTTTAGTTTAGTTTAGTTTAGTTTAGTTTAGTTTAGTTTAGTTTAGTTTAGTTTAGTTTAGTTTAGTTTAGTTTAGTTGTAGAGTAGTAGAATCAGGCTCATAAATAGGTATTTTTGTATATAGTCAAGAAAATAGGGTCATCTTGCTGAGCTCGCAAGTTCTTACCTCAGTTTATACCTCCTGTGTCCTTATTGGTATAAATATTAGAAAATTTAATGGTTAAAAGAGATTTTTAGACTAGAGATTGAGTGAAAGACAGTTAGAGGAACTGGTTGTTGTACAGGATGTGTCTCCAGGTCTAAGTCTGGATCGTGCCAGCAGATCTGGTTTGCTTACATGATCCAATATGAGATGGGATAGGTCTGTTGGTTGCAGGTTAAGTAGGGAGGATCCTGCCTGGAAGCTTCCAGAGTTGGTTACAAACAAGACGGGGTAGCCAGACTATGACTGGGCACTGGATGTGGTACGCAGGCTAGATCTGGACAGCTGGTGAAAGTGAGTAGGTGGGAGGGTCAGGAAGACTCACTGGTCCAGACCCTGGAAAAGGATGTGTGAGATCAGGCTTTGTGTGGAAGTTCTATCCTCTCTCAACTTTGAACAACAAATGTGCTGTTTCATTGTGTTTAATGACCAGATTATCTGTTTCATAATTAGTAACCCTTTTCATGTTGGGTCCCCCTTTATGTTGTGTAAACTACTATTGTTCTCTTTCCCTTTTCACAAGCATAACTAATTCAAGCTTTTGTCTGTATATCACTAGTTGGGTTTCTAACCATAAATGTTCTTTTCATTGAAAACTCATTATAAATTTTTTATTTGCTAAAAAAAATTACTTTCACTTTCAATTCACTACCTCCGAAGATCCCTTTTTATTTCATGCTGAACTTTAATAGTGATCTTTACGTGTTCTATGTTAATTTATCTTCTTTTTTATTTTTGCAATGTGCAAGAGATTTAAATGACAACTATTTATTTTAAAAAATAAAGTTTTGTTAGGTTTTGGTGTCTATGGTAAACCCTTCATCAATACATTTAAGAAACATTCAAACATTTATATTCAGTTACGAGCTTCTACTATTTATTCTTGTTAGCAGAATAGATAATACAGATTAATTCAACATATCCAAACTCTGACATGTCTTATATTGTATAAAATACTAGAAAGAAGGTCTAGTTCCTGAATTGCATACCCAAGGAAAGGCTATATGAGAATAGAGTGTTGGTTTTGTGAGTAGCACTGGTGTCTGTTATGATGGGTCGGTCAGTAAAAAGCCTCAGTGGTATGAAACTGAGTGAATGACGTCACTGAGGTCGTAGGCTCATTTTTTTTTTTTTACATGTTATTCAGTACATTTTCCTTCCCTTAATATTGTGGCTCAACTGTAATTGTTGTGGATTTTGAATTTATACATCTTTCATTGCAGATGATTTTTAGGTGAAGTATTTTTCATATCTCTGATGTTGGACCCTCAATCTCATTTTCTGTTTAATTTCTATCAAAATCTACATCTTTCTGTGTAATCAATCTCATCCTTGACTCCTTCATTGCAATAAAAAAGTAGAAAGAAAAAGTTTACTCTCAACTGAGATGCTGAAGAAGGTTGATGATTTATGTAAATCTCTCTATGTTTAAAATTTAAAATGATGAAAATAAATCCCTTCCTTCTGTAAGGGGTGAGATGGTAAAATTGAAAATTGAAAATAAAGGTCTTTAAGTGAAGATGTTTAGGTCTAGATTTCATAGACTGCCTTTGGTTATGTAAGACAGTCTCTGTGGTCTCTGTGATAAGCCCTTATCTCTCTGATTTAGGACTTTAATTTTTTTTTATTTAGATGAGATTGTAATTTAATTAAAATTTCCCTTTCTTTTCCTTATTACAAACTATCCCATAAATCCCTTCCCATTCTCCTTGAAAATGTAGTTCTCTTTTTTTTTTTCCTTCACAAAGCAAATAATATTGAAATAGTGAAATCAAGTGTAAACCCAACAAAAATATATGAATTATAGTCCAGTATCCCTCATGAGTATACATACAAAAATTCTCAATGAAGTAGTTGCAAACTGAATACAAGAGATATAAAAAAATAATATTCCATGAATAACTGAATAACTGTTTTTTTTTTTTTTTTAGAAGACCATACTCCATATACAGGCTGCATGTTTTGGGATAGCCCCCACTCCAGATGTTTGAGACCTACATGAAAACCAAACTGCACATTTACAACATATGTGCAGGGAGGCCTAGGTCCAGCCCATGGAGGTAGATCTGTGTAGACTAGGTATGCTCCACGGTTGGTGATTCAGTCTCTGAGAGCTCCAAGGGTTCAGGTTCATTTACTCTGTTGATCTTCCTGTGCAGTTCCTATCTCCTTAGGGCCCACAATCCTTCCACCTATTCTTCTATAAGAGTCCTCAAGCTCCATCCACTGTTTGGCTCTGGATGTCTGTATCTGTCTGAGTCAGCTGCTGGTTAGAGCCTCTCAGAGGACAGCTTGCCCCTGTCTGTTCTCAGGCTGGAGGTTTAGATTCTGGGAGCTCTGGTTGAATCTTTTGATACTCATTCTAAAAAGGACAAAAGCACCCTCACTTTGGTCTTCCTCCTTCTTCTTGAGTTTCATGAGGTTTATGCGCTGCATCTTAGGTATTGTGTGTTTTGGGGCTAATATCCGCTTATCAGTGAGTGCATACTATGTGTGTTCTTTTGTGATTGGGTCATCTCACTCAGGATGATATTTTCTAGCTCCATCCATTTGTCTAAGAATTTCATGAGCTCATTATTTTTAATAGCTGAGTAGTACTCCATTGTGTAAATGTACCACATTTTCTGTATCCATTCTTCTGTTGAAGGACATCTGGGTTCTTTCCAGCTTCTGGCTATTATAAATAAGGCCACTATAAACATAGTGGAGCATGTGGCCCTGTTGCATGTTGAAATATCTTCTGGGTATATACCCAGGAGGGGTATAGCTGGGTCCTCAGGTAACACCATGTTCAATTTTCTGAGGTATCGCCAGACTGCTTTCCATAGTGGTTGTACCAGCTTGCAATCCCACCAACAATGGAGGAGTGTTCCTCTTTCTCCACATCCTCGCCAACATCTGCTGTCACCTGTGTTTTGGATCTTAGCCAATCTGACTGGTGTGAGGTGGAATCTCAGTGTTGTTTTCATTTGCATTTCCCTGATGACTAGGGATGCTGAGCACTTCTTTAGATGTTTCTCAATCATTTGAGTTTCCTCAGTTGAGAGTTCTTTGTTCAACTCTCTACCCCATTTTTTAATAGGGTTATTTGATGGTCTGGAATCTAGTTTCTTCAGTTCTTTGTATACCTTGGATATTAGCCCTCTATCAGATGTAAGGTTGGTGAAGATCTTTTCCCAGTCTGTTGGTTCCCGCTTTGTCCTGTTGACCGTATCCTTTGCTTTACAGAAGCTTTGCAGTTTTATGAGATCCCATTTGTCAATTCTTGATCTTAGAGCATATGCCATTGGTGTTCTGTTCAGGAACTTTTCCCCTGTGCCCATATGATCAAGGCTTTTCCCTATTTTCTCTTCTATTAGTTTCAGTGTAGCTGGTTTTATGTGGAGGTCCTTGATCCACTTGGAATTGAGCTTTGTACAAGGAGATAAGTATGGATCAATTTGCATTCTTCTACAAGTTGACCTCCAGTTGGACCAGCACCATTTGTTGAAAATGCTGTCTTTTTTTCCACTGGATAGTTTGAGCTCCTTTGTCGAAGATCAAGTGACCATAGGTATGGGGGTTCATTGTTAAGCTCAATTATATATCCCAGTGAGATACTCCTGCTAAATACAACTTCACTGATTTGAAAAGGCATAGTTAATCATTCATTAAGTAAGTATGTAGAACCTATGTTTCTTTAGGTAATGCTGTCAAACAGCTTTTTAAAATTTATTCCTGCTCAAGGGCAGTGGTTGCCTTAATAGATTTGTCAGATATTTTCTAGGGGTGATATCACACACTTAAGTCCCAAACTGAGGCTGAAGAATGTCAAATTTGAGGTGAAACTGAGCAGAATATCAAAATACAATCCCCAAAATATAAGTCCAAAATTTTTCAGAAACCAGTTTTTAGTTATTGACCACAGGAGTCGCATTTCTTTTCAAAATTAGTAATTTTCACTTGTCAGAGAGCTGGTAAGCATTATAGGAATGCCTTGTGGAAATGATAGAAAACTAGGATGCGTGTGTAGGTGCATATACATGTATGTCTGTGTATGTGTGCATATGAATGTGAAGCCTGTGTATGCATACGTGTGATGCTTGTGTATATACAGATGTGCTTGAAGCCTGTTTATTTGTGTCCATGTGAAACCTCTCTCTCTCTCTCTCTCTCTCTCTCTCTCTCCTCTCTGTGTGTGTGTGTGTGTGTTCACTGAATCAGCATTATTGGTAAGTAGACAACTGGTTCACCAAGAGTATTTGTTCCCAAACTAATAATGCTTTAAAGTAGTCTACCACAATTATCATATAATTTTTCTCATCTTCCTTAATTTTAAATTTATTTTAACTTAGTTACACCTTTGATTTCAGCAGGAAACCCTGGAGAAATAAGATTATCATTTTAACATTTACAACAAAACAAGCAGTACAGACAATATGTAAAAAATTATTGTCATTAACAGTTTATTAACCATTTATAAAAACACGTTCTCAGAACAAAAGTCTACCCTCTAGTAGTTAAAGGAACAGAAATTCTCCTGAAAGGATAAAGGGGACTCGATGTTTACTTACCTGATATAGATTACATTGTATGCTATTATAAAGATTGATAAGAATAGTAAGCTAAAAATGATTTGTAAACCAGGCAGTGGTGGCGCACGCCTTTAATCCCAGCACTTTGGAGACAGAGGCAGGCGGATTTCTGAGTTCGAGGCCAGCCTGGTCTTCAGAGTGAGTTCCAGGACAGCCAGGGCTATACAGAGAAACCCTGTCTCAAAAACAAACAACAAACAAACAAACAAACAAAAACTGTTTTTAAAAAAGATTTGTAAGTTGCCAAAATAACATATGTGTGCAAACAAAAGACTATTTTAATTTTAATACAAAGATAACAGTAGACCTACAAGTCCAACAATATATTCAGTGACCATTGCATAAGATATAAGATCCGTGCAACAGCGTGAGGATAGCAGAGGAAAGCTTGCTATACGCTACATTTTATACACTCTACATCACTGAGTTTAACGTGCTGGGGAGATGTCAGTTATTTTAAAGATTTATGTAGCAAGTCTTGGAATGACCAAACACAAACAAATAATTATATTAGTGAGAAAGTAACCAGTCAATAAAATTAATAAATTAAAACCACAGAAGGCAATAAAAGTGAAAATGGAAGCAATGATGAATAGATATAAACAGGAAAGGGCAAACAAATGTAGGGTCTAGTGTGTAAATAACTAAATACCTTCGTTAGGTGTGAATGATATAATAGAGATTAGGTAAAAGATAATTCTGTACTAAATGTAAAATAATGAAATAAACAAAATTAATCTAAAATAATGACATTATTAGAAATAGCCCAGATAAACATTAGCAATTTAAGGTAAAAGAGTGGGTACATCTTAATAAGTATATAGCTAAGAACCATACTGCTGATTAAATGGGGAAATAAATGAATCATCCAAAAACTTCTCAAGAGTTTTGGAAGAAAAGAATCACATATTTTTGTTACCAGCATGTCAAAGAAAATGTCTCTGAGAAATCATTTTAAATTATGTATTTTTCCTTCCAATCTCCCATCACACTTTCAGAATATAAGTCGTGGAGGATAACAGCGGGGACACTGAATGGCAGTATCAAACATTTCGTTACAGTAGACTCCAGGCTCATTTCTACGTGGCCTTTTACCTGCCTTCTAAAAGTTGACCTTCACAAAACTGTTTTTTAAGTAATTAGTATGAGGGGTAACCGGGAAGGGGGATTATCATTTGAAATGTAAACTAACAAAATGATTAATAACTATGATGATGATGATGATAATGATAATGAAATTAGCATGATTTTTAGACCAGTCATCCTACTAATTGGATGGTCCCCTTTGTCCTACATGGAATTTATGGGAGATGATATTTATATTGTTCTCATGTTTTTACTAGTTCTATTTCCTCCCTTACTTTAGTACAAACTAGCAGCCTGTATCTTGCCACCCACTTTTCCTTTAAGAGTCTTACTTAAAAACTGTTTCAAAGATGTAGAATTCCATTATTTAAAATTATGATATTTATGTTTATGAAGAAAGTATCTTTATACAATACAACCTTATAGAATTTTTGGAACAAGGTTTCAATGTCACTACCTTGATCTATGATTTTTATGGGCCATAAGCTTAAAATGAGCTGTAAATTTCAAAAGTAATTTGGTTGAAAAAATTTGATATGAAATTACAAGTCATGTTCATAGATACAAGAGTGATTTCTAACCCCATTATGTAAGCCCACCAATCTAATTACAGATAAACAGGTCTAAGTCACATTTCACACAGCCTGTCATGTGCAGAGACAGATTTTCAAAGTCACTGGAATGGGTGTGATATCTGATATTAACAGCAATTTCTTAATTTGATCCATTAGATTTCCATTTTATCACATTTCATCTTATTTCTTTGAAACCCTGTAAAATGATGTTTTGGCTTGCACAGAACCTTTTGAAGATATAGCTTTTGATATAACTTTCAAAAGACATTCTTTATACCTGTCACCTCTCCTCACTCAAAAACCTTTTATATTCTTAATACTATTAATAAAATTTATGTTCTTATTTTCTGCTAAAATCACAGGTTATCATAGCATTATTTTTTGTTTTAACAGTCTTTTTCTTGAGTAAAAGTATCAACAAAATAACTTCTCATTATGATAAATATTCCTTCCTTAAACTGTATCTTTTGCTAAATTTGAGACAGCTTTTTCTTTCATTTATTTTCCCTTCACAAATATGAAATTATTATCAATTATATTTTTTAATTTAGCAAACACCAAATATACCAAATAGTCACTAATCATAAATTGAAGCAAAATATAATTTGAACTTTATAAACTTTTCCTACTTTTTGTTATTTATTTAAACATTATGTTCATTTCAATACAATATAAAACGATAAAAAAGATAAAGTCAGAAGAGCACCAAATTCCATAAACAACTTAGAACTTTCACAAAATTTTCTCTTATTCTGCTTTTCTAAATATCTCCAGAAACATGGACCACTTCCCATCCTTCTATGATTCTCCCTAAAATAATTTTTATATTTCCCTTATTCTCTTTATGGTATCTCCATATACTTAGACTACGTCTCATACTCAGGGTTCTGCTGTCAAGACGTTTGCCTGTTTGAATGAATCCGAAGTAATAACACTTGTTTAAAAATTTCTTGCATTCAGTTTGATCATTTAATGTTATAATTTGCCGAATTATGCAGCAGTTATTAAAAACTGATTTGAAGTCATTTTACTAAGCGAGACCACAGGTCTGTTTAAAAGCTTGACCAAACCTGAAATTTAAGCTTCAAACTCAATGCCACTTCCAAGTTGTTTGCATGAACAGAAAAGCTATAATAATAATTTTATCAAATAGTGTTAGAGAATCTCAAAAGACCAATTGTAGAACATGCAGATGTGTGTCACTAGTCTTTAGCACAGTCTGCATTTTAAATAAACACATGGTCAATTAAACAAACAAATGCCTAAAGTGTCTTATGATGTGAAAATGTATCTTTCTCACATGCAATTTTATAGTATTAACCTGAAATTTTTTAATTTATGAACTTTCTGGGTAGGAGCAAAAGACTGTTGTTGGAAGTGGGGGATTGTAATTGTGAAAAAAAGAATTGTATGAAAATAAGAAAGGTTTATCCTTTATAGCAACTTAAAATTTAGAGATCACCCCCATTATTCAATGTACACCTGACTGTTTCTCACTTCACTTTTGTTGCTGTGGTATAACTATTTCTTCCTAATTGAAACTTCTTTCCTGGAAAGAAACGGGAGGTACATGTGCCTCTCAAGGAAAACAACCTTCACATGGAAAGCTGCTAAACTTGCAAGATTCAAGAGAGCACTTTCTGCAGAAAACAGCTTCTGGAGGAGGCGACTCTTGCTAGATGTTTTTAAGAGGAGACCTCTAGATCTGTACAACTGCCTGCAAGTTGTGAAAGAGATTAAGAGACACACTTTCAAGAGTTATCCTCAATGTCACCCCATACTTGCATGGACTTTTAGTGATGCACATAAGCACATAATTTTAAGTCAACCCTACTGCTAGTAATCCCTCATCCATACTCTTATTAACAACCTCAGTAAAAACCCATTAATCCAAAAAGCTGTGCTTTGGTACAATTATTTTGGTCTCTCATGAGTTCTATCTCTGGGGTTAGGTGTGTGTGTGTGTGTGTGTGTGTGTGTGTGCGTGTGTGATCTTCCCATGAAAAGTCTTTCATACAGCCATTAGTTACATCCAGAGTATAAATTACAACATACTCTGAATTTTTAGATGATTATACTCTGAATTATTATACTCTAAATTAAACTATTATATTTTATTAAAAAAAAACAGAAAAAAGGAACTAGATTCTGATCCCTCACCCTCTCATCCTGTGAAAAAGAACTCCAAATGGGTCAAAGACCTTAATGCAAGATGTGAAATTCTAAAACTATTTAAGGAAAAAAAAAGGAAAACATTTCAAGAAATAGGCATAAGCAGATATTTATAGACAATACTCTAGAAGCTCAGAAATTAATGTCAGATGGGGAAATGGGATGGCATGGACTGTGAAATCCTTTTCTTTTAGAAAAGGACAAAGGGACAGAGAAGATAGGAAAAGGTAGCTTTCACTTTGGGAGACAGTCTTTGCTAACTACACATTTAACAGAATATATCTGGAATATACCCAAAACTATGAAACCTAAGTACCAGGAAATCAAATACCTAGATAAATAAATGAGCACATGAAATAAACATACAGGAGATAGAGAAGAACAACAAAAAACATATTCACATTCATTGATTTAGATCGACAGGTAAATTCTTGTATGTATGTATGTATGTATGTATGTATGTCATGAGGGTAGAAGCAAAACTGTATGTGAGACCAAAGTGGGTTAATGGGAAAGCTGATTCAAGAAAAGCTAAAATAAGGGGATATGATGGGAGCATGGTGAAAGTACATAATATACATATGTTAAAATGTCCTCAAGATTCCCACCACTATATGCAATACAAGTAGGCTATAAAATAAAATGTTGCAATGATAAAAGATCAAGACTAATAGTTACAGTTGCACATTCAAAAAGTCAGTCTTAGCTTGAGGTTAAGACAACTCGATTCTGTTCCTAATTTTATAGATAAACAAGTTGGTACTTCTGGTATGTAAACTAACTTATATGGACTTGAATTTTCTGGTCTTTAGTAAGAAACTTAAATTATGGAAATCTAAATGCCTAATTTGTTTGCATTTTTATAGATATTACTCAGGACTTACACTCAATTTGCCATAGATAAAAGAGTTGTATACAGTCTAAGAGTACATAAACTGGGAAATCTCTTTAAAGAGTAAGAATAAAAAGCAAAGTTTCATTTCTAAAAATTTTCAATGATTATGCATTCATATGAACACATGATTGGTGCCTCTCCACCCCAGTATCTTAGAACAAATGTTACCAGAAAAAAAGCACTAGGGTTTAAGATTAATCTGGGGGGTTAGATTGATTCTTCTCATACAGGGAAGTCAAGTTCAAGATATTTTATGTATAAAGACAAAAGATTGAAGTATCAAGAACTTACTTATTTTGACTAAAGAACAAGTTACTTAACAGTCAACTAGCACAGTGGGGGAAACATAACTACCAGAAGTTATTGTTAAGAAAAACAAGTGCCTTCAGAATATTCAGTGAGCCACTGAGTTCTCAAAATCTAATGGAAAAGTAAGAGGTGAATGGCCACATGATAAGCTTGATGTGATGAGACTGTGGGTTGTGTGTGCACACAATTGTAAGAGCAAATATATTGCAGGAGGAGACATCAATGTTTAGGCTCAAGACTAACTTACCTTATAGACCTCTCTGCATTTGCTCTCAAAACCCCCACTGCAAGGAGACAGACAATAAACTAACTTACTACATTCTAAAGTATTCTGCCTCTTAAAATTATTCATGCTCTCAATTGATTTCACATCTTCCTAATGTGGTATTAGGTTTTTTTCCCCAATGACTTAGCTTTTAAGTAATAAAGAAGACATTTTTTACAATGACATCCCTACAAGATAAATTACCCTACTATTCAAGACATAGGAAGATGAGGCTCATAATTTTCCACAGGGTAGTCAAGGTCATAGAGAAAAAAATAATATGAACAGTTAATATTGTAAGAAAGACTCAACATCAAAAAGGAGATAATATTTGAGATTGAAAAGATATATTATTCCCACAGCTCTGCCAAACTCACTTTCTACACAAATTATTATCTCTCTTTTAAGTGCCTGCCATAGAAGTTATAGTTCTCTAAGGGAGATTTTAACTGCTTTCTGTTACTTAGACATTTCCTCTTTTACCTCTCTCTGTCAAAATGACTTGAATTCTTGTAATGTCATTCCCTTTATTTTAGAATTGTGTTCCAGAGTGCAGAATTTCCAAATGGATATGTCTATTCTTTTTCTCTATATGAGCTATACAGAGCAATGAATATCTTGTGTGTAGCTTGCTAAAATAGAGGATTTTACATTCTGGTTATTAATGACACTACTATCCTTTGTTCTAAAATGCAAGCAGATCTTCACTTTTGGAAGCATCAATTTGGCAAATGCAAGTAGATTGTGTTAAGAGCTGATGAGGCTAGTTACTAACCTCTAGACTAATACTAAACTTTGTTTATGACTTTTATATTCTAGAATAAAATAGAAATATGATTCCTCTTTTACAGTTCTACTGGTTTTCTTTTTAATTTTATTATCAGCTCTGGAGAAAATGACCAAAAATAATATATGTACTGACTCATGAATTTCACAACAGTGATAGGATGGTACTGTTGCTACACTAGAAATCATTTCCTAGAAATTACATTTCCGTTGGGTACTCTAAGATTTTTGAAGAACGGACACAATTAGCTACTTTGAGATATACCTGAGTGTACTTGAAGTGTGTGTCATGAAGTGGGTGATATCAAGGTCAAAGCACAAAGTAGTATTACTCTTACAATATAACCAACAGAAACTGAGTAAGAATTTAAATTGCAAAATCTTATCAGTTGTTGGTTTTGTTTTTTTTTTTTAACAAAGTACTAATAATACAAATATCTTCCATTAAGTGCCCACCTCTGAATCTCAAGTCAATAGATGGTGTCAACTTCATTAAGTCATCTGATTACCTCCAAGGTACCACTGTTCATTTCCAAATGGTTTTTAGCTACTACAGCATAACTATTCTGACAAACTACCTAGTTGTTAGTTTTAGAAATTTCAATGTGTACAGAAATAAGTCCTCCAACTTTATAGCTAATGAACGCCTTCAATGCTGTTCCTCTGGATATTTGGTCCATTTCTCTCCTTCAGTAACTGCCTTAGTCACTTTTATATTGCTGTGACAAGACAACATAACCAAGGGAAGTTATAGAAAAAAAGATATTTTGCTTGGAGCTTATATTTTCAGAGGGTTACAGTTAATGACTATCATGGTTGCATGAAGATAGCCATGGCAGTGAGGCAGTAGCTGAGAGCTTACCTCTTGAGACAGGAACCATGAGACAGAGCAAACTAACTGGGAAGGCATGGGGTTTTGAAACCCTAAAGGTGCAAACAGGATATACCTCCTTTAACAAGACTGAACCTTTTAATCCTTTGCAAGGATTGCTATCAACCAATGACCAATAATTCAAATATAGAACTCTATGGTGGCCATTCTCATTCAAACCAACATAGTCATTTACTTCAATAGTCACATGTATTAAGTAATTTTTATCATTTTCTGTATTTGAATTCATGTACCCTATGTCATAGTCACTAGCCTCCTTGCTTTAGTTAGTATTCACTTTAATGTCTCAATGTCTTCAATTATTTAATACCTTTATATCTTTAATTTTCATTCTCAACATGTTTTCTGTCATCATTTCTTCCTGTGGTTCTGAGCTCTTGCTCAAAGTAGTCTATCACTATGGAAAGGTCTAGTAAAGGTTATGGATGTGTTGTCTCTCATTTTACATCCCTTTTTTTCGTGGCTTAATGGAAATGATAAATGCTTTACACATACACACACACACACACACTCCACATCTCTTTCTCTGTGGTGGTGTGTTTTATTTATTCTACATGTATGTGTTTCTAGTACTGTAATTCATTACTCTCCAGTATCAGTCCTCTCTTCCATATTTTTGTCTGCTTTGATGAGCCTATCCTTCCAAACATTTTAAGTTCCATTTTACCTTTGAAGTTTTGAAAGTTATTTTAGTAACTCAGATATCTTTTGAATCATACATAAATACTTTTGACCTCCTTGACCCCTAGGACCTTTGGTGATACATTTATGCCCAACTCCATACCCAGACTTCCTTCATCCTCTTCCAGACTCTATCCTAGTGAATACCCTTGACCCCTTCATCAACACTTTTTCTGCAAGCTACCAAGTCTAGCCTGAGACCTACAACCAGTGTACCAACCTAGTTTGACTTTCTGTGCCTTCACTGAAGAAAAGCTGCAGGCTTGAACCAATATCTTCTGTACCAATCCATCAAAGGACTATCCCACAGCATTAACAACATGTTCAATCACATACATCTATCCCAGCACCCCGACACCAAGTTTGGAACAGGAAGCACATTCTGTATACCAATGCAGTCTCTTTGGCCCAGTCTCTTTGCACTACCTATTCAAGCCACTTCCAACCTCTAGGCCCAACACTTCCCCACATTCTCTCTTCTCCCCAACCCTGCTTTATGCATATCAAATTTAAAACTAACAAAGGAAGTTTACATGCCCAGATCTCATCACAGGAATACCAGTCACATCAAGTCAGTATCTGCTCTCCAAAACATACCAGTCCTATAGAAATGTTTGCTAATAAAAATTACCTAGATGAACTCCAGGGCAAAAGAATTAAAAGACCAATCATAAACCTCCTCAAAAATTCAAGTAATTAAACACACACACACACACACACACACACACACACACACACACACATAGATCAAGGACCAAAAGAATGAGCCCAGAAAACATAAGTAAAAGACGGGTCAAAATGATCAACGTGATCTAGGATTTGAAATCTGACTTCATTAAAAGATAGATATATTAAGGAAGACTAAAGATAAAATGAAGATGGAATTGAAAACCCAAAAGCCCAACTAGAAACTCAAAGGAAGGCCTTACAAGTGAATGAATCAAACAGAAGACAGAATATCAGGTAGCAAGGATAAAATAGAAGATCTGGAAAAAGTTTTTTCAAAAGACATATGAAATACAAAATGAAAAAGCAAAAGAAAAATCACAGGGAAGATGCACATAAGAAATGTTGGACACCATGAGAACAAAACAAAAACTTTTGAATTAGAATTAAAACCAAGGTGAAGGAGAAGAAACTCAAAGCGATAACATAGACAAGATTTTCAACAAAATCATAGAAGAAAACTTCCCCCAAACTAAGGAAAGGTACACCCATACAGACACAAGAAGCACACAGAAGACCAAAATTCCCCAAGGTATATCATAGTTAAAATGTTAAGTATACATAACAAAGAAAGTTTAGTGAAAGTTGCAAGAGAAAAAACATAATTCACAGATAAGGGCAGCCTCATTAGAATATCAGCTGATTTCTCAGTGAAAATTTCAAAAGGCAGAAGAGCCCGGAACAATGTATTACAGATCTGAAAAGATTATGACAGCCAACCTAAAATAATACAACCACCAAAAGTCTGCCAGGATTGAAGGAGAAAGAAACATTCTCCACAATATAAATAGCCTAAAAAAGTATATCCAACCAACAAATCCTAAAAAAAAAAAAAAAAAAAAAAAAAAAAGAAGTACAGAAAGGCTGAAGAGAGGAAAGATCATAGCAGAGAGATTGTGGAGGAAAAAGGACCCATAGTAACTAAAACATAAAATAGCACTGAGAACACAATAGCACCAAAAATCAACATAATGACTACTTGTATTTCTCTATCTTTAAACATCAATTGACACAATTCTCCAATCAAAAGACAAAGACTGATTAAATGGATCAAGAAAAAAGAAAGCCCATATCTAAGCTGCCTAAAAGAAACACATTTTATTCTGAAAGAAAGGCACTGCCTTATTGTACAAGTAAAAGTACTTGTATACTTGTATACTTGTATACTTATTGTATAGGTAAAAGTACTCCAGTCAAATGAGACTAGGAAGCAAGCACTTTTGTAATATCTGACAAAATAGACATCAAAACTTATCAGAAAAATATATAGGGACACTTTATTCTAATCAAGGGAACAGTTAATCTAGAAGACATTATTCTCATAAGCATACATATATCAAACTCAGGTGTATACAAAGTCAGAAAATAATTCTATTACTAGAACTAAAGACACAGAATAGCATTAGTCCATTAATTGTGGGTGACTTAAATACCCCGATTATTCCTATAAACAGGTCATCTGGACAAAAATAAACAGATAAATATCAATATTAAATTACACCATACATCATATAGACTTAACAAATAAGTACTTTATATTCTGTTCAAACACTAAAGAGAGCACATTTTATTTAACAGCACATGGAAGCTTTTCTAGGACAAAGTATATCCTGGGACACAAAACAAATCTTTACAAATTAAAATAAAGATTGAAATCATGCTTTGTATCCTATCCGTCCGCAGTGAAATAAAGCAGAAAAATAACAGCAAATAACCTCTAGTAAATATACAAATATATGGAGTTTAAATAGTTCATTAATATAAATAATGACTGGGTAAAGAAAAAAGTCAAGAAAGAAAAAAACACTTGTTAGAAATAAATGAGATGAAAACACAATAAAACTTCTGGGACTTATTGGAAACACATTTGACAGAAATTTATAACTCTAAGTTAAAAATTACAAAAGAGCAAGATAAAAGAGTTTACTTCAAAATAATAAAACTATATACAAGAAACTGACAGTCAATGTAATCTAAAATGGCAAAAAGCTTGAAACAATCCCACTGTATTTGGGAACTAGACAGGGATGTCCACTGTCCCCATCCATTTTGAACATTGTGCTCAATTGGACAATAAGGCAAGAAAATAAAATTAAAGATACAATAAGGAAAAGAATCAGTCTATTAGCAGATGACATGACACTATGCCTTAGAGACTTCAAAAATTCTACCAAAAAAAAAAAAACCTTTTAGAAAATTGAAATTCAGCAATGTTTCAGGATACAGAATCAATTTTCACAAATCAATACCTTTTCTATACATTAAAGACAAATATTCAGAGATAATCATGGACACACTTGCATTCACAATAACCTCCAAGAAAATAAAACACAAAGGATTAAATCTACACTAAGAACTTGAAGTCTCTGAGGAAAAAGACTGAGAAACCTAGAAATGCAAAGATATCCTATGCTCACAGATAGAACGAAGTAACATAAAAATGACTGTTCAACCAAAAGCTCCTTACAGATTCAATGCAATCACATCAAGATCCTCATATCATTCTTTATCATAACAGAATAATTAATCCTAAAATTCATATGGAACCACAAAAATCCCCCAAAACCAAACACATCCTGAGCAAACAAAATGAAATAACAGTGCTAGAGGTGCTACTGTTCCAGTACCTTAAGATATAACACAGAGCCAAGGTTATAAAAACAATGTGATATTGGCACAAAACCCGGCATGGAGTTGGCCAATAGAACAACACTGAAGACTCAAATATAAGCACACATTAACTTCATCCACTTAATATTTGACAAAGACCCAAAAACATAGATTAGGAAAAAAGAAAGTGTAAGAGTCCAAAAATCACTGAATGAAGACCCCAGATTCAGATAGTATGCAAAAACAAAGAATATTTACTTTGCACCGTCCAGCAAGCGAGGGTCAACCATTCTCTCTAAAATAGCGACCCCAGACAAAGGCACATAAAGCCTTCTTATAGGGAGTTGGGAGAACTGTCTAGAAGGATCATGTAATCTAAAATTTCACTGGTGGGTGCTGAGGAGATTACAGATCATCAGTGGTCTGCATTCCTGTGCTGTGAATTTTTAACCATATGATGAAATAGGGCTGTCCAGCGCTGATGGCCCATTCAGAGATAAGATAGCTTCCCATTTTTGTGGTTAGTTTTAGGAGGGGATTTTATGATCTTGCTCTGTATTTTATGGTGTGTCCCTGGAGCTGCTGTCTTATGGCCTAGTTTCAGGGACTTAGGGTCTGTTCCTGGAGCTCGTACCTTATGACATTTTCGTCTGAAATCAGGCCTGGTCCTTAAATAGAAATGAACAGGGTCCTCACACGAAGACAATTGGGGCCTATGTTGTCCTTTTAAAAGCATCCTCAACAAAAAGTGCTGGGGTAACTGGATGTCCACATTCACAGGATAAAATTTGATCTTTACTTCTTACCTTGCACAAAATCTAACTCCATTTATATAAAAGACCTGAATCTGAAACACTGAGACTGCTAGAGAGAGAGAGAGGGAGAGAGAGAGGGAAAGAGAGAGACAGAGACAGAGAGACAGAGAGACAGAGACAGAGACAGAGAGAAACTCTATATGATATAGGTGTTGGAAAGAGCTTTCTTAATAAGAATCCATTGTCAATGAACTAAAGCCAACCATTGACAAGTAAGATCCCATGAAACTAAAAACCTTGCACACTGTTAAAAAACAAAACAAAACAACAACAACAAAAACAGCAATCAACTAGGAGAAGAGGAAGCCCACGAATATTTGTCAGTTATATCTCTGATAGAAATTTTTAATATCCAGTTTATTCAAAGAACGGTCACACACACTAAACAAACTCATTAAAAAAAAAAAAATAGGCCTAAGAGCTGAATAGGGAGTTCTCAGCAGAAGTAAAAAGAATGGCTCAGAAATATCTCCAGGAATGTTCACCACTCCAGGAAATTAGGGAAATGTAAATCAAAACAACTTTGAGATTTAATCTCATACCAATCAGAATGGCAACGATCAATCAGCAAACAGCTGGCAACAAATGCTGCTTGGGGTGGTGGGAAGAGGTAACCCTCATTTACTGGGAGGTTGCAAAGCAGTCATAAGCAGTCATTATGGAAATCAGTATGGATAAATATTGAAAGCTAAAAGCAAATCTACAATATGACTCAAATAGTGTCATCACTATCTGAATTCAGAGGCAAGTGTTTGAAAAAAATCTATTTCCCTGTCCACCTAAGCACCTTAGAATCCAGCTTTGCGATTTAACAGAAATCAGGAAGTGTGACTGCTGCTGAATACTGACATATATTCTGTATTGATTTAGGACCCCAAAGCCTGTGGGTCTGGCAGCACTTCGACTCACAAAAAGCTGTGGCTGTAACAGCAAAGTCCTAGAATCAGTAAAGCTGGCCTTCCTAAACATTGAAAGTTTTAGTGCTTGTTGCCTGGGGAGAAAAAAATGCACTGCAGTTGGTGGCATCACATGGCATGAGAAAAACTGTAGAGGATCAGAATACTAGAGTATAAGAATGTGCAGGAAAGCAGGGCACATTTTGTAAACACCGCCCCCTCCCCCCCTAAAAAAAAAACAAGGCAATCTCTCCCTGGAAACCCACTGCCTAGTAAGTAGTTTTCACCCTCCTCCCCATTCTCCAAATCCAAATCCCCAGCCTGATCCCCAGCTTGGTAACTGACCACCTAATGTATCCTTTCCCTTGCAGCTCCCATTCCAAAGGGACTAAGCAGATCTCCCACAGCTTTCCTATCTCATCCCTCCTGTCATCTCGCAGGCCAACATCCCCCAGGTATTCTATACTACTAGCTAGCCAGCATCCAGAGCCAGATTCTCCTGGAGATGAAGCTTACCTCCTTTCCATGGACTCTCTCCTCACTCTGGCCGTGTAGCCCAAATGCACTCCTGCATGCTAGCTCCCAAAATCTAGATTCCAAAGCCCACCCTACAGTGACTACATACCCCTAAGTTCCAAATAAAGCAACAAAAACCAGGGAATGGAAAGCCCAGTCAAGAAAGACAAGACCAGACCAGATACCAACACCTAGAATTACAATCATCCAAAACCCAGATGCGAAACATCAGTATAAAAACACAATAAATGCAGGCAGGACAATATGTCTTCACTAGACTGGAGCAGCCCTACTATGGGGGTCTCTGAGAAACACACTATAGCTAAAGTATAGAAAAGGACTTCAAAATAGCTATCATTAATATAATCAAGGACCTTAAATTATAAAATAAATACATTAATAAAACCTATGAAAATACAGTGGGATGAAGTGAAGAAAACTGTTCTAGTCTGATTGCGGAAATAAAATCAATGAAGAAAAGCCAAACTGAGGTCTAACAGGAAATGGAAGTCAGACACCTCAGAGGCAAGCCTCACCTCAGAGGCAAGCCTCACCTCAGAGGCAAGCCCCACCAACAGATTGCAACAGATGCAAGTGAACATTGTCTCAAGGACCTCACGGAGTCAATCACAGATGGTGGCCAAATATCAACCAGTGGCCCTAGGACTGAATTAGAAATGAGATGCCTGACAGAGATTAAGGCTTAAATTCGAACATGATATTATTTGTATTTCCTTTGGTTGCAAAAGTAAGAATTCAGAGTCAGCGTTTTACTTAAGAAATACTGCAGTATCATAATTAACTTTGAAATATTCCTCAGTTTTGCCCGCTGTAAGGTTTTGTCTGGCAGACTACCTTCATTATTTTTGTCCTTAGGATTCCTATTTCTGTTTAGTGTAGAGATAACACTGCAGTAGTGATGCACTTAATTCAAATCAAGGCCAATGATAGGTCCCAGCAGGTAAGCTATGTTACCTTGGCTCTTTAGTGCCCCAACAACTTTAGTGTTGTCTCCCAGGGCCTGCTGCTTCTGACTGCTGCTCCAACAGCTAAAAATGTATGTGGATCCCTCATAGTAAAACTTCATCATAGTTAAGATCTGTTACTCAATTAATTGCTGTACAGTTAGGTACTTTATTCTTTAATTTAAAGGTACTAATTATTTAATGCAATTTGTTTGCATTATCTACGGGTTACATATAAATCCTTAAGATGAAACCCAGGTGTGAGAAATTTGACAAAAATATTCTAGTTTAGAATTTTATAGTTAATTTCTTAAACGTGAGCTATTTCTAAATAGATTACAAATTTGGCAGATAAACAAAAGACTATATGTCAGAAAATTTATATGTATTGCATAACAAATGAGTAAATGGTATTAATTCATTGTTATTGTTATGATGATGTTATATTATATGGAAATTATATTATTATAATGATAACTAATTATCAATCATTCATCATTAATGTTACTGACAATAATGTCAGTAATGCATTTTGGTGTATCATTTAATATTTTTAAAAACTGAATGTAATTAAGAATATTTAAAATAACCACAAATATTTATGAATCACATGGAGTTCAAAGATTATAAAATTACTGCTAAGCATGTTGATTGGGATTGAGGAAAGTCATTGTTTTAGCTAGGTTTATTATTGCTGTGATGACACACCATGACCAAAAGCAACTTGGGGAAAAAACAGTTGATTTGGCTCACATATCCCAAGTCACAGTTCAGTGAGGAAGCCGAGTGAGGCAGGATCTCAAACCTGGCAGAAACCTGGAGGTAGGAGCTGATGCAGAGGCAGTGAGCAGTGCTGCTTACTGGCTTTTTCATCATGACTGCTGGCATTTCTCAACTGAGGTTCCATCCTTTCAGATGATGCTAGCTTGTGTACGTTGGTATAAAACTAGTCAGCACATTCATTTCTTTCAGAAGTTGGTTCAAATCTTTGTATTATTATAAAAATAAAAATTAGTAAAAAATGAATAGATTCTTTTTTTTAATGAATAGATTCTTAATAAAGTTTCCTTCATTAATTTAAACCCTATGTCAGCGAAGCATGCAATGAACAATTCAGCCACACGAATGTTTCAAGGAAAATAAACGTATATGTCATTCAATGAATTTGATTAACAGAGAGCAAAAGGTACTCTACAGAGACAGCGAAGAACCAGATACAATCCTTGAATGACATTTAAATTGGAAAATGGTTTTACATACAAGGTCACATTGAATTATAAGTGGGGCTATTGGGGATATCCTGTGTCACATGGAAACTGCGTATTCTCCCCAGGTTCTTTGCCCACTTACCAGTGGGCAGACTCTTAGAGAATCTCTTTTAACTCAGTTCTCATCTGAAACTCTAATGATCCTTGTAGTAAAGTTGCAGAAAGCTCAGGGCCACAACTGTGTTTACTCTCTAAACTGTGTCAAAAGTACATCTAACAGCTCCTTGTTACATATTGTAATGGACAGGTTTTGCTTGGAAGGCTGATTATTTTTATTGATTAACACTACAGTTGATTTACTAGGTTCTGCCCGCCTGGGGAATGCCTGGTTCCTTCAGGAGTAAGGTGAAGTTTGTTGGAAGCACTTGCCAATCTGTGTCCACTGGAGCATGACTGGGAGCATGTTACTTCTCTGAGTTAGACGGAATAAGCAATTAGATGTGTGAATAAAATTTTTACTCTGGGTATTGAAGCAAAAGCTTAAAAGCTATGTAATTATAAATGAAAAGTCTGCTCTAGTGATAGTTCCAGAATCTAAAACATTTCGGAATTTCAGATTGGCTCAGAAAATTATCACACAGAGAAATTGCAGTTATTTTCTCTTTACAGGTTAGCAAATTTGCAGGTTTTATTGTCATGCCTCTAAGTTCTTACACTTTTTAGTCTATATATTTAGGGAGAAAGCTTTGTATAAAGATAATGGCATCCAACAAAGTCAGTGTTATTCTGCTGCAAAACCTGAATTTTCAAATCTGTAATTACTCAAAAAGAAACTGTATGTCTCTATTTAAGACAATTTCAGAGATGGATATAAAGTGAGCTTTAGAAATGTTAGAGAAACTTTGACAACTTTAGACAGAACTCTTGATGCCCATGTTGCACTTCTGATGGATAAATAAAATTATTTATGCACATACCACTTTTACTAACTAACTCCTCTCTCTCTCTCTCTCTCTCTCTTTCTCCTCTTTCTCTCTCTCTCTCTCTGTGTGTGTGTGTGCGTGTGTGTGTGTGTGTGTGTGCATGTGTGTGTGTGTGTATGTGTGTGTGTGTGTATGTTTCTCAAACTTAAAATTCACTGATTCCATTTATTAGAACCATCTACAGGAACTTGGGTAGTTTTGCACTGCCTGTATCTCTGAAGAAAAATGACTCTTTCTTTCCTAGTGTCCATCAGTGTCCACTAGGTTCTTTAACAGGAGTGAGACTTCCTATCCATGTATGTAGGTATTTCAGTGAGTTTGAATATGTGCAAGTCTTATACATGCATTTCCAGCAGTTTACTTATGCAACTACTCTGTCATATCCAGCAAATGCTGCATCATTACAGATACCTTCTACCTTTGGCTCTTAAAACTATTATGTCCTGTCTTCTAAGTTGATCCCAGAGTCTGAAAGGGGAGGTCGTGTGATATAGATGTCCCATTTTTACCTTAGCTCTCCAGTCTCTTATTCTCTGATCATTAACCAATTGTCGTCTATACGATCAGTTTGTGAGCATGTCTGTAGGCCATTTTCTTGACTAATGATTGATGTTGGAGGATTCATCTACTGTGGATGATCTTACCTCTAGGTAGGTCATCAGAAGACAAACTGAACAAGTCAAGAACAAGTCCTCCATTTCTGCTTCAGTTCCTGCTTCCCACCCTCACTTCCTCCAATGATGATTTGTAACCTACAAACTGTGAGATGAAATAAAGCCTTTCCCCACAAGCTGATTTTTGTAAAAGTAACTTTTATTCTCCAGATATAATTGTCATCTCAGAGGCTACCACTGAATAAGCTCTCCCTTTTTAATTCTTTCTGAACTCTGGCTGGCTGATTCAATTCACCTGTTCTGGCTCAAAATTCCTCTCTACGCTGACTGATTTGAAGTGGCTTCTCTCAGATTCTTACTGAATTGCTCTTCTTGGCTTCATACTAACTTTGGCAATTTGCTAATCTTCTGGTGCCTTTGTATTCTCTCGCTTCCACTGCCTCTGTTGACCTACAATGAACAGCACAAACTCACCGCACTGACTCCCAATTCACTCTTTCTCCTGTGCTGCTCTTAAATAGCTTCTTTCCTGTGCTGTTCTTGTGAGAGTTGGGCATATCGTCTATCTCTGACTTATTCTGTCAAATCTTTCTCTGTTTTTTCACTTTGCACCTCAATTGGAAGTCACTTTCAAACATGGCTGCTTTCCTTTGCAAATTAATTTTACCTTAAAAGTGTGTACTAAGGGTGTATATGTGTGTATTTCAGCCAGGATTAAAGATGTGTCCATACTCTAGCCAGATCACAAAGACCTGAAAGGTCTTTGTTGTGATGCCTTACGAGAGCAGCCATGTTGCTGGATTAAAATACTTCTGCAAAGTTTGGTCATGGAATTTGATCACAGAAATATAAGCCCTTACTATGACACTCACTAGATGCCATTAGTTTTTTCCATATGTGTGTGGGTATGATGATGACCACTTATACATTACTCAGTGTCCACGTCCTCAGAGAGAGAGAGAGAGAGAGAGAGAGAGAGAGAGAGAGAGAGAGAGAGAGAGAGAGAAGACAAATGGAGAAATAAAAATAGATAGGTGATAGATGATAGCTATAGATAGATAGATAGATAGATAGATAGATAGATAGATAGATAGATAGATGGTAGACAGAAAGACAGACAGACAGACACCTAGATCAATTATTTCTTTCTTGGAGCTATCACCTGACAATAGGTTTTCAGCAAAGATTGGAGCCTAGAGAGCTTCTTCCACAATTATGAATAAATTTTGCCTGGCTTAATGTCATGTGAATCTTGTACAGGTAATTACCACAGCTGCTGTAACTCCATAATTATGATAACATGTTAAAGTTTCTATAGATTGTGATTTTATCTCTTTATTATGTAGATTTAAAGTCAATGTAATTTATTTTTAAATTGTCTTAAGTGCTGTGCATATTTTTGAGCATCAACAGGAATAAATTTGATGTAGTTTGCATTACTTATTTAGTGCTGGCTCTGTTGAGAAGTTGATGATGAATACTACAAAATGGTTGAGGAGAATATGAGAGTCTTCTTCAATTTTCTGTAAATCAAATTTTAGTTTTTAATTTAGAATATTTGAACTAATAATAAAAAATTATTTGATCCTATAGTGCTGCTATTTTCCAATTGAGTATTATAAGTTTAGTTTGGGTGGAGTAGTTTGGTAATACTGACTCCTGTATCTCCTTGATTAGGGACTTTTATACTTGTAATTCTACTTTTACAGAAAACATTGTTCAATTAAAAGTGTTATTTAATTTCCTGTTACAGAGAACTTGGTATTTTTTCCTGTGTTTTATTTTGTTGATAATTTCCAGTTTTATTGCTGTTTGATATTTTCATCAAATGCACTAATAATGTTTTTCTTCTAAGGCTAATCCTTTATAAATCTCAGTATACATTTGAAATATATTCTGTATCATCACCAGAGTTAATAAAACATTTATCCAAAAGTCTACCTCACTGACCATATTTATTATTCTACTTCTCTTTTTATTTCCTCTCCCTGCATCAGAACCAATTAGTAATCTACAGTTGATGACTTTCTTCCTTACTCATATTTAACAGCATTCTTCCACATTTATTTGGAACAAATAAATAGCTCTGGATAATCTATACAGATTAGTAAAATTATTCCCAGCTTAGAAGGCATATTCTGAAAAATAGAATAACCAAAATACACAGACTTAAAATTGTAAACTGATGGGGTTTTATTTATTTTTTATTTCCTTCATAAAGAGTGTATATAAGCTCAATTATAATATGTACACTAACTTTCATTGATTATTCCTATCCTGTTTACTTTTATAAGAGAACAATAATAATTTTAAAATGAATATTTTGAGGTATACTTTTGAAATTGTGTTGAATATAAGTTTTGTGCATTAGTTTATTGATGTATTTGCACTATTTGTTTATTGATGTATTGAACTATTTGCAAGTTGTGTTTATTTTTAAATTAAGCCACATGGTCTTCATTGAGATTTTTAGAATCACCATTCAATATATAATAATTTTAGTGATTAGCTTCTTTATTATTAGACTTCGATATTGAGGAAGGGTCCTGGGAACCAGAAGGCAATATTGGCTATCTTCTATTTTTGCTCTCTCCTTACGTTTTGAGAGAAGATTGTTCTCTGAACCTGGAATCACAGACTGGTTCGTCTTGCTGTCCAGTAAGCCCACTGGATCCAGTGCTGATCCTATAGTTACTCACCGTTAATACTCTTTGTCATAGGGTAGGAATGGAGTCTGCAAGTTTCCACAGTGAGCACTTTATCCACTAAGCAATTTCTTTATCTTCTATTATTATTTTTTATTCAATAATAAATGATATAAAACAGTTTTATGTAGACATTTTGATTAATTACAACCCCCCCTTAATATGCTAAATGTTTTCAAGAGCACAGTTGCATCTGTCCATACTATTATCCATATTAATAGCTTTAATATCACATCACTTCTGTTCTTCAGGCATAAAACCTTTTTATTCACAATGTGTTGTTTCACTTACCTATTGGCAAATTAAATAATCTCATATCAGTTAAATTATGAGTGCTTTATTTAAATGCATTGCTGTGAGCATCATGAAACATGTGTTCGGATTTCTTCTACTTTCAAGAAACCATGGAGTAAGATAGGCTAATGTTAGGAACTGCAATAATCCTCAAAGATCTATGTATGAAAGAACTCCAGCCATGATGCTATTTGAGATGCAGGAATCTTTCAGATGCAGAGTCCATGAAAGGATAACTAATCACTAAGCATCTGTCAGTGAAGAGGTTCGAGGGATGGCCAACTACTTTCTCTCCATTGGTTTTGCACTCATCCTGATTTTCATAGCCATACAATGCCATACATACCTGCCACTAAGTGACAACTAGACCACAGACAATGGAGCTAACTGAAACTTCTAAAAGTTTGAGTCAGCAAAGTCCTTATTTCCTTTTACATCAGTAACCTGAAAGTATGACATCTTAATGGAAAGCTGGCCAATAGTCTTGTAAAACTCATCATAAATTTCTGATAGTTTTTGGTGTTCAGATTTATTAATGATGATAATATTTCTTGGTCAAATTGATAAAAATTATCTTTATAAATATTTATAACTTGATGTTAATTTTAATGTTAATCATTTTATTGTTTTTATAAAATATATTTTGTTTATTTTTTAAAATAGAATTATACTACTGAAATATGATATAACAACTTATATTATTACTCCTTTTTTCATTTGACACAGCATCAAATGAAATTTTAAAAAGGATGACCTTTTTAAAGTTGTTTATTTATTTTATGTGTATATGAGAATGCTGAGTCTTCAGACACACCAGAAGAGGGCATTAGATCCAACTAGAGATGGTTGTGAGCCACCATACGGGAATTGCTGGGAATTGAACTCATGACCTTTGGAAGAGCAGTCAGTGCTCTTAATCACTGAACCATCTCTCCAGCCCTGTCAGTATCTTTTTGACAATGCAGTTAATATTTAACTACAGGACAACACAAACCTATAAAGAAATTTTAAGAAGAGATATGTTAGATAGTTTCTGTTTAGTATATTGTGGCAATGCATAAGACAATAACTATAATAGAGATATATGCCAAGTTAAAACATATGCTTCTGAGAGGTTTCACTAATTAAGTTTAGAGACAGCATATTTCATTGCAAGGACTTTTCTTTCTAAATCCAAACCATAGCAAAAGCATATATTTTTTGATTCAATATATTTTGTTTTTGTTTATTGAGATGGTTTTCTCTGTGTAGCCCTACAACTGTCCTACAACTCACTGTAGACCAGGTTGGATTAAAACTCAGAGTAATGCCTGTCTCTGCCTCCTGAGTGCTGAGATTAAAGTCATTGGCCAACACTTCCTGCAGGATTTTTTTTAAGTCAATAGAAAGTCTTTATTAGCTGACTGGTGACGTCATTGGGTGTTTGGAATCCAGTATGAGGCCATACCGTTCTCAGGCTGAACTTTTAAGCATGAAAACACACCCTGGATTGACATACCTCAGTTCACAAGACCAGCTAGCCAAAAAGGGAACTATAGAAGCCAAAAAGCAAAGCCAGTACATTTAGGGACTTTCCCAGATCTATGGACTTTGATAACTTAGGTCTTTGTTCTCATTCTGGTGGGCCTACATATGTATTGGGTTTCAAAGCCTAAATGCTATATCATCATTGTGTCTGTTATCCTAAGGTCCAGAGGCCTGTAATAGTATGGGGATGTCTGATACACATTTTCAGTGTTGGGAATCTATAATTAGGATATATTGTTATAAAAAAGAATCTATTTTCAATAAAAAAAGACGTAGGGAACAAAAAGAATCAAAGATTTCCAAATATATTGTATTTACTACTGAATTTATTTTCTACAAATTTTCTGTAGTTTCCACTATTAGAAATAACAAATTTGGCAATATTTCTGTTTTATAATATCTATTGTACAAAATGAACTATGTTCATATATTTTTATATCTTAAAAATGTTGTTATTTACATAGTATGTGTGTTCTTTACTGTGTGTTTAATAAAAGATGACTCAATGAATAAGTCAACATAACAATCCAGAAAATAATTTACATATTTAAAAAAATAAATCTGCAAGAGTGTGTACATTTATTGGATATATTTTACTTTTATTTAGGACAATCCCTCAAATCTGTCTCATCAAAAAAGCTTAGAAGCAAAATGCAATTGCTGTGTTTAATTTTTTTAAGTTCTTCAGACAGTTTGGTCCCTTTCAAAGGACTTTGCATTCCTATATACTATCCAACCAACTTACAATAAGCAAGCTATTACTTGTGGTATTTAGGTTACCACAAATACAGTTTTTGACAAAGTTTCTGGTATAAATTTAGTGAGAATTTATTCTAACAAGTATATGTTGTTTTCGGTTGTAGCTCATGAAGTTACAAATATAGAGAAATTGATACATAATAGCTTCAGATATTCTCTGAAAAATGTTTAAGTGACAATACAATTTCATTTTTTTCAAGGTTGCAGCTTGATGCTATTAAAGTTTGCTTAATTGTAGAATTTTTTGATTAAGATTTTGCCTCCATTGTTGTGAAGGTTGTACAATAGGTAGAAATAGGTCATGGCAGCACTGTTTTTGTTACAAAATATGAGTTTATTATTGACAATCCAAGATGAAATACAATATGCTTCTATACCATGGTTTCTACTTTAGTGACAATTTAGGGCAAATTGAGGTGAAAATATCTTGCAGGATCATCTCAGAGGGAGAAATAAGGGTGAAATGTTCCAAGTAAATCACACCCACAAAGCCCACGATACCAAGGAGAGAAGTTGGAGCAAAGATAATGAAGTGTGAGGAAGATTGACAAGAGGTTAGAACGGTTGAGGATCAAAGGCACAGTAAAACTCTGAAGCATTGCGTTTCTGCGGGTGGTGCACTGAGTGGGAGACTTAATGGACAGACGTTCTAGTACCTGATGCAGGATTGATGAAAACTGGAATTCTCAACTTCAGAAGGGCCTCTCATAATATGCAGATGTGTACGGCTGATGGTAGCATTTAGGAATCTGGCATCTACAAATACAGGCCATAAAATTTGATATCGCTTTTAGTTTGAAAAAGTGCACAGTATAACTAAACATATTAAAACAAGTTGATCAGTTGGGTTATTTTAATAGACACTTCTTTTAGTACATGCTGATAATAAAATTAGAAGAAATAAGCTGCTTAGGTTTGTGTGTGTGTGTGTGTGAGAGACAGAGAGAGAGAGAGAGAGAGAGAGAGAGAGAGAGAGAGAGAGAGAGAGAGAGAGAGAGAGAGAGAGAACTGGACACAAGCTAAAGTCACGTGGAGAGAAAGAACCTCAGATGAGAACATGTCTCCATATGCTTGTCTTGTAGGCCAGTCTATAGGCATTTTCTTAAAACATGACTGATTGAAGGGGACCCAGTTCCCTGGAGACAAACGCCATTCCTGTGCTGCTGTTACTCAGGTGTATGTATGAGAAAGCAAGCTGAGTAAGTCAGGAGAAGCTAGTCACTAAGCTTTCTGCCACTACCTCTGCTTCAGTTCTTCCTTGTAGGTTCTTGGCTTAAGTTCCTGCCCTAAAACATTTTAGAATAGAGAACCCTTTTTTTTTCCCCAGGTCGCTTTTGAGTCATGGTCTTTATCACTGAAATAGAAGTGAAGCTAAAATAAAATTATAAAATAATCCACCCTCTCAATTTTTCATTACAGATATTTCTTAAAAGTGATGGATATTCAAGGACAAAAATGGAGCAGAGACTGAATGAATGGCCAACCAGTGACCAGCCCAACTTGCGATCCATCTCATGGGCATGCATCAAACCCTGACACTATTACTAATGCTATGTTGTGCTTGTCCAAAGAAACCTATCATGGTTGTCTCTGAGAGGTTGTACCAGCAGCTGATTGAGAAAGATGCAGATACTTACAGCCAACCATTGAACTGGGTTGGGGACCTCTATAGATGAGTTAAGGAGTTGAAGGGACCCCATAGGAACACCAATAGTGTCTACTAACCTGGACCCCTAGGAGCTCCCAGAGACTAAGCCACTAATCAAAGAGCATACAGGGGCATGTCTGAGGCTCCAGGCACATATGGAGGACTGTCTTGCTTGGCCTTAGTGGGAGAGCATTTGCCTAATCCTGTAGAGACTTGATGCCTAGGAAAGGAGGATGCCCAAGGAGGGGGCGGGGAGCATTCTCCCAGAGGCCAAGGAGAGAGGGGATAGGGTGAAAAACTCTAGGAGGGGGGACCAGGAGGGGGAAACATTTGAGATGTAAATAAATAAAATAATTAATTTTTAAAAAGTAATGGATATACTGCTTCCCACTTTAAAAAAAAATACAAAGTCTAACAATATAAGTAACTAAGCTGTAAAGTATTATTGATTTAACAGAAAATACAAAAAAAAAATAAATAAAAAAATTTTAAGACATCAGAAAGGCATTGGTATCCTCTGATAGGCAAAATTTTTTGAAGATTTACCAAAGAAATTTCATTGCCTTAGAAATCCCAGAGCAGACAACCTTGGGGATAAGAATGGTAGAGATTTAGAAAGGTGTGTTGGAAGGCCAGAGGAAAGCCTCAGTGGAGAGCCTCAGTGGATTGGTCTAGCTGTGTATTTCAGAAGTTTCTCTAAAGATAAAAGAACCCAAAGTTGCTCTCTCACTCTACTTTTTCTACTTTAAAGTACTGTTAGTGGTAAGAGATCTTGCTCCTCTGCCAGTGAACACAGGCTACAAAAGAGAGGGATAGAGAGAGAGGTTCATTCACTCAAGAGTTTGTGAAAGTAATAACTACATACACCAGTGGATATCCCTCATACCATACATGAATATGAAGTGACCCCAAATCTACAGCCTGCTTCCAAGCAAGCCAGACTTCCAAATCTACGTTACCCAAAAGTACATATTACTTATTCAACAGCCAAGTGCTTCCTTGACAGTGTTTGCCCCACAGGTGGAAGCCAACTATGAACTCTGCACAGAGCAGACATCTCAGCTCTCTGTCCATCTTTTTAATTAGCACATCAGTCTGCACTTGGGCCTGGGAGATTGATAAATCATGTTAGTTTGTATCCTTTCACATTTCTATTGTTTGTACATTTTATTTCATAGTAGTTCATATATGCCATGCACTTTCCATTTCTTTGATTACCCTCCTGAATTGATCACGTTGCTCATAAGCCTTAAATGCCAATCACTGAATAGATGATAAGTGAATGTACTATTTGGATTTGTTTATTTTATCTTTGTTGCTGCAGTGATGTCCTAATAAAACCTAATCAGTGGAGTGACACAGGTTTGTAAACAATGATTAAGAGTGGCTTAATAGCTGAAATTAGAATTATATGTTCCTTTAGTTGATTGAAGTAGGTGATTCTATAAATTATTATTTTATCATTAATACAATTAATGTATATATTGATTTAAGCAAATAAACAGTTAAAGACTTCTCTTGGAATTAATTAATGTTTACCTGTTGGATAAGATGATCAATAAACCTAGAGTTACTGTCAATTTTAATCTTTCTTATGATTCTTTACTTTCCAAATATTTCCATGTATATTTTCCTTTGTTTGACTGTGTGGATTTTTTGTATTTTGTTTTTTGTTTCCCTGATATCACAACCTGCTTACAAGTTAAGATGAATTTAATCAACATGCACATCTGGTATCTAAGTGTAAGATACCCTTAACAAATAAAAATTGTTAATGCTTAATCTAAAGCTCACTAAATCGTTTTAAGGTGATTTTCAATTTTGTACTTACTTCTTATTCTTAAATATTATAATGGGATCTTCTAAGATAACTTTCTCTACTATACTTTTCCTTTTTTTTTTTTTATTGGAAATTTAATTTACATTTCAGATGTTCTCTCCTTACCCCATTTCCCCCCCTCCCTCCCAGGAACTCACTATCCCTTCCCCCCTCCTCCTGCCTCCACGTTGGTGTACCCCCACCCACCCTCCCCCGTACCTCACCTTCCCACTCTCGAATATCCCCCCCCACGACGTCCATGATCAGTTTAATGGTTAGCTGTGAGCATCTGCCTCTGAGTATGTCAGATTCAACTCACAGACCACATAAAGCTCAAGAAGAATGATGACCAATTAGGGGGGGCTTCAGTCCTTCTTAGAAGGAGTAACAAAATACTCAAGGGAGCAAATATGGAGACACAGTGCAGGACAGAAACTGAAGGAGGGACCGTCTACAGACATTCCACCCGGATATCCATTCTATGTGCAGTCACCAAAGGTAGAGGTTGATGTGGATGTCAGGATGTACATGCTGACAGGAGCCTGATATAGCTGTCTCCTTAGAAGTCTACTATACTTTTCCTAAACTTCAGGTATTCCTTCAAATTCATGGCAAAGGTTCAGAGAGCAGGAAAGAGAAATTAAAGTATAGGTTCGGCATAGTATTTATAACAACACTGTTTTTGAACATTTCTTTCACTCTTCAGGGTTTACTTGGTGTTTCCATTGACTTGACACATGGGTAGTTGATTGCATCATCAATATGCAGGTCTGACTTTTTACATAATATTGCATTGTACACTAGAGTCACATATAATGCACAAAATACTATTCTTTACAACTATGCACAACTATCTATGCACAAGATATGCATAATGAAATGTTTCACTTTCTGTCTTGATTATTTTCAACTTTAATAATGGAATATATAAAATAGAAATGTAAAAGAAAGGATCTTTAAAATTTTCAAGAATTTAGTCTATGTCTAGGGTAAACGTGTGGTCTTTATTTGAGTGACAACACTAATAAGCATGATGCTAGTGACAATGAAACAGGGAAAGGACCTTACTAACCGCACCTTTGTTGTAAAACACACTTAGCTTGTAAAACGTGGCCTATAGATGTTAATAGTGCTTGCCATAGTTAATTGTTTCCTAAAGTTCTCTGATTAATTTGTGTGTTGTAGAAAAAGAAAGTCTTCCTTGTGAACAAAATGAAACAATCATACACTGTGCACCAGCACTTTATTTAATTCTCCCTTAGGAGACATTTCTTTCTCATTTCATGATAAGGCAGGAAAATAAAACAACCCAGGGGTATTACTTAATTACGTGCTTGTTCAGCTGGAAATCAAATAGGTCACTCCTTTCTGAAGAAAAGCATCACAGTGAAGGAGAGGGCACAGGAAATAGCAGGTTTGAGGACCTGATGGTCTTCCTTACAGGATTTCTACTCACGTTGGCCAAGAGGAGAACTACTTAGGGTTGAATGCAAAGCATTATTTTATTTTTTAATTATTTATTTCATTCGGTAAGTATTTCTTTTATTTTTGAGAGTAAAATTACATAATTTTCTCCTCTTTCCTCCCTCCAAATTCTCTCCTATACATTTCATTGGCCTTTTTTCAAATTCATTGCTCCATGCATGTGGATCTATAGTAAAACAGAACTTGAACATAATTGCTAACTTAAAGAAAAACAAGCTGCACAATATTACTTGTGTGCATGTTTTCAGGAATGACATTTGTTATTGAATTATTAATTAGTGGATTCTTCTCTGTTAAAGAATTATACATATATACATATATATTCAAATTATATAAATACATATACATATACATATACATATACATATACATACACACACATAGTATCAAAGAG
Source organism: Mastomys natalensis (assembly GCA_021653895.1). Taxonomy (NCBI): domain Eukaryota; kingdom Metazoa; phylum Chordata; class Mammalia; order Rodentia; family Muridae; genus Mastomys; species Mastomys natalensis. The sequence goes on along the minus strand of JAJTUV010001332.1, from coordinate 139,773 downwards.
AACAAGGAGAAGTATATGAGAGAGTTTAGAAGGGGAAGAAAGGGATGATGTAATTAAATGTTAAAAGAAATAATAAAAAACAGGCTATAGAAAAATATCAGAGTTAAAGACTGAGAACCACAAATAAAAATATCTTCAATTCCTGATAAATATCAGTTCCAAACCTCCACTGATTGCCTGGCTTTGCTCATACTTTGATCAACTATTTTAAATAATCAAATTAAATATTTTTATTTCTCTAAAGCATAGATTGCATTTGTTTACATGTTTACAAAATATTGGCATATAACCAATGGCATGTTCACTAGCCATTTCAGCAGCTTTCTCCAGAGACAAACTACTTTTGGAACATTAGTCATGGGAAACTCTCATTATAGGGTATCCGATGTATTGTTGAAACACACATATACATGGCCAATGGGCCCATGCATTATGAGATCAATAACAGAAACAACTGTATTTTCTCCGAGACTTATGTACAAATTAACATGCATGAACTTTATGTCAATGACCTCTGCAATTCTGTCTCATAGGAAATCATCGTTAGGATTCATTCTCCACTAAATTCCAAGTATTCGTAGCGAATTCAATTCAAGTGATACTATCTCTCCCCAGTCGTAGAATGTGCATAGATTATAAGGAGAACAAAGACTGATTAGCATTGCTCATCCCGACCCTGAAAACAGTGTTCCAGACTTGCAAGTCAAGGTACTAGATTAGGTTGTCAAGCTATTAGTTGTGATTAATGCCAAAAAATACCATGGCAATAGGTTAGGGTTATTACACTTTCATAAGTAAGGTAATTCATATTTGATAGAAATATATTGTGACATAAAAGTAATACTCCCTGTTATACACTAGAATAAACAAAGTAAAATGTGTTACCCTATTGGAAGATCATAAGTAAGGGCTACAATGCAAACCTCTTCTGCTCTAGGAGACTGTGTTCCACTTCCATACCAGTGCTTTACTTAGGGACAACATGAATGCATATCGCATTGACTCAGTGGGTTAGGAGTACAGAGCCAGTCCTCTATATATCTGTGTATTCCCGAACCATAGATCCAGTCAACCACTGATCCAACTATTTGGGAAAGAAAAACAAAGCATATGTCTGTTGCAGGTAGGCACATATGTTGCCATTATTGTTATGTTTCTATCTATATAGCATCTATATTATATTAGATAATATATCAAACCTATTGATGATTTAAAAGCAATGGATATTGGTCATAAGCAAATACTCTTGTCATTTTCTATAAGGTACTTGAGCATTCCCAGATTCAAGTGCCCATAGTGGTCCTGAATCCAATTCCTCATTCGCAGTACTGAAGACTGCATTGCACTAAAGTACAGTGCCTCAATCTTTATTTCTGAGGTGCTGAAGATCCAACTGCTGTGGGCTCAGTGGAACAAAAACCCCGATAATAGTTTGCAGCCTTGGAGTAATGTGCTCTGCATAGTGCCTGTTCATTTAAATCTCTGTTTTAATCTGAGTTCCTATCTTTTTCCATTACTGAATATTAATAGTACTCTTTAAGTCAAAGCCTCTAAACCAGACATATACACAAATCATCAACATTTGTGAGAAAGAATAGCAAATGCCTGTGTAAATAGTGACAAATGTCCTGACAGAATTAAAAAAAAAAAAAAACAATGACCCTGGTATTGGATACGTAGAAAGGAATCAACAAGAAAATACAAAACTAAAGAGAAATTTTCAACAGCAAATCATATAGAATATGGTTTTGGTCCAGAAGTTTAAATATTTTTTTTCTCTAGACTATTTCTATACATTTTATAAATGAAGAACTTAAAAACACTTCCACTTTTAGGTCTTAACAGTTGTATTCATTTCCTTCACCTGTTTGATTGTATTTTCCTGTATTTCTTTACATTTATTCATTTCCTCTTTAAAGGCCTCTATCATTTCATAAATGAGAATTAAGGTCTTGCTCTTCAGGTGTGTTAGGATACTCAGGGCTTGGTGTAGTAGGAGAGCTGGGTTTTGATGGTACCATATTGCCCTGGCTTTTGTTAATTGTATTCTTTTTCTGACCTTTAGTCATATGGCTGTCTCTGGTGTTGGCTGGCCTGGTAGTCCTCTGGCACTACAAGTAGACGTGGTAGTCCCTGATGGCAGCAGGCCTCTGGTTGTCCTGGGTGACATCAGACCTCCAGAAACACAGGAAGAACAGTGTGGTCCAGGGAATGGAATGTAGATGACGGATTGCAGGTGGAATGTAACCGGAAGATGGAGTACCATTTTTTAATATTTGAAGAGACATCATAAAATTTCAGTGCACATTTTACATTCAAATATATACTCATAAAAACATGCAAACTCAGAATCATATGCTTAAAATGAATGTATCATCACATAAGCATACTATCACATTGATCTTTAGAATACCAAGTGGGAAAAGAAGACATTATTCTTTTCATTTAACATTGGCATGCTAAATTATGGGTACACGTATTTAAATGTCTAACCTTCTTTACATTGTGTATAGCATCATCTTCTCGATGTCAGTGGTGCAGGGAACACAGGAGTCTCCACAGCTGCAGAGTCCTTTTGCCATTTTCTCAATCAGATCAGACAGAAAGCTGCCTGTTTTCAAGGTGATAAAAACAGAAGATCTCCCACAGTGAAAGTGAGAGAGGATTTGCCTATGTATGCCTACTTCCGTAAAGCAGTCCAAGTATACAATCATAAGATATGCACCAAGCATTTATATGAAATATTTGCTGTTCCATGAGGAAACAATAAACTCTGTACAGTAATTCTTGCAAAGAGATGTGTGACTTAATAGCCCTTCCCATACCTCCTATGCACAAAACCCTAAGTTCAACCCCCAGCTTCAAAATCAAGCCCCCCTCCCAAAAAAGCACACCAAAGCAAAAAACTGTAAATAAATAAAATAAAATAAAATAAAATAAAATAAATAAAATAAAAAAAAAGCAAGAAAAATATCAGGAAAAGAAAATCAATGGAAGAAAATCAAAGGGTATAAACTGTGATCTGAAACACCAGACTTGCTTCTATCACACAGGAATATGGTTTCCCAAGGGAAATTTACAAAAGTCTTGATATTTGCCCCAATGGTCCCAAGTCAGAATATAAATACTGCTTTGATCAAACTATCCACCATTTCCCCCCCCTCCAATACCTCCCCTACCCACCTAATTTCATGTGTTTTTTAAAACAATGAATCCACTTAATACCACCAGTATGTACAGGGGTGTGGGGCTATCTGGATCATGGGATAGTATCTCATAGGTTGCATCCATGAAGAAGGCTGATTCTTCCTCTCCTAACAGTCATTAATTACTAATAGCTCCTCATCTATGGGTGGGACTTGCAACCATAGATATTCTATGCTCAATTTTTATCTGGCTTAATCATGTGCATGCTGTCTGTAGTGATTTGAATAGATATGGCCCCCCTAGACTCATGAGTTTGAATGCTTGTCCAAGTGATATTATTAGAAGGTGTGGCCCTTTGGAGAAGGAGCGACCTTGTTGTATCAAAGTGTATCAAAGGCAAGCTTTGAGATGATATATGCTCAGGCTACACTTAGTGTGGCATACAGTCTCCTTCTGCTGCCTTCAGATCAAGATGAAGAGCTCTCAGCTCCTTCCCCAACACCCTGTCTGCCTGGAGGCTGCCACCCTGATAATAATGAACTAGATCTCTGAAAGTGTAAGCCAGCCTGGATTAATGTTTTCCTTTATAAGAGTTGTCTTGGTCATGGTGTCTTTTCACAGCAACAAAACCCAAACTAAGACACTGTCAAAAGTGCTGTGAGTTCCTATGTGTAACTGCCCTGTCATATCCAGAAAAGTTTCACCATATTCACCCACTGCCGCTGGCTCTTACAGTGTTACAAGTCTCTTCCTAAGTAATCCTTGAAGTGGAAATATTGATGTCCCACTTAGGACTGAGCGCTTCTCATGCCCCTATTCTCTGTATGTTGATCTGCTGTGGGTCTCTGTGTTAACTGTCATGTACTGCAAAAAGTAACATCTGTAGTGAAAGGTGAGAGACTCACCAATCAAGGAACCATTTTAGAAATTTTTCTATAGTCAGAAAAAAAATGCACTCTTCAATAAACTCATGAAAAATAATGTAACAGTACAAAACGGTCAGTGGTAATTGTTAACTGATATTTATTACAGACTTCATGAAAACTGAAAGTTCAACTCTAAACCCATCCATGTCTTTTGTTTTATACTCTGAATTTTTATTTCCTGTCTATAGGAGACAATTAGACACAGCAAGATAAAACATAAGTCATAGTGTCCAGAAAACAGCTTCTGTGTTTTTCCTTTAATTGAAAACTGATTTTTTCCTCATATTATATGCCCTAATCACCATTTGCTTTACTTCTACTTCTCCCAGATTTTCCCTACTTTCTCTCCTATCCAGACCTATCCTCTGTCTGACTCTCATGATAAGTAAGGAAGGCATTCTTGTCAGAGCTACCTAAGACAGGCTTAGTCTTATTTATGAAATGAAAAAGGGGAGAGGCAGAAGCTTTTGGGGATACTTGGCAAGATTCTGACATGGGCCAAGAACAAGGAAATGGACTTCAGAAAGGAATCTGACATTAGGCTAGAAAAAAGAAATAATCTCAGGCAGGAATCTAAACATTAGGCTAGAACAAAGAAGTAATTTCAGGCAGGAATCTAAATTTTAGTCTAGAACAAGGCTTCAGACATGAAAACAACTTTGGGCTAGGTCAGGGAAGTATCCTCAGATATTTTGGTCATCTTGATAAGCCTTTAGAAACAGTGATCACAGGAGTGTTCACGGAACTTTGATAATTGCCTTGCTTGTTCTTTGACTATTTATGTTTATTGTCTTGCTTGTTCCTTGACTATTTTCATCTATTGTATTGCTAGTTCCTCAACCTACAACTGACCTTAATACTTGCATGTAATTAAATTGGTATAAAAGCAAAAAGGAGGAGGGAGGATGGGATGGGGGTTTCTAGGTGAGGGAAATTGGTAAAGGGGATGGCATCTGAAATGTAGATAAATAAAATATCCAATTTAAAAAAAGAAAGAAAATAAACAGGATGGCCTTGCCTGGCAGCAATGGGAGGGGAGGCCCTGGGTCCTGTGGAGCTTTGATGCCCCAGTATAAGGGATGCTGAAGTGCAGTGGGGTGGAAGAGGGTGGATGGGAGAGTCCTCTCATGAAGGCAAATAGGGAGGAGGAAGAGGGTGGATGTGGGATGGGCAGGGGTTGTGGAGGGGTAACTGGGAAGAGGGATATCATTTGAAATGTAAAGGAATAAAATGATTAATAAAATAAAGAAATAAAAACATGTTAAAATCATCAATAATAAAAAAAGAAACAGGCTTCTAAGGGATTAGAATAGAATAGAATAGAATAGAATAGAATAGAATAGAATAGAATAGAAAAACTAACACTCTGGTTTAGGACAAAACAAACAGAAGAAATAGAGGTTCATTCTTACTCACTTTAAGACACTGATTTGGTTTTTGTTTTATGTGTATGAATGTCTGCCTGCACTTATATATGGGCATCAAGTGTGTACCTGATGCCTGCTGATATCAGAAAAGAGCATCAGAGCCTCTGTAAACTGGAGTTATAGACAGTTATGAGCAGACATGCAGGTATAGGGTATAGTGAACCAACCCTGGATCCTCTGGAAGATCAATGAGAGTTCTGAGTGATGCTGAGCCATGATTCCTGCCTGCCTCCTCTGATTGGTTTTCTTCCCTACTTCATTAGTAGGTTGCACTGATATGTGTTGGTCCTTTCCACAGGAGCGGTTTTTGTAACACAGAAGGCATTCAGTCTACTTAACAGGTTACTTTTCCTTATATTTAGTACTCTCTGATTCATAATCAATTTTTCTTCTGTTTTTTACCTCCTATTTGATGCAAAACTGCAATAAAGAAAAACAGTCTATTCATAACTTTTCATGAGTTCTACTTGCTCTCTTGTTTCTGCATCCTTCTTTCTAGCCTTACAACTCTCCCCACTTCTAAGGATCAAGTTGCTATTCTTCTACTTCCTTCCTGATAACACAAAAACACACATTTTTAAATGCTTATCAGTTCTATAAGCCATCACTTCTCTTCGTGTTCTCCCACCATCCAACCTTTACATTCTTTCATTAGCATGTCTTTTCTGTAGAACCTAGAATTTGTTTCTCTTTCTCTATGACCTGGGTGTTGTACTGGATCCTTTATACTCTTTTTCTGTTTCATTTTATGCATGTAGATTGCAAAGAAGGTTAAGGAGTAGATCGAGTGACCAAGGATATCTATGAATAAATGTGTTCCTAGGAAGGACAGGGAAGTCTCATCTATGAACTGACAATAGATAGATAGATAGATAGATAGATAGATAGATAGATAGATAGATATAATATACATATACATATACATATACATATACATATACATATACATATACATATATAAATGGTGATGCCAATGAGTACAGGAAAAATTCCACACCATCCTGCTGTTAGATGAAAGAGCTATAGGTGGTCATTTGTTTCCCATAGAGGGGGAATCAGTCTTCCCTACAGACTACAGAGGTTGTCCAATTTCAATAGGTATCCCTAGACACATGAACATACAAACAGAGCTAAATGGACACAGTAAGCAGTATATACTCAGTAGGAAATATATGCATGTGAATATATATACACTCAAATATCTATACATGTGAGCATATATGTACATATTCATACATATAAGTATAGGGAAGAGGACTTGAAATTAGTATTCTTAATATCTGCATGCTTTAATACATTCTGATATTATATTGAAACTATAAATTAATTAAAATCACTCTATGGTAATGTAAAAAACACAAAATATTTTTTTTCACCAAACTGTATTTCTGAAATTAAAACTTAGGTTTTATTATATTATATATGTGTGTGTATGTTTGTGTGTGTGTGAGTACATTCAAAAATTACTATTCATAAATACAGCAATATATAAAGAATGATTATCTACAAATATCTTACAGGAAGTACCCACATAGCACAAAGCTAGAATTAAAAAATAAAAAGAACATAGCTGCACAGACTGATTTTCAATGCAGATTTATAAGGTAAAGCAACCCAGTTTAAAAAGTGAAAAACATATATTTACTCCTGTGTTTACCAAAAATCGAATGGTAACTCCCCTTTGAATGCCATCCAGTATAAGAGGAGCCCATTAAAGAAGGATCCTAACAAAATGAGAGTGTTCCAAAGAAGACACACATGGTATAACTGCTCAGGCATCAACATTCATTTTATTTTCTCAGTGTGCTGTGGTTTTTGTCAGATGTCATTAATGACCTGCTGTCTGTGTTCCAGAGATAAAGCGAAATGAACCCGAATCAAGAATGAGAGAGGATGCTTGACATGTGATGGACCATATAAGGTCTGCATGTGTGGCATTCAGAAGCCCTACAAGTGCCAGCCAGAATGATTCCACCCTGTCCAAGCTGTCAAGAGTATGAATACAAGTATAAATAGAGATAGATATCCATAGTTCAGAGAATCTTGGACTTGAAGCTCTATGCATTTGTGCAAAATAAACCAGAAAATTTCTATTAATGTATCCTATTTTACTGATATATTTCACAAACATTTTATCTTCTATGATATATTTGGCTTCAGTACATTTTCTATAAGCCAAACATAAACTTAATAACAAGACTGAGACAATCATTGGATTGAGCATAGGGTCTGCAGTGGAGGAGTTAGAGAAAGGACTGAAGGAGCTGAAGGGGTTTGCAACCCATAGGAAGAACAACACTATCAACCAACCGGACCCTCCCAGAGCTTCCAGGAACTAAACCACCAACCAAAGAGTACACATGGAGGGACCCATGACTCCAGCTGATTATGTAGCAGAGAATGGCCTTGTCAGGCATCATGGTTAAAGAGCCCCTTGGTCCTGTGAATGCTTGATGCCCCAGTGTAGGGGAATATGAGGGCAGAGAGGAGGGAATGGATGGGTGGGTGAGGGAACACCCTCATAGAAGCAGGGGGAGGGGGGATGGGATAGAGGATTGGGGGAGGGACTGGGAAAGGGGATACTATTTGCAATGTAAATAAAGAGAATATTCAATACAAAAAACATGTACAATCAACTAAAAAAAAAAAGGCTGAGAAGCATATTAACATAAGCAACTTTAAAATCAATCACAAATATGTACACAAATAATTGTAGAAGGGTATTATGATGTCCAAAATAGTTTTAAAACAGAAACTATCAAAGACTTATTTTGAAGTGTGGGGAGAAAAAATTTTGGTGAAAGAAGATATGGAACACAAAACTATCTATTCTAAATTAGAAACAAATTTTAAAATAGGAAGAAAAACACGTAAAGTGATAGAAATAGAAAACAAAAATAAAATCCTGTTTACAACTCCTTACATAGACTTTCTACCTAAGTAATGTATCAAAACCCCAATGAAAGCAGTGAGTGCTATATGCAGCTCTTGTCTGTAACTCTGTCCTTCAAATTGATCTTCAATTTGAAGATGTCCTTCAAACATCTCTTCCTGGAGTGGCGAGTTAGGCTGTAACACTCAGAAGCAGATGTAACTTCTCCAGGATAGCTGTTTCTTTGGACAGGATGCTCTACAAAAAGCCAACAAAGGTTTCTGAGATTTTGACTATGCAAGATGTGGGTTACCTGATGTGCTGTCTTTGATTCACCCATGTTCCTATCAGTGCCCCTTGGATGTTGTTACAGGAACCTAGATGTGAGACTCAAACTGACTCTTCATTGTTTACTATTATTATTATTATTATTATTATTATTATTATTATATTTTGTCTGTCTTTGGTACCTGTACTCAGGTAATTAGACACTTGTTTACATTTTCCCAATTAAAGTCACACAACAGCAATGCAACAAAAATTTCATAGAGCTGATGTTGATACTTGGTTTTAGCTGCTTGAAAAACACATATGATAGTAGCTTAAATCTTTAATAAAAACTATAGGGTCTAATGACATCTATCAAAATGAGTCAAACAATTACATTGTTCCCACAGGACTTTGATTATTACACTTGGTTCAAAAAATAAAACTTTTAAGTTAGAATCATTTTAAACTTAGGTATTGGAAATGCTGGGTGTTTAGGAACTAAACATACTTCTAAGTGGGCAAAGTTAAGACTAATAGAATTGATTGAAATGTAAGAAATTTTAAAGCAATACACTATCATAAAATTTGACAAGCATAGTACATGAAATGCATCATTGAAACGAGACATCAACCTACCCTCCTTTAGAAAACACTATTTCTTTTTTTCTCTCTTTAATCCACCAATGATTATAATTTTCTTGTACAGAAAGAAAGTTTAAGTTTTTGACGCTTAAGAAGAGACACTTGAAAAACACATTTCTAAAGAAAATGTTCAAAAGTAGTTCAAAAGTTAATGTGGTTACTTTCTCTGAGATGAAGAAAAAATAATCAATATACACAATTTTCAATCTCTTGAAGAATTTATTCTTTTTAAATTGCAGGTTGGTCATAACAACACTTACATCTGAGTAAGTTTCCTATTCAGGAAGGCAAGCTCCTTTCTATTCCATACTTACATTATAGAGACTTGAAAACGCTCAAGCTAGAGAAGCACGTGATAACCCAGGAGTGTACTCGAACTGAACAAACTACCTTCCTATTGTTTTAATAATAAAGAACTTAATAAAACAAATTATTTTACTAACATTTAATATATATATTAAAATGTTAATTTTAGCAGAACCAACTAAGCAATATACACTACCAAAGCATTATGAGGAAAGAAACACTGTTCAAAGTATATTTTAGTCATGGAATTATAGATTACTAATATTTTTGTTTAGAAAAATTTGTAAGGATATTTACATGGTAATGATTATTTAGTAGACAATTAAAATATTAATGTTTAAGATATTATTACATATGTTATGAATGGTTTTAATCATTACTATATAATTAGATATTTGTAGGAAAGAAATGAGATAATCCATCATAGCACTTAGTATTGTACAAATCTTTAAAGATATATGCACTTCAGTTTAATTATACTTTGATGGATTGGCCATTTAATTTTAATAAGACATATGTGATCAATTATATCTTTTAAATAACTATAGATGTTTATTTATGAGAATAATGAACGATATTCATAAGAAACTATCATATAAAGAATAGAGTTTAAAGCAGGAAAATAATAATAAAATATAAAAAATAATATTTAATTTATGGACAGAAAGTAGTGTCTTGGTTAGTTTTCTATAGCTATAAAATGACACTATGAGCAGGGTAACTCATTTAAAAAAGTATTTCTCCTTCCAGTCTGCACCTGAGCACTGAGCAGAGCTTGAGTTTCAGCTCTGGAGCCAATCCTACAAAACCCAATGGAGGTGGAACTCCCAAGACTGCTAACCACCCTCTCCCCAAGATATGAGGTAAGGAGGCAGCAACACACTAGCCGCATCAGTGAGTATCTGGGACCCACGGAGACCCAGGAACTCACTCCTGGCTAGGGGCACCAGTTCCTTCCGGTCTGCACCTGAGCACTGAGCAGATCTTGAGAGTCAGCTTTTCACCTAATCCCACAAAAATCAGAAGGGGCTGGACTCCCAGGAGCTCTAACACACTCAGGAACATAGCATCATAGGATCACCAGATCTCAGGACATTGGTCACACCAGGATTTGTGGCTCCCAGAGGCAGCCTGACTCCCAAAAGCTCTTACACCCAGGATCTCAGGATCACAGGATCACATAGACAGCTGACTCTGAGGACTCTGAGGAGTTCTGACACAACCAAAATAACAGGAAAGACAGGCACCAGTCAGAGACAGTGAGTGAAGGTAGCACTAAAGATAACCAGATGGCAAAAGGCAAGCACAAGAACACTAGCATCAGCAACCAAGGGTACTTGGCATCATCTGAACCTAGTTCTCCCACTACAGCAAGTGCTAGATACCCCATCACACTGGAAAAACTAGATTCAGATTCAAAATCACTTCTCATAAAGACGATAGAGGACTTTAAGAAGGACATAAACAACTCCCTTAAAGAAATACACAAGAACACAGGTAAAAAGGTAGAAGCCCTTAAAGGGGAAACAAAAAAATCCCTTAAAAAACTACAGGAAAACACAACTAAACAGGTGAAGGAATTGAACAAAAACATCCATGACATAAAAATGAAAGTAGAAACAATAAAGAAACCACAAAGGAAGACTACTCTGGAGATAGAAAACCTAGGAAAGAGATCAGTAGACATATGCAAGCATCACGAACAGAATACAAGAGATACAAGAAAGAATCTCAGGTGCAGAAGATATCAGAGAAAATATTGACACAACTGTCAAAGAAAATGCAAATTACAAAAAGTTCCTAACCCCAAACCTCCAGGAAATCCAGGACACAATGAGAAGACCAATCCTAAAGATAATAGGTATAAAGGAGAGTGAAGATTCCCAACTTAAAGGGCCAGTGAATGTCTTCAACAAAATTATAGAAGGAAACTTTCCTAACCTAAAGAACGAGATACCCATAAACATACAAGAAGCCTACAAAACTCCAAATAGACTAGACTAGAAAAGAAATACCTCTCATCACATAATAATCAAAACACCAAAGGCACATAAGAAAGAAAGAATATTAAAAGCAGTAAGAGAAAATGTCAAGTAACACATAAAGGCAGACCTATCAGAATTACACCAGACTTCTCACAAGAAACACTAAAAGCCAGAAGATCCTGTACAGATATTCCATGACCAAACCAAATTTATACAATGTCTTTCCACAAATCCAGCACTACAATGGATAATAGAGAGAAAATACCAATACAAGGAAGGAAATTATAATCTCCTCCCAACAAACCCAAAAGAAGATACCTACACAAATATAACTCCACCTCTAATGACAAAAATAACAGGAAGCAACAGTCACTTCTCCTTAATATCTCTTAACATCAATGGACTCAATTTCCCAGTAAAAAGACATAGACTAACAGACTAGATATGTAAACAGGATTCAGCATTTTGATGCATATAGGAAACCCTCCTCAATGACAAAGACAGACACTACCTTTGAGTAGAAGGCTGGAAAACATTTTTTCAAACAAATGGTCCTAAGAAACAAGCTGCAGTAGTTTTTCTAATATCAAATAAAATCGACTTTCAATTTAAAGCAATCAAAAAAAGATAAGGAAGGACACTTCATACTCATAAAAAAAAAAAAAAAAAAAAAAGTCAGCCAAGATGAACTCTCAATTCTGAACATCTATGCTCCAAATGCAAGCACACCCACTTTCATAAAAGAAACCTTACTAAAGCTCAAAACACACATTACACCTCACACAATAATAGTGGGAGACTTCAACAATGGACAGATCATTGGAACAGAAACTAAACAAAGACGCAGTGAAAGTAAGAGAAATTATGAACCAAATGGATTTAACAGATATCTATAGAACATTTCATCCTAAAACAAAAGAATATACCTTTTTCTCAGCATCTCACGGTACCTTCTCCAAAATGGACCATATAATTGGTCACAAAGCAGGCCTCAACAGATACAAGAAAATTAAAATAATCCCATGCATCCTATCAGATCACCATGGATTAAGACTGATCTTCAATAAGGACAAAAGCAATGGAAAGCCCACCACAAACACATGGAAACTGAACAACGCTCTACTCAATGATAACTTAATCAGGGAAGAAATAAAGATAGAAATTAAAGACTTTTTAGAATTAAATGAAAATGATGACACATCATACCAAACTTATGAGACACAATGAGTGGTGCTAAGAGGAAAATTCATAGTTCTAAGTGCCTACAAAAAGAAACTGGAGAGAGCATATACTAACAATTTGACAGCACACCTGAAAGCTCTAGAACAAAAAGAAGCAAACACACCAAAGAGGAGTAGACAGCAGGAAATAATCAAACTCAGGGCTGAAATGAACCAAGTAGAGACAAAAAGAATGAATAAAAGAATCAATAAAACCAGGAGGTGGTTCTTTGAGAAAATCAGCAAGATAGATAAACCCTTAGCCAAACTTACCAGAGGGCACAGAGACAGTATCTAAATTAATAAAATCAGAACTGAAAAGGAAGACATAAAAATAGAAACTGAGGAAATTCAAAAAAAATCATCAGATCCTACTACAAAAGACTATACTCAACAAAATTGGAAAATCTGGATGAAATGGACAATTTTCTAGACAGATACCAGCTACCAAATTCAAATCAGAACCAGATAAACTATCTAAACAGTCCCGTAACCCCCCCCCAAAAAAAATAGAAGCAGTCATTAAAAGTCTCCCCACCCAAAAATCCCAGAACAGGGTGGTTTTTAGTGCAGAATTCTATCAGACTTTCAAAGAAGACCTAATACTAATTATCTTGAAACTATTCCACAAAATAGAAACAAAAGGAACATTACCCAATTCATTCTATAAAGCCACAATTATGCTCTTACCTAAACCACACAAAGACCCAACAAAGAAGGGAATTTCAAACCAATCTGCCTTATGAATATAGATGCAAAAATACTGAATAAAATTCTTGCAAACTGAATCCAAGAACACATCAAAACAATCATCCATCATGATCAAATAGGCTTTATCCCAGGAATGCTGGGATGGTTTAATATACAGAAATCCATCAATGTAATCCACTATATAAACAAACTTAAAGAAAAAAAACCACATGATCACCTCACTAGATGCTGAGAAAGCATTTGACAAAATTCACCACTCTTTCATGGTAAAAGCCTTGGAAAGATCAGGAATCCAAGGCCCATGCATAAGTATAGTAAAAGCAATATACAACAAACAAGTAGCCAACATCAAACTAAATGGAAAGAAACTTAAAGCAATCCCACTAAAATCAGGAACTGTATTGGACATATGTTCCTGACCCACCTTTGCTTGCCTATATCCCAAATGGGACAAGCTGCCTTGGCTCAAGGTTTTAGACCTTGTGCATCAGAGAATCAAAAAGAGAAATTATAATGACTCTTGTGTTTTTCTTAATGGTGACTAGTTATCTGGTCTCAATCATGTACTGATCTAGAAATCAATCCAATATTGACCTGCATGTTCTTTGACTATCTGGGTTTATTGTCTTGCTTGTACCTTGACTATTTTCATCTATTGTATTGCTAGTTCCTCAACCTACAACTGACCTTAATATTTGCATGTAATTTAAATGGTATAAAAGCAAAAAAGAAGGAGGAGAGATGGGATAGGGGATTAAATGGGGGAGGGGGAATGGGAAAAAGGGGATAACATCTGAAATGTAAATAAACTGTTGAATAAAAATAAATAAAATACAAATAAATAGATAGATAAATAAATAAGTATTTAATTGGGGACTTTCATACGGATTGACAGGTTATTCCCTGGTTATTATTGTTCATTATGGTGGAAAGAAGGCAGGGTCAGGCATAGTGCTGAAGCAGATGCTGAGAACTCTACATTCTGATCCAAAGGCCACAGACAGACATACACACACACACAAACACACACACATACAGAGAGAGAGAGACCTAGACAGAGACAGAGACAGAGACACACAGAGAGAGACAGAGAGACAGAGACAGAGAGACAGAGAGAAACAGAGACAGAGACACTGTGCATTCCATTAGCTTTTGAAACCTCAAAATTCACCCTATTAATACACCTCCTCCAATAAGGCCACACCTCCTAAATCCTTCCCAAATAGTTCCAATAACTGGTAAAGAGCATTCAAATAGGTGAGCCTAAAAATTATTCTCATTTGAACGACCACAAATAGTAATCATGTAAAATCCTTTTAAAAAGATTTTTCCTCTAGAAATCTGTAGAATATTTTCCAAGTAGTAAACGCATAGTGAGAATAATGACATCACAGAATGTTGCATATATCAGCCCTCAATCACCAGTGTACACCCAACATATCCCTAAGTATCTGATCTACAGCAGTTGTTTGCTAGAATTTCCTTTGCCCAAATGACTAGTATAATGGCTTTTTTCCTTCACTGAGTTATAGACTCACATCTTGATTTTGCCTAGTTTTCAGTTAACAGATTTGTGGATTTCTTATAGAATCTTATAGCAAAAAGGGTGGTCTAAGAAGGAGGGTCTCATATTTTTCTTTTCCTCTTTCTCTTCTGTATCTCACACTTTGTGTGTGTGTGTGTGTGTGTGTGTGTGTGTGTGTGTGTGTGTGTGTGTGTGTGTTTATTTTAATGATCCAGAGAGGTCAAGGAAATCGCAAGAAAAACCATAGAACTAACTGACCTGGCCTCATGGGGTTCACAGAGACTGAAGTGACAATCAGGGAGCCTACATGGGTCTGACCTAGGTCCTCTGCAGATATGTTACAGCTGTGTAGCCTGGTCTTCTTGTGGGACTCCTAACTGTGGGAGTAAAGGTTATCTTTGACTCTTTTGCTGCTTTTGTGACCTTTATTTCTCCTACTGGACTGCCTTGTCCAGCCATCCTTAATATGAGTTGAGATGCCTAGATTTATTACAACTTTATATGCCATGTTTGGTTGATATCCCTGGAATGCCTGCCCTTTTCTGAAGCAAAATGAAGGAGGAGTGGGTGGGTGAAAGAGAAGGAGACTAGGAGGAGAGTAGGGAGTGGAAACTGTGATCAGATGTAATATATGAGAGAACAATAAATAAAAAAGCAAAGGACTATAATATAATCAATATAATATGATATAATATAAACAGAACAATATGATAAATCAAAAACTAACACATTGGAATTGACAAAAATTCAAACATAAGGAAAAGAGTTCAAGAGAAGACACAAAAATTAGAGATGCATTTATTTTGCACACTCAACAATTTCATAAAAACACTAATGTGGAAGCCATAATATATGTGCAATGGTGTAGGCCTTGGGCATGCTGCCTCCATCTCTGTGAGTTCATATGGACTTTGCTCATGCTTATTTAAAGAGTTTGTTTCTTTGTGTCTTCCATACCTTCTGGCTCTTACACTTTTTCTACTGCCTATTCCCGAGGGAACCCTGAGTACTGAGAGGAGGAATTTGATGTTAGCAACTTAACATTTTGGCTAGATTGAATGCCCAAAAAACTGTCAGACTTCACCTCTATCTGTCTCTACAGCATTAAAGTTAAAGAAATGTGCAATCGTCCTTATCATATAAAAATAAATACTTAACATTTCAGTTGCTCTGGAAATAATTTCATTCACAGTAGTTCATGCTTAATGTAAAAGCCTATGTATTCAAACAATCAGAAAATTTGGTATTTTTCTCATAAAGTCAACATTGTTAACCCATTGAGTCCATTACACAGTTCATAAAACCATGTTTGTTCTAGTTGAAATAGTGATTTTTGTCTCCATTTATTTGGTTTTGTGCTGAGACTTCTTGCACTCTTTCCCAAGCTTGTCCTAAACTCATGCTTGTACAGGCTCAGCCTTCCAAGTGCTGATCTACTACCTGGCTGAGATAAGCATCTTCAGAAAGTATCTGTTCCACCTGCTTGCTGCTCTCTCTTCTTAAAGTTTAGCAGTTTATCTAGAAACAGTGAATGCAAGAATGTGGAAATGTAATCTGGTACTGGTATTGGTCACACAGGAGTGTAGCTAGAAGTAAAGAAGAAGGGACAGTAAAAGGTCAGGAGATGGAAATCAGAAAATCTGCTAACATTAGAGAAAAGACCAGAGCTTGTACTTAGGTCCTGGATCTTTGAGTCAGGGAGAAAGCACTTTTAAGAAGTAGAATCATTTTGACACTTATCTACTACATTCTGTAATCATTTATCTTGGAGAGAGAAATAGATGTAAGAGATTAATAAATGCACTCCTACTAAATGTATCTAGCTTTTCCAACAGAAGTGCAGGGAGCACTGACAACCAGATACTTGGCAGATAATAATTCCACTATATATGCACAGCACTAACTGTCAAACATTAAACATTTGATTAAAAACCTCAAAAAATAGCAAAGGAACTGTTGATATAAAAGAAAAATACCTTCTTGAAAATATATTCAGACCAAACAAACAGAATGCACAAGCACACAATGTGACTAAAGTGTGGACTGTGAGTAGTTTTGGATTAGGTTAACTCAGCAATGAACTGGTAAGACTCATTATGATTTTGGGTCTGTCTGTTTATTTGTTTGTTTGCTTGTTTTATAAGATGGGAAACAAATTGGAAGTCCTATAGTGCGATGGTGTTGTCAGTAAACTTTTAAGAGAATTATATTGGCTGCAATTCTCATAAAATATTGTCAACAGCTGAGCTTGGGAAGCAGGGAGGCACTTTAGAAGACCTTTAGAAAAATGCAGTGGGTGACAGAGGTAAGTTGGACAATCCTCTATACAGTTCAAATGTTTGCTAAGTGGGACTTTTGAGGGAGTCATATAAGAGTAAGTAGGTAGGCTAAGAGGGTGTGAAACAATGAAAGCATCTATCCCAGAAGTTAATAAAGATGCTTTTACCAAACCAGAGATGCTTCTCTATAGGCAACGAAGCAAACACATACAGTTATCAAAAATATATGCCAGACAATTTAAAACAGAGAAAGCAAACCGTTAGCATTGTGGCACAAAAGAGACATTTTATATCAATATTTATATCAATAAGATAAAATTTTATATCAGGATTCTCAATATTGTACTATTCCTTTGCACTATAATCTGGGTGACTTCTAAATGGTACAAGATTAAGCTTTGGGTGGTGGCCAAGTGTTTCTTTCAATCTGTGAAAAAGGAATAAAAGTCTGAGAGGGAGTAGAAAAAACACGATGTGTACATTCTGTCTTTTCTTACTTAAAGGTAGCAAAAACTGTAAATGAGAAGCCATTGTCCATTTTCCATTACAGTCTATGTACTTGATGCTGGTCAATTAACCCCTCGGCAGCAAAAGCTCCTGATTTATTTTGTTGTTATAAATACAAAACTAGACTTGCACATGATCTCTTTTGAGTTGTACAATGAAAAAAAGAAATAGTCAAAGGCCTTGTCTCCATTTTGCTCTCTAGCCTGGGCAACTCAGAGTGTTTCAGTTAAGATCTAATCAGAGAGGTTGAAATGAAAACAATAAATAGGAACTGGTTTTTCTAACCAAGGAACACTATTATGGTGTGAGGGAAAGGAATAATACATTTTAGCACGCATACGTTTGACCTTTAAAATACCTTATGAAATGGAAACTAAAAAATTTTCTAAGTTCAAAGGTAAAAGTGATCTTAAATATAATCAAGAAGCATTATTTGAAAATCTCTATCATATGCATGCACTCTACCCAGTTCTATGTTGTCTAGGGACGGTTACATATACACATTGTACATTGACTAGAGTTTTCCTACACCCAGTCATCACTGATTTTTCTCTAATGGTCCCTTGTTCCATTGTCCTCTTTGTTCCTCTAGACAATGACAGAAAGATATTCTTATAAGTCACTTTAGAATGCTATGAAATCAAGATATCATTCATCTAAGTTAAATGCTGAAACATTATTTTAAATTGTGAATATTATCCTTAGTTATTACACATAGTTAAAACCACAATTATATGAGCCCTACACTGAAAAGAATGTGCGCTTGTAAAACTAATTGTGTCAAGAGAACACCCGCAGGTTGAATAGTATATATAGTATATATACAACCAGTATTGCCTTAAATAATTAATATTAAACAAAATTACATCATACATTTTCATAAATTTCCTTTTATAATCTTTATATATACACTTATACAAAGGAAAGATCTTGTCATGGTTGTTCTTACTTTTGTTACATAAGTAAACCACACACATCATTTTCAATTTTTGTTCTCCCCTACATTATCATAGACATTCCTAATGCACACACACACACACACACACACACACACACACACACACATACATATATATATTCATTCAGCTCCTTAAGGAATAAATATTAATAGACTAATAGACTAATAGGCAAGATAAACTTTGCCAGGAATTCAGTCTTCAAGTATACATTTTTTCCTGAATTTGATATGTGTGCAATTTAATATTGAGGTAAATCCACACAGCACCAATATAAATATACCATGGTTTCTTATAACTCTGGAAGTAAAAATAAAAGATAACTTTATTAATTATATTGCAAAACATTAAGCTGGAACACATGTATCTATACTGCTGGCAATAAATATTAAATTTTGCTTCTAATTATATATTCAAAATGATGGTTTAGGGTAATCATGAATTGTTGTTATTTATTGTTTTTGTGTTTATTAGTGGGTTTTTTGCTTTGTTTTTGCTTTTGCTGTGTAAGCATCAGGTACTATGAAGCCTCGGTTGCCTTGGGACTTACTATGCAAACCGAGCTGTTCTTGAACTCAGAGATCTTCCTATTTCTGCCTTGCGAGTGCTAGCATTAAAGGTGTGCACCACCACACCCAGCTCCTAGGATGGTTGATAGAAAAAGCCTATGATTAATTAACATAGAATTTCTTTGGTCTGGAAGGTTTATCCTTCCAACCATATTCAGGAAGTGTACATGGTTTTTGTAGGCTGTCACTTGAATATAATAAATAAAACAAAAGAATATACACTGAAACTTGTTGCTTTGGGTTTTCTTTGGTAACCGTATCTTTATATTCTTGTGTGGAGTCTTGTGTTAGTAATTTCCTGATTCATATTTTTGCTTACTTATTAGGTAAACATCCAACTGCTGGTTTGATAAGACTATCAAGTTGCAAGTTCCAATTAAATTTTAGGCATGAACAAAGGGAAACACAAAATCATATTACAATAAGTGAAAGGATAAAAATACAAAGAAAAAATGACTATGATTAACCAACACACATGCCCAATTTTGTAAATTAATAAATAAACAAACAAACTTTGCAAAACACCTTTAGTTTACATTTGATTCTTTTACATGTCACAGAACCCTGGAATTTGGTATGAAATTCTCAAATATGTTAATATCTGTAATTATTTAGTAATTTCACTTATGACATATTTCACTTGCCTGAGTAGTCTGAGGTTCTATGTCAGGTGTTACAGATGGTGGCACATCAGACCTTCATAGCTAGTATTCTGTTATTTGTATGGATGACATTTTCCTATGCACTCATCAGAAAGTGGATGCCAAGCTCCTATCCATTTCTCCATTGTGAATATTGCTCCAGAAAATATTAGAGTGAAGCTTTCACTTCAACATGCTGATTTTCAGTCCATTTACTTACATGCTAGATAGAGGACTTGTTGGTTTTGCATAGTGGTTCTTCATTCGTTTCATTTTGTGTGTGTGGAAACTCCATATTTTATCTATGATGACTTTGCTAATTTATGTCCCTTCCAATAACAACCAAGGGTTGGCTTTCTTCTGCATCTTCAGCAGCACTTGGTATCTTTGGTCATTTAGACAGTAACTGTCATTACCCAAGCTAGGGAACCTCATGGTTGCTATTTTCATTTGTATTTACTTGATTATTTTTAATGATGACTATTTTTCTAAATACTACTAAACCGCTTACATATTCATTTGAGAAATGTCAGTTCAGTTCTCTAGTCTGCTTTTAAATGCATTTTTATTACCACTGGCAGCTTATAGTTAAGTCATTTGAATCTTTATAGATGCTAGATATGAATCATTTATCAGATAAGTCGTTTACAAACATTTTTTCCCATTCTGTAGGTTTCTTCTTCACTCTAACAACTGTTTCTTTTGCTGCAAGAAAGCAATTTAGGCTGATGTATTCAAATTTTTATGCTTATTTTCTATGCTTTTGGGATTTTAATATAAAAAAGAATGTCTATTATAGTAATATCATGCCAATCTCCTTTCTCTCAGCAATTTAATCAGTTTTGTATTAAAATATTTAGCCCATTATGAATGGATTGCTATGAATGTCTTCCTCGTCCAGAACCATTTATTGAGAAGACATCTTTTCTCCTGTGTTTATTCTAGGGTGAAAAATTGTGTTATATTAATATCTAGTACACACATACATGTATGTATACACATGTACATATACCATGCACATCACACACAAATACCTGTGCTATATCACAAATATACAGACATCACACCACAAATACATTCCAAGTACTACACCATACATAAATAACACACAGACATCATACCACACACATATATGTATATCACATACCATATTCACACATCTTATACACACAAACTACATTCTACACCTCCCACACAAACCATAACACACATATGCACCATATATCATATGTGTTACACACCACAGAAACACATGCACACACACAGTAAATAAAAATAAGATTAAAAAAAAAATCTTACTATCAGATACAATTTAGAAGGAGAAACGGAGCAATAAAAACAAGAACATAAAATCTGTTCAACAATATTTATAAAGCAAATTTTAGTTGAATTCTAAATAGCTAGTATTCTTATTTATGTATTAGAAAAATTAAGTCATTGACAACCTCCAATACTGGTTGAGTTGAGAACTGAACAACTGAAACTCTGCTTGCTAGTATATGTATAAAATAGAAACACTATTTTGAAAATTGTAAATTTAGTCATTCAATGAAATATAAATCAATTATGATATTCACAGATTGCAAAAAAGAGAATCTGTTCATCTTTCAGCAATTATTTTTATATACTAGGTACTATTAAGTGTTGAAGGATTTTCTTTTTTTTAATTTAATTTTCTTTTACACTCCAGATTTTATCCTCCCCCCAGTCCACCCTCTGACTGTTCCACATCTCATACCTCCTCCCCCAACCCCTGTCTCCACAAGGCTGTTCCCACCCAACCCCCCACCCCACCAGACCTCTAAACACCCTGAGGCCTCCAGTCTCTTGAGACTTAGGTGCATCTTCTCTGAGTGTGTATCAGCAGAGCAGTGCAGTAGAAGCATGTTGGGCCCATAACCCAGAGGTCAATAGGCTGAAACCATCCTCTGCTAATTAGTTTTGAAGAATTTACAATACATGAAATCCTACCTAAAATGTACAAGAAAACTTATTCTTCCTTATCCATTCTATTCATTCACAGTTCCCTTGTGACAGCTATCTACAAGGGGACTCAAACAAACTAGGAGGAAAAGGAGAGTCATTTCAGTAAAGTGGTGTTTTTATTAGACTTTTAAAATGTATTTTACTCTATATAAAGTTTATCTTAATTAAAATAATTAATTTAAAAATCTTGCCACTTTTTAAATTATTACCCTAGCTGACTGCACTCTTTATTGATGAATATTTTGTTTGTTAGCTGTGTTGAGATTTAACTTTAAAATTAAGATGTAGATTTTGTTGTTATGACAGCAGCTAGAATTACTTGAACTAAAACCATATGAGTTAACATAAAAACAGACATTTTAAAGTGCATTTATATAGAAAATATATCAGTTCTCCACTATGCTAATTTAATAGTGTCTTTGTGATAAATTATGACCACTCGTCCATTTATCTAACCATTTTACATAGATACACTCTACTAAGATACATTCAAGAATATTTTTAAAAACCTGGTTTAATCACACGACATTTCTCTTTTTGAATCTTTATACAATATGTCCAGATGCTAGAGCCAAAAGCAAGAATTTTATAGACATTTCCTCCTTGTGTTCCTAAAGCACTGTTTTGAGTTAGATATTATTTGTCTCATACTTACTTCTTCTTTAGTAGATGAAATGCGTCTTAGAATTTAAGGAAGCTGTCAAAAAGTAAAGCGACTACAGGTTGCTCTCCACAAACTGATGACAAGAACCCAATACAATTCACTGAACATGAAAATGTTGAGCCTACCTAGGATCTTTATCCTTATGGTCTAGTGTCTTTGTCACAGGAAGGTATACTGCAGGCTACCGACAGAAAAATTAACACCCTCCCAACCACAACCCCTTTAATCTACAATGACGCCCTGCCTGGAACACATGCCGGGACAATGATGGCACAAAGCTTATGGAAGTAACCAATCAATGTTTTATTTAACTTAAGGCTTATTTTATGAAATGGAACTCCTTACTCAACACTGCTTGTGTGAGCGAGAGCCTGACATTAGAGATCAAATACTGTGGTAAAATCAAATGCTACTGGTCTAAAACAACAGCAACAAGAAAGTATCAATAAAATGATTTCTGATGACTTCGGCTACAGTCATCAATCAGTGTCTTGTTCAACCATTATCAGAAAAGTTTCCTCCTGTAGCACATTAGAACACATATAGAGAATATGAAGAGAGTGAGAAATCATAGAACACTTAGCTCCAAATGCAATGTTGTTAAGAAATCCCTCCCCTCAGGACCCATGGAACCCTGTAGAAGAATTTAAGAGTCAGAGGGAATGGAGGACAGGAGGAAAACTAGTTTACCTAAATCAACATGAACAAAGCTCACATGGACTCATAGAGACTGAAGCAGCATTCACAGATTGTCCATAGATCGATTCCAGCTCATATGCATTTATGTTGTGGCTTCAAGTTTAGTGTTTTTTATGGGATTTATGAATGTGTATATGAGTGGGTCTCTGATTCTTGGGATTTTGGGGCCTTCTCTTGGGCTCTTTTCTTCTGCTGCTAGTTTATCTTTTTATTCTAATGGGTTAGTTTTTGTTTTACTATTATCTCTTAAAAGTATGGGGTTTTTCTTATGAGAGAAAGAAAGTGGATTTAGATGGCAGGGGAAGTAGGGAGAAACTGGGAAGAGAGAGATAGAGTGTGTGTGTGTGTGTGTGTGTGTGTGTGTGTGTGTGTGTGTGTGTGTGTGTAGGGATATAATCAGTAAATACTATATGAAAAAGCAATCTATTTTCAAAAAAAAAGGAAAACATAAGTGATTGGTGGTTGTTACAGAAACAAGTGTAAGGTTAAGGAAAAGTAAAATAAATGAGGAATGGAATGGCTAACAAATCTATTTCATAATTAAACACACACATACACACACACACACACATGCACATACACATACCCCAGTGTAGCACGTGAGTTTCCTGAACTCAGGTTGCTCCACATTAAAACAGTAAACCATTAAAAAGAATATGCAAACATTTTAAAATCAACTTAAAACACACTGTATAAATGCCCATGATTATCAGGAAAAGAACATTACAAAAGTCTCATCCTCCTTCCTCAAGAGTTGGTCTCTATAGCAACTCCTTGACAATGGGCATCTGTTATGCATTCGCTCTGTGAGATGAGGATCTCTGTGGAGCTCATGGTCTCTGCAGAGTACCAGAGTGTGTGCCTGCTTTGAACTTCCTTAGCTATACAGCATTGAAGAGAGTTCCTAATCCTGAGCTTTGGCAGTTGCCAAGGGTCACAAACACCCTAACAGCTTCAAACTAATAACAGTATGGGACTCACAACTTTTGTTGGATTCCAAGGATTGTGTTGATTTCCTTAGTAATTTTGTGTATCAAGACATTCTGGCCACAATATACCCTGCTGAGTGATCAGAGCAAGGCAAAATAAGGTAAAATTTCAATTGCAAGCTCATAAAATGGATCTTTAATGAACCTGGAAAAAAGAATTGCACATAGCTCTGGATATTTACCAGGAACTTAGCCACTAAATGTGTCTGAATCTGTAATTAGTGACAATAGAAAATTTGTGGGAAAAATGCACTGTTTCTTAAATCAAGCACACCTCTAGATAAAAGAATTTCAAACATCTGAAGAGAGTTAAAGTAATAATTTTGTATAAATAAAATAATTAAAGTTTGCTAATTAAAATCATCATAATTTTATGAATATCTACAATTGTCTAATGCTGTTCTAATACAGAGTTTGTTAGTTACATAATATAAGAGAAAATCTTTGAAGGAGTTGAATGTTTGAAAATGAAAGTGTCCAAATGACTGAGAGGATGAGTGGGACACATCTATGTGTACCTTGTATTATTTATTAACATTCTTCATCTATTTTCTCCCACAAATGCCATGGTACAAAATTTATAAATAGTTACAACATATTATTTGATCACACCCTTCTAGGAAGGAAGAAAGTCAAATTTATCCAGTGACATTTATAATCTAAGAATATTTTCATATTAAAATTTCAATGCTACAATGATTAACTTTCCTTAGAAGATTTTTTTATACCTCTGAGCTATTTTATATTTCAACAAGAGTCATACATACTCATGAAAACACATTCATGTTTATTGGGTCATCCTATTGCTTACAAATCACTAACCAGTGCCTTGATACTATCTTTTGAGGAAAGTATTCATTCTCCATCAGTGCTGACATTTCAAATTCCATGACAACATGTAGCATGTATATGACAACAATCTTCATTTTGTGTAAGAGACTAATTATCTACCATGGCAGTTTTCTGGAAGATCACACCAAATTGTCTCCTTCTGACAGACTCGGGATAATATAGCATTCTGACATAGAAGATTGGAATGTTTTAGAGAGGAGGGGGCATATAATTTTAAGAAAGAAGTTTAAGGTAGCTCTTTTCTTCCATGGATATGCTTCCTAACACAAACGGCTTATAACCGTTATCAAAGTATACATCAGTGCTTTTATCAAGTCACTTTTGAAACCTGTCAAGTGACTTCATTCTTACCTTACGTCTTTCATGAAACCTTTCAGGTAATTGCTTCTTTATGGGAGGCAAGCCATAAGAATGTTCTGTGACATTGCCTTTAGTGTTGATTGATCAGAAAATGACAATCCTCACCTTCTTCTGGAAGCCAATTCCCAAAGAACTTATTCATTAGTGTCTCTCAATCACTTGTATCATGTAAACCAATGCATCCCATCCACTGAACAGACTGGGACTGACGATCCAAATTTAGGTTCAGCTAGAAATCAACTCACTAAACTCATTTTAACTCACTAGAGCAATTCATTATTGCTGTTGTTTGGTTGGCGTTGGTTTTGTTTTTTTCTGCCAAGTTCAATATCTGTCTACAGGATCTTTTGTGGGAAACTGTACTACCTTCTTTCTCTTCAACCTATTCTCATTGCTAACATACTATGTTAGCAGACATACATATTCAACATAATTATCCTCAAAATAAAATTTCTTTGAAAACAGTTGTCTTAGTCAGTGTTCAATTGCTGTGAAGAGACACCATGACTAAGGTAATTCTTATGAAGAAAACATTTAATTGGGGCTTAATTACAATTGAGACATTTAACCCATTATATTCATGCCCAGGACCGTGGTGGCACAAAGGTAGACAGAGTGCTGCTGAAGTAGCTGAGAATTCTACATCTAGAACCTCAGGCAGAAGGAAGACAGAGACTTCCTTGGAAGAGGTTTTTTGTAACCCCACAGCCCAGCCCAGTGACAAATTTCCTCCAGCAAGGCCCCATCTCCTAATACTTTCAAGTAGCACCACTCCCTGATGACCAAGTATTCAAATCTATGTGTCACTCTGGGCCATTCTTATTCAAATCATCACAATAGCGTTTTGTGCATTTTTTAAGGACTAAAGTTATGGAGGAATAACCAATCTAGAGATGAAGTTGGTCAGAAAATTATGATGGTCTTGTGGGAAAGGAAGCCCACTGATTTAAAAAGAAAAGTAATACCATCCTATACGTAGCCCTTTAAGAAGGGAAGGTGAGGTCTGAGCCCAAGGACACAATGAAGTGATTCTTTCAGGATGTAATGGAGTGGTACAGAGACTGTACTCATCATGGAGACTATGCAAGATACTGTGAAAGTTTGTCACATTATAATAAGAGATGTTCAAATTATGACTTTTTGTCTCCTGCATAAAGTAAGTAAACGCAACAGACTCCTTTTTTTTCGTTCTTTCTTTTTCTCTTTTTTTTTTTTAAATTTATTTAGTTATTTAAATCACATCATAATTGACTTATTTACACAGGGGTTATAAACACAAAAAGGCAGGATGTGGGGAAGGGAATGGCACCGGAGCATAGGTGTTCAGGGGGAGTACAGATACCTTTCAGAACAGGGTATCAGCTGAGTGTAGGTTCAGGGGACAGGTCACTATGGCTCTGCCTACAATTCACTTGTCCTTATCTAAGTTGGTACTGTCCACCGAGGCTGCCTATTTATAAGACCTATGACTAATTGGGTTGGTAAATTTCCACAGAAGCCGCCTGTTTACAATAGCTTATAGCCTGCTGTTTCAGTGTTTTTCCACAGAGACCCAAGACTTGGTGTTAGCATGCATGTATGTCAGGACTATTGCTGACTTTAGGCCTATGGCCGATTTTAGGCCTTTAGTGTATATGTAGGGCTGCTCCTGACATCTCCTCCCTTCTCTAAGTATAGAGGGCCTTGGCGATTCTATTCTTTCGAAGGCGGAGATAGAGGCCTGACCTCCAATAATTGAAGGGGACCTTGTAATGGCTCAGGTCCTCCTGGCAACAGACCCCTTAATGTTTTGTATCTTTATGGTCTGGTTTTAGAAACTTTTCAGTTGTAATCGTAGGTGCATACATACATACCTGTTTTTCTTACAGGCAACACATTCAAATGTTAAGCATTATTGACAGTTCTGGTAGGTATATAATGGAAGATTTTTAAAAACATATTTGAATAGCGTTGTACAATAGTATTTGCTATAATAAATTATTATACAGCATCTGTAATAAATCAAAATTCAAGCAGGTTCCCAGCTAGAGAAATTTGATTAGTATGCTCTGGCATTGATATTTTTGCCCCATAATTTAATGACATGATAAGTTGTGAAAGTTTTAGTAGCTTGTTGAGGCAAATAGAAATAATGTACACAATTGATTTAGTTCAGACAAGTTAATGATCACTATATAAAATTCTAAAATTTATCTGACTCATACATATAGAAAAATTGAAGAAAAAACTGGGAAAAACAATAATTTATAGGGGTCACAAATAAATATTAATTTTTGTTTTTAATAAAAATTTAAATATGATTATAAGAAGTCTAAATATTTCCAAGCTCCAGTATAAGAAGGCAGCAATTCATACAAAAATAATTCACAATCACATACCAGTTAGATTGATAATGAAAATGGAAGTAATTGGTAAGTAGAAACTAGTTGTTTTAATTGAATTCAAAATAGGCAGACAAGAAAAATGACAGAATTTTTTGAAATAAAAAATATTACAAGGCCAGACAGACAATAAAAAAAGAAATCAGGAACTCCAAATGAACAAAGAAAGGGATAGCTGTCCCTAAAAGTAACGACTGAGACCCTCAGGGTACTGGAATTCACACAGGTACAATTTCAACCAATTCACTTGCTCTGTTCTCTACGCTTGTCTTCCAAACAGTGAGAGCTCCCTTGGCATAATTAAGACAAAGAAGTAGCCTGGGAAAACTTAAATCTCCTATGTTAATCAAAACCTGTTTTTCAATGCCCCTATGAGAATACCAAATATTTAAGTTTAGAGTTGTTGCCTGATGCCCCCACCATTCCCACACCCTCCCCAAATCTATAATAGCACTAACAAGCTGGCATGTACAAATCCCTGAGCAGCTTTAAGGAAGTTATTTCACTCACCGCCTTCTTATCGCTAAAACTAAAATGAGATGGAATAATCTATGCTAAGACCTCTGCAAGGAACTGTGACCAGGTAAACTATTGAGGACAAAGGAAAAGGAGGCCTGCTTTCATTTTATAACGTGTTTCACAAGAAATTCCAATCAGAAAGGCTTTCAATTAATTGACTTTATTCATTTACATTTTCTTCTTCATCTCAAGTGTAGGAATGCTTTAAAATGATCAAATGACTTAGTCATTTGGTAGTTTTGATTTCAGTCACTGAAGATTACATCTTTTTGATAATTTTTCTCTTCCTTGTGTATGAACAGAAATAAGGAAGTCTATAGCATAAGTTAGTAAAGAGTTTTCTAAAGGCTGATGGAATAGTATACCGACACCATGAAGTAAGCAATCAAGTGTGTATTAAAATGTGAGTGTGGAATAAACAAATATGATTCTGGGAACACACACACACACACACACACACACATACACACACACCATGCACAGCAAATGCTCCCTGGAAGCACCACTCCTGGGTAAACATACCACTTGATAAACAGCAAGTTGTCAAGTATTCTGTTGTCCTTGCAAGCCAACGGCCAAAAACACCAGTCTACCTATATCCAAGCTACAATTCATAAGTATTTGGCTCAGCAAACAAAATGTCTATGAATCTTAAAAATACTGATTTATAAGCGGACAGTGGTGGCCCAGCCTTTAATCCAGCACTTGGGAGGCAGAGGCAGGCGATTTCTGAGTTCGAGGCCAGCCTGGTCTACAGAATGATTCCAGGACAGCCAGGGCTACACAGAGAAACCTAGTACACTAAAAACCAAAATAAAATAAATAAATAAATAAATAAATAAATAAATAAATATAAAAAAATACTGATTTATTCATTTGCTACAAACGCATTGTAAATTTCTCCTTTTACATGTGTTGTGCTTTTCCTTCCCTGATGAGAAAGAGAGGCTGATTGTAAAAGCAGTTTTTCCTTAAGGCAGAAAAGACGGTCTAAAGTTGTTTCAAAGTTGCAGTTTAGCACAAGATTTTGTGGTTTCCTTCTTAGCCAGCAGCCCCCTTTGCTTTATGTTCCCATTCATGTGACGTTGGTGTTTACAATGTGAAAACTACCGTGAGGATTTTAATGAAAAGATAAGTAAACTAGAACACAGTTGTTTCCGATTAAACGGTCTGTACTTCACAAACTCTTTTTTCCTTATCTTTGAAATAACAAGATATGACTCTCCAAGGGTCTTGTGGAGATTAGCTGGAAACATGTACCTTGAAATACCAATAAATCCTCAAAAATATTTACTATTATTTCTTACTAAGTTTAAAGGACAACAAAGCGGTAGACAAATCCCTTGATAGCCACAGTAAATAGCAATCTGCAAGCCACATAAAACCGTGCTTTCCACAAGGAGACATGAAACCAAATTGTCCATGCTGTTTAAAACAGTATTTCATGTTTCTTTTTCTTAAAAGAAGTTTCCAAAGCAGGAATAAGAGTCAAAGAAGCTAGGAAAAGAGACACTACAGCAGCCTCGGCAGAGCGGACACTACAGCAGCCTCGGTAGAGCGGCTACCTTTGAAGCTCAGAGGATTTCTTTTTGAGCAGTTTTCTGCCCAGCAACAGAGCCTCTACAGCCTAATGAGAAGGCAGAGTGCTCTTGTTATTAAAAAGTCCATCTGGGGTCGTGCCTACACATTTGAGAATTTGTATCTTGATCTTTCAACCATCCCCAGTGTTCAGAGGGAGTGTTTTCAGGTTCTGAATGTGTGTATTTCCAGCAAGCACTGGAACCATAAATGGAATCATAAAACCATCTGCCCCTAAATGAGTACTTAACCTGAAGATTTGTACACACACCATTAAACTACCTGGAAAAAAAAATGTGTTTCTTACATAGCAAGTACCCTTAGTCACGTGTGGCATTTTGTTTAATCGATAGTTTTTTTTAGCTACTGCTTATCTAGCCTTGATTTTCCCTTCTGGGGGTTCATGCATTAGTATACATCCCACCTAAATGCTTCACGCTGGTCATTTTGACATGTTCTATATTTTAGAGTAAACAAAGGAATAATGATTTTTGCCAACCCTGGGTGACTTGTCTTTTGTAATTTGTCATGCCAGATTTCATCAGCTACTTTATACTGGTTTGGTGGAGAGATGCAACAAAATGCAATTGCCTGAGAACCAAACAATTTATCATAGCATGACACGTCCTAAATGATGAAGTTCCAGTATCAATACCAGAAAACGTTTCCTGGTACTCAAGGAACATACAACAAATAGAAGGATATCATCCAGTGTCCACAACCATGCTGAACTTTTTGTTCATTTCAATAAAAAACAATATGCTCTAGTATAACCTCCCTGATTATATGACATGTACATATACTATATGTGATAATATATATATATATATATATATATATATATATATATATATATATATATATATATAAATTTTTTACAAACCTAAAACTCAAATACTAATTCAGAACTTATATATCAAGGGCAGTGCACTCCAAAGTTTAAATTTCCCCAGCTTTAACATCAGTCCCTTAGCACCTGCTAATTATGAGACATAGCTTCTAAGTTCATATGAATAAAATTTCAGAATGCTTCTAAGACCAGGGAATCATCAAGAAAAGTGGATAGACTCATTAGGAAAACCCAGTGATTGCAGTGTCAAATGAAGCATTATTTTGATTGTTTTTTAGTGCGAGTTTCTTCCTTGGGAGTCTGCCAACACACATTTTTTAAAAAACATACCTCCCATTGGAAATTACTTAAAGCCCATTTTTCATTTGCTTTATATATTAGGTATAGTAATAAAATGAAAATTTTAATGCAAATATAAGGATATCTTTTACAATGTATGTCATTTATTTAGATGGCCTTATTTCTAACATATAAATATTTAACAATAATCAAAGAAGTTATGTGTGTTTGTTACTATATCTAAAATGTTATTATATCTAAATCTAAGAATGAGATTTATAACTTATAATAATTGGGAATAATCTCTTTTCTCTCCCTTCATTATTCCCTCTTTCTATACCACTATTATTCTCTTCCTTCCTTTCTCCATTCTCTTTTCTTCTCCCTTTCTCTCTTTCTTTTCTTCTGTTTCTCTCTGTTCTGGGGATCTGTTCTAGACCCCGGGGAAGTAGCCTACCACTGAGAAGTTATAGGTCATTTATTCAGAACATCAAAAGCACTAATATCTACACAGTGTTCTATTCATTTCTCAGTTTTCACAGTAATGGTTGCAGGAACATGTCGAACGTTTGTTCTATTGTTGAGAAAATGAAAGCACTAATATTCATGCTTCAAACACAAGACAAATAATTTAAAATTATAATTAAGTACATGGTAAATATCAACAATGATGTCTTAGTCAATGTTCTATTTCTGTGAAGAGAAAATGTGATCACAGAAGCCCTGATGGAAAAAAAAATATTTAATCGGCTTGCTTACAGTTTCAGATTTCGTCCACTGTCATCATGGTGTGCTTCATGGTGGCCGTCAGACAATCATGGTGCGGGAGATAGAGCTGTGAGATCTACATCCAGATCTGTAGGCAGCAGCAAGTGAGTGCCATTGGGCCTGGCTTGGTCTCTTGAAACCTCAAAGGCCACCCATTTTGACACAATTCCTCCTAATTCTTTGAAATAGTATCACTCCCTATACATTGAAATATACAAACTTGTTAGGACTATTCTTATTTAAACAACCATATTTTACTGCCTGATTCCCATAGGCTTACACCCATATTATAATACAAAGATGCATACAGTCTAACTTCAAAAGTCACCATAGTTTATCACAGTCTCAACACTGTTTAAAAGTCCCAAGTTCAAAGTCTCTTAACTCAAAGCAATCTCTTATTGTAACTGCCTGTAAAATCAAAGTCAATGACACAGAATATGTATTACCATTCTAGAAAGGAGGAAAGGGAGCAGAGTGAGGACATACTAGGCCAAAATAAGACCAAAAACCAGCAGAGCACACTCCAAACCCTAAATTTTCATGTCTGATGTCAAGGTACATTTTTGATCTCCAATTCCTTTTAGCTTTGTTGAGTGCAACAGACTTGTCTCTCTTGGGCTGTTTCCAAAACCTGTTAGCAGCTCCACTTGGTATGTAGCCCTTGAATTTGGCATCTCCAGCCTTCTGGAGTTCCAGAGAAATCCAGGTTTCATCTTCACAACTGTAGGCAATGTAGTATCTCTGATCTTCCATGCAAGAACAACCCCAACAGACTCCTGGACTTAATGGCTTTCCTTAGCCACAGAAGGAAAGTCTACCACCCCTTTCTTTTATTCTTGACTCTAAAGCCGGAAGCACATGGCCAAAACTGCCAAGTTCTGCTGCTTTCTGGGTCTATAACACGACCCCTTGTTGAAATACATTTTTTTGTATTTATTTATTTATTTATTTTACACTCCAGATTTCATTTCCCTCACTGTCCACCCTCCTATTGCTCCACATCCCATACCTCTTCCCTGTCTCTCTGTCTCCATCGAGGATGTCTCAAACCCCCAAACTCCACCTCACTAGACCTCTAAACTCCCTGGGGCCTCCAGTCTCTTGAGGGTAGAGAGTTAGGTGTGTCTTCTCTGACTGAACCCAGACCCGCAGCGAAGTGTACTTTCACAAGCTTGCTGTTTTAGACGTCTGCATTCACTGCTTCAGCTTTTCTTTAAGTCCTTTCACAAGTTGGAAGCTTAGCTGGGCAGCGTCTTGCCCTAAAATGACCATTCCTTTATTCCATTTAGCATCAGGCTTTTCTTTATGCTTATCTCTTTGAGCACTGGACTGACTCCGTGATATTTCCAGTATTCTTTGTCTCCTCAAACTGTATATTTTATATTTTTCTTTACTAGGTAGTCTTGAAATCTCTTCTGCCAATGCCACTACTATAAATAAAAAAATAAATAAAAACCATTTTAGGCTCAAAATTTTTAGGACAAAAGAAAGGATCCATATTCTTCACCAAATATCACAAGAACACTGTCTTCCACATTCCTGCTAGCATAGCTCAGTAAACTCCTTCTAAAGCTTCAATTGTTTTCCTAATCCAAAATCCCAAAGTCCACATTCTATCATCAGGAAGCATGGTAACACTGTCACAGTAATACCTCCTCCTCACACCAACTTTTATCTTAATCAGTAGTATATCCCTGTGAAGAGACACTATGACCTCAGCAACTCTTATAAACGAAATAATTTAATTTTGGTTTGCTTAGAGTTTCAGAGATGCAGTCCATTGTCATCATGACAGGGAGCATGGTGGCAGGCAAACATGGTTCTGGGGAAGAATCTGAGAGTCGTATGCATGGGTCTGAGGGCAACAAGAAGAGAAAGAGTCACTGGGCATGGTTTGGGCTCTTGAAACTCCAAAGATCACCCTCAATGGCACACTTCCTCCAACAAGGCAATCTATAATCCTTCCAAAGAGTGCCACTCTCTGATAACAAATCATTATAATCAATGTGCCTATGGGGGCCATTTGTATT
Organism: Mastomys natalensis; assembly: GCA_021653895.1. Lineage (NCBI taxonomy): Eukaryota > Metazoa > Chordata > Mammalia > Rodentia > Muridae > Mastomys > Mastomys natalensis. Next base: position 105,832 of record JAJTUV010001332.1, on the reverse strand, counting down.
CAAACAACTTCAGGGTACTAGTGCTGAGAAAATTAGACACAAGCTTCCATCCTAACCCAGAAACTATCAATAAATGTTGCAAATAAAAACAAATGATTTTTCCAGGATGTTTCAGTGAAGATAAAAATCATTCTTTAGGGTAGGTCTCATACCCAGCCAACACAAAAGAAACTCAGTGGTATCTTCATAATTCTTTGTCTCAGAATGTTTTGTTGAGGCTTTTAGTTGTTCTTATAGGCCCTGTGCATATGTAGTAGAGCTTCCCCTTTAAATTATAATTAGGAAACATCTCTTCACATTGTCTATATATTCAGTTAATTCAACTGACATCCAATCAATACATCAAAATATTTTCATGAAATTTAACACCATCATTTAACATATATGAAGAAACAACAAATATCAGCCCACATTTACTTTTCAAGCAATATAGTAGACTCGAAGATGCTCAGCACATATTAAATCTGTGGTAATTCAAAAGGAAGTAATTTGATTATGTTTTCAAGGACATTTTCATCTTGAATTGTACTGCCTCAAAAATTAACTCCCAAATTATTCTAAAGTTTCATCACTTACTGCTTTGAAATAGCCATTGCGTAGAATATTGTCTATCAACCAGCCAAAGAATGCCTTCCAAATTATACCTGAAAGCAGGAAGTATAGCTGCCGTTGTCTCCAGTATACGGATTTATTACAAACCAATGACAAGTGTTTCACTGTTGGTTTGTTTAGAGGTTGTGTTGATGGCCATGATTGTTGTTGTTTGTTTGTTTGTTTGAAACAAGATTTTCCTGTATAGCTTCCACTGGTTTTGAATTCAAAGTCTTTCTGACTCAAGCTCCTTAGTTCTAAGCTGTGATATTCCATCACACCCAGCTTAACAAGAATCCTGTAAAAACTCTTTGTTCCCATCCAAGATGGTTATCTTTCTCTTTGCATATTAACAGTGTTTCTAAAGTATTTGTTATATGACAAGTGTAGTATAGTAAGTCCCAAACTGAAAGTATTTCTCCTCACTGTCTATTAAGCTTCATGCCATTGGTTTCTGTAACTAGACAAGGTTGATCAGTCTTGATGTTTAATGTAATACGCTTTATTTCAAACTTGCTTAGAATATGGAAACAAGACTTTGAGCTCAGAAACTCTTTAAGGTTATCATAACTCTAGATATTTCTGGTCTCTGGTCAAGCACTTACCACTGCTGCCTACTTTCCATTTTTAAGAGATTGCTACTTCTGACAACAATTCCGAATACTTTTGTTTGAAAAGGTGCAAAAGTAACATTTCCCTGTCTTTTGGTCCTTAGGTTCCAGCTTCTACAATCAAAGATGTAATGTGTGGCCAGAGGAGCTGCTGATGTTGACGGCAAATCTCTGAGCATTAAGATCATCATAATTACTTACCAAATGTTCTCTGTGTGTTTTACACGCTGTGTCTAATGTTGAATAAAATTGCTCAGTTCTCTAATCAAAAAGACTTCAGGCTCTGCTTGGGTGATCCAGACAATAAAAGAAATTATCTATGTAATACAAGGTTGTAATGTATTGCTGTAGAACAAAATGCATTGTATTATGAGACAAAAAGACAATTGAGACTTAATTTTATTCCTGGTTCCAGGAAAAGCTATTCAGAGGAATTACTCTTAGACATAAAATTTGTATAAATCTGTCTAGTAACTGTCAAATGAGCAAATTATGTGTGTGTGCACACTCACCTGTGAGAGGGAAAGACAGAGAAAATGTGTGTGGTGTGTGTGTGTGTGTGTGTGAGAGAGAGAGAGAGAGAGGAGGAGTGGAGGAGGATGAGGAGAGAGAGGAGGAGGAGAGTGGGAGATGGGAGGGAGAGAGGGAGGAGGAAGGAGGGAGGAAGGAGGAGGAGGAGAGAGGGACAGAGGAGGGAGGAAGGAAGAGGAAGGAGAGAGGGAGGGAGGAAGGAGAGAGGGAAGAGGAAGGAGGAAGGGAAGGAGAGGGGAGGGAGGGGAGGGAGGAAGGAGGAGAGGAAGGGAAGGAGAGAGGGAGGGAAGATGTGCATGTGTCTGTGAATGAGGGTGACTGTGACAAAAGGTGGAAAAGGAAACAGAATGAAGAAGTTGGTGCTACAAGAAGAAGAAAGAATCAAATGGGAAGAGAAAAGAGGGCTAAAGGGCAACCATGATGAGGTGCCATATGCTTCTATTCTAGACCTACAAATAGAACTATCTTCAGCTCCTCCTCTATTCTTTTGAGTGAAAACCTATATTGTGGAAACATCATTCTCTCTGTCTCTCTCTGTCTCTTGTGTGTGTGTGTGTGTGTGTGTAGAGAGAGAGAGAGAGAGAGAGAAAGATACACAATACTAACCTTTAATAGAAAAATTTTAAACAATAGAATTATGAATTACAGGTTCTGGAAGAGGAAAGGCACAATTATTAAGAAATCTATGCAAAGTAATAACAAATAAACTAAACAATAAGATTCATGTGATGACCAACATTATTTTATGAATAACATGTGCATTTTGATAAACTATGATTTATATTTACTATGTACAAACACAATAAAATTAGGAAAAATTAAGAGAACGAGGCACAATGTAAAAAACTACTTATCTTAGCAAGAAAAGAATTATTTATTTTAATTAGTTCCACTAATTTCAACAAATAAATTATGGTTTTTTGAAGATTAACAATATTTCTCAAAATAAAAATGAGTATAATATAGAAACCATAAATAGTAAATTGTTGGACTTGATAAGGCTTGAATAAAACAATTAAATAAGAGTTAGTATTTTAAGCAAATTCATAAAATAAAATATGTTTTTAAAGAGCCACATACTGCTGCTTATTCAGCAATTGTCACCCATTTATATGGCAAAGACGTGATTAGATAACTCAATGTTTTAATCAAGAAAGTCCCCTGGATATAAGTGTGTGTCTGGTTCAAAGTAAGAAATGGAATTACATTATTTTAAAATAACAGTGGTAATTTTAATCAAGATTTTTGCCTAAATTTGCGAGCTAAGTGAGTAACTGATTACATAATAATCAAAAAACTAATCTTGTTAGATGGTGATACCCAAATTTTCATATGTCTAAAAATAGTCATTTAAGATTTTGTTCTAATTAGATCCACATATATTAATGAAAAAAAAGGACAGGTGTTTTCTTTAAAAGTAATTCCTACCAATATAATTTAGTGACATAGATGTGGTTGCTGCTGCAAAATGGACCTAAAAAATACATTACTGCTTTAAGAAAGTGTTTAATCAGTTGGCATGCAAATGCTTCAAAGTAAGTAATTGAACATTTGGTTAATCTTATGGTTGGTTGATAATTGCTTATTTCCCCCAAAAATCAACCATTATTGAAAATCTACTTTATGTCCAGCAGTGTGGTAGACTCTGCGACACATTAGGGTATAAGTCATGCACATTTTCATTACATTACAGACTTAAAATTCTATTGAAAGAAAACAATATAAACATATAAAGTAGGAATATATGCTATTTTACATATGAAATGACAACCAAGAGAATAAACAGTAGAAAGGAAGTCATTGTGCAAATCAGCAAGTGTCTAGAGATACACACTAGAACCAACATAACCAGAAACCAAAGCCTGTGGTCCCATAGAGCCTGCCTAACACTGATCCCTGCTTTCCAACTTGACCAACCTAAACATGGTTTGTCACACACCATGACTGTAATCATTAAGATCCACTTCTTCCCACTGTCATCTGAGATTTTCAATACACATTGCAACCCTCAATCCTTCCCAGATTGAGACAAAAAACACAGTTCTCGTCACAACCAACACAGGACAAGCATCAAAATCCCAGGGCTTGGCTAGCTATCCTTGCCCATGAGAAACCCTGATTTACCAATGACTACTTGGGAAATAGACTCACTTAGGTAGAAACAGTCAGTGTAGAGCTTCCATACTAATGTAAGGATGAGAGGAAGAGTAGATAGCTGTAATTTACACATATTTCCATTGTTTCTTTGGCAATGGTCAGACATCAGAAATATCAGCATAAATGTACAAGTCACCTTTAGGCGAGGCTTAGAATCCTGTTACTCCTCAGCATTACGAAAACACTTACTCTCTATCATCATAGGTCAGCTTCAAGGTCATACTATAAAAGTGTAGTCATATGAAGCCTATAAAAATGATCATTTTCAACCAACTAATTATGTTATAGGTCTCACCAAAATGATGACATTTTGATGAATAAGAATACGAAGAAATATGAGAGAGAGAAGAGAGAGAGAAGAGAGAGAGAGAGAGAGAGAGAGAGTGTTGGGGGTGGACCGTTTCAATAAATTCCTTAAAACAGGAGTCCTCTGGAGTTATTAAGAGGAACACATCGTGATGGCAGCTGTCACAAAGTGACCAGGGGGTAAAGATCACGGTTACAGAAAATCAAATCCTGAAGAAGAGCAATTTTAGGTTTCAAAGATCATATCTCTGTGTCGTTTTGTGACATAAAAACAATTGTTTTCTATCTTTCAGGTGAGAACAAAAATCATTGGATTTTAAATTATTTTAAAACTTGATCATTTCCAGTAACTATATTTTTTAACAGAGATTTTAAACAGTGAACCCGCAAATGTTTCATTTGAAAAAAGACCAAGAGGAGAAAGCTGAGGCTCTTGTAGGCTCACCACAGCTGACTAGGCTTGAGTAAGTAGACGAGACCAGAAGGTCGTTGAGATGCTGTCTGTGTCTGTGGTTCTATATGGTGATAAAAGCTTCCTATAGTGAATAATGTATAATCAAATTGTACTGATTGCTCATTTCCAGACTCTGGTCCCACAAAAATCAGACTTTTATGACTGGTTTTGTAACTAGATTTTAAAAAATAACCCCTTTATCCACAAATTTAAATTACATTATTGACTTCAAAGTATGTCATACTTATTGTTTTACAAATCAGTTAACTCAAAATTATAAATTCTAGAATAATTTTGAATTTAGAAGAAGCACAGATAGTTTTACTTTTGTTCTGGGGGTGGGGGAGGGTGAGTACTAGAGATTGGACCAATGGTCTCCCACTGTACATTGAGTTATATATCCATCCCTTAATTACAATTGTTATGGTGACTAAAGAAAAAAATATTGCAATTTAAGCTAATCATATCTCATACTGTAACTGTTTGCTGTATTCTATAATAGTTGGTGACTCCATTACAGAAGTGTTAAGAGCTGAAGGTCTTCCAGTTTTGACTTGCTAGAAGAATTACAGAAATACTCAGGCAACTTGTTGCTTGAACATGGTCATTCACAACAAAGAGAGGCACACATAAACCTTTCCATGTATGTGTTAAAACACTGTAAGCAATGTTTTCTCAAAGCCAATGAATGTATTAAATAATGTGAATAATAGCTCTAGGTCATTGGGCCTGAAATCATTTTGTATTTTCTGCAATTGTTATATAGATAGAGTAGTTACAGGGACACTGTGTCTCTTAGTCTGAAGGGTTTGATTTCCTACTAAAAGAAAACATGGTCATATCATGTATTCTACAAACTATTCAATTATAGTGCTTGAATTTGATTTCTTTTATTAAAAGCCAAATACAGGGTAAACTGAGGTATTACAAAAAATTTATAAGTAAAATCAATTTGAGTGTTTTTTATTGATATTTCTGTTAATAAGGAATGAAAATAATGGAATTTTCATTTGGTATATGTCATTTCAAGTGAATTGCAATAAAGATGCAGTGTTTATAAAGCAGTTTATTATAATTCACAGTGATAGCACCGTCTTCTTCACTCTCTTGATCTGTAGGGCCTAATTTTACTTGTCTGCTTATTTTTTTTCATCTTGTTAGGTACTTTTTCCTCTTCTTTTGATTCAGAGTGTTTTGATTTTGAAAGTTGCTCATCCCAGGATATTTTCTATAGTTAACATCACAAAACACAGCTGGAAAATGTGAAAGACCATTTCTTCAATGACTAGCCACAGTTCATGATACTTAAAAATATTGTCAGTCTAATATTGAAGATATATAATTTCCTTCACATTTTTGCAGACATCCACAAATGAGCCTTTCCTTTACAGTACCACTTATGAACCTAAATGTGAGATTAGCTGAAATGTCTATCCTGAGTAATACTGCACACGCATCTGAGAGTCTTTCATCTTGGACTACAAGATATTAAATGCATGAATTTGCTAATCCTTATAAGAGTCCTACAATTCAGCAATTATTTCCATTCCTCTTTCATTAATGAATAAACCAAACCATTGAGATGATCCCAAAGTCATACTAGAAGTCAAATCTGGCTATGAATGTGAGAACTCTGCAACCTCTGTTTACCTTGCTATTTAAAATTGTTTCTTTTTGCCAAACAGCTCTTTTTCAACACAGGTTTTTCTAAGTCGTATAAAAAAATGCAATCAGTTTCTCAATAATGAAGCAAAACAAAACCTATTTCTAAAGATTATCTTAAAACTTTCTAATATGACAGTGTATTTGGTTACTGAAATAAAACACCATCACCAAAAGCAAATTCTTTGGGCTTATTGTTCTTGAAGGGGAGTCCATAATTTCCAGGAAGATTTAGAAACAGGGGCTGAAACAGGAAGCTGAGAGCCTACATTTCAACCACACATAAGAAACTGAGAGAATGAACTGGAAGCTAAGTGTATGGTTTGTATAAGCTAGGCCCAGGGAGTGGCAGGATTAGAAGTTGTGGCCCTGTTGAGTAGGCGTGTCACTATGGGTGTGGGTTATAAATCTTTCATTCTAGCTGCCTGGAAGTCAGTCTTCCACTAGCAGCCTTCAGATGAAGAACTCTCTGCTCTGACTGTACCACGCCTTACTGGATGTTGCCATGCTCCTACCTTGATGATAATGGACTGAACCTCTGAACTTGTAAACCACCCCAATTAAATGACATCCTTTATAAGACTTGCCTTGGTCATGGTGTCTGTTCATAACAGTAAAACTCTAACTAAGACGCGGAGTACACCTATAAATTCTGACATATTCAGAGGAGGATGCTCACAGCTAACATTGAACTGATCACAGGGTTCCCAATGGAGGAGTTAGAGAGAAGACTGAAGGAGCTGAAAGGGTTTGTGGCCCCATGGGGAGAGCAAAAATACCAACCAACCAAAGCTTCCCAGGGTCTAAACCACTAGCCTGGGAGCACATAGGGAGGGCCCCATGGCTCCAGCTGTAGAGGTAGGAGAGGAAGTACATGGTCCCCTGAAGGCTGGATGGCCCATCGGGGGGAATTCAAAGCAGGGAAGTAGGAGTGGATGGGTGGGTGGGTGGGGCACATCCTCATAGAAGCAGGAGGAGGGGGGATGGGATAGGGGGATTCCTGGATTGGGGGGTATGGGGAAAGGGGATAACATCTGAAATGTAAATAAAATATCAATAAAAACATTTTAATAAAGGAAAAAAATTCTCAAGAAACATATATCTTCCAACTATGTTTACCTCCTAAAGGTTCCAAGTATCTTCAAAATGCCACCAACTGGGGAACATGCATCCAAATACCTGAGTTTATAAAGGACATGTCTTATCTGAACTACCACTGTAAACTATATTCAACTTTACTGAGGTAACTTATCAAGTCTGCGTTTTCTCAGTGACAAGGACATGTACAAGTTTGTAGAAGGACTAGAACGTAGAGAAGTGGACAGTAGTAACATTTAAGGTCTTTTTTAATTGGTCACAAACTTTATTAATTTCCTGATGCACTAGAGAGTTGCACATGTCTGTAAGTTGTTGTTCCTTGTTGACCACACCTCTGTGAGAAATGTTCATTCTGAAATTCATCATGGGAAGACATATCAATGGCAACTGTGAAGTAGAAGGACACATCTGTAGCATGCATGTAGTTCACTGGCATGCATAGAGGACACATCTGTAGCATGTATGTAGTTCAAGGAGCACGTAGGATGCACATCCTCGTAGCATTATGTATTTAGCTTAAGGTGGCATAGACACATCTGTAGCATGTATGTTAGTTTAAGGTGAAACATAGGACATATCTGTAGCATGTATGTTGTTTAAGGTAGCATTAGGAGCACATCTGTAGCATGTATGTTGTTTAAGGGCATAGGACACATCTGTAGCATTATGTAGTTTAAGGGCATAATTGTAGCAAGAGCATTACTGCCATTACAGTTGTAAACAGAGATTTGCATAAACATTTTATATGTTAATGCTATTAGCTTATCTAAGGAATCATCTCTGCTATTCCAGAGATGCTATTCCATCTCTGCTATTCCAGACATTTTTCAAACCTTTAAAATATGCATGTATAACATCATTCACTCCCAGTATACTTATCAAGCTATACATTTTATCAAAATTGATAGTTATCTCAACTTCATGGATGGGATATGGTATGAATTTTCCATGCTATTGAACTCTAATCTATGTAAAGTATAAAATATTAATAAAAAACCAATAATTAATTAGATTGGCATATCTGGCTATTTTTTTCAGATAAATATGGTATTCATTATAAAATTTTATAATTTAATTGTGAGTGAGACACTCCATATCATTTCCTTAATGGGGTAACAGTATATTTTCTTTTCCTGATAATGACTTTAAAAACTGAATCAAATAATCCATAAACAATACTGAAATTATTATGCTATGATTAAAAACACAAAGCATCGTTACTGTATGTATCTGGAGTAAAGCCCAGGTTTATTGGCTGACTAATTTTTTGACCCAACTCTCCTCCAGGATTGTTGCAGATACCTCATGTGCCACAGCCTTGTGTCAATTTCTGCACTTCATTTTGATATAAGATTCCTGTTAAAAGACTGAGAAGGAATTCTCAAATGCAGTTATGTTCAGTAATTCAGGTACATGCTTTGAACTAGCAAGGATAATTCACACAATTTCAGTAGGCATTTCTAAATAGGAGCTGAATTTTAGAATAGACAAGGTTACTTTACTCTTACTTTAGTATGTAAAAAAAATATTATACAACATTAATTTGCTCAAAGCAAGCCAATCTTTACAGGCTTGGTTGCAAGAACAAAACAGAAACTTCATCAAATATTAACATGCTGTATAACAAAATAGTTAAGTATTATAATCGACATGACTGAAATTTTAACTGTATTTGAGCAGTAACCAGTTTATTCTCTTTTTTTGTTATTTTTAGTTTTTTTATTGAATATTTTATTTATTTACATTTCAGATGTTATCCCCTTTCCACATCCCCCCCGAAACGCCCTATCCCATCCCCCTCCTCCTGCTTCTATGAGTGTGTGCGCCTACACACCCACCCACTCCCACATCCCCGCCCTAGAATTCTCCCACATTGAGGAACCCAGCCTTCAGGGGACCAAAGGGCCTCCTCTCCCATTGATGCCCAACAAGGCCATCCCCACTACATATACAGCTGCTGCCATGGGTCCCTCCATGTGTGTTCCCAAGCTCTCTGTCTGGACCCTGGGAGCTCTGGTTGGTTGGTATTGTCTCTCTCCCATGGAGCAAAACCTTTCACCTCCTTTGGTCTTTTCTCTAACTCCTCCACTGGGGACCCAGAGATCAGTTCAGTGGTTAGCTGTGAGCATCTGCCTCTTATGTGTCAGGTTCTGGCAGAGTCTGTCAGAAGACAGCTATATAAGGCTTCTGTCAATATGCACTTTCTGGTATCCACAATAGTGTCTGGGTTTGGTGACTGCACGTGGGATGGATCCCCACGTGGGACAGTCTCCAGACAGCCCTTCCTTCAGTCTCTGCTCCACACTTTGTCTCCATATTTGCTCCCATGAATATTTTGTTACTCCTAAGAAGGACCAAAGCATCACTAATATTTTCCATAAACATCTGAAATGTCATTTGCATGTGTGGCATATAAAGGTAAACCTTATCACTAAGTGAACTGGTATGTTCACTTGGTTAAGGTAGCATATAAACTGTCTAGTGCCCAAACAAACCTACAAGTAGCATCAATCAGAACTGGAAGAGGGATTAATTTTTGACTTGGAGCCTGGCTCTATTCTCAGTGCTACACCATCAAAAGTTCTCTGTCATGGAGTATTTCTTGGGCTTCTGTGATCTACACCTGTATTATCTTTTTCATGACTTGATGTGATATTAGTTTCCATACAGAAATTTTTTAAAAATCTTATGTTTTAAAATTTATTTATTTTATGTATATGAGTGTTTTGCCTGCATGTGCATATATGAACCAGGTAATTCCCTTGTATATACAGAAGGTAGAACAGAAATTGCACTGGATAGTTTTGTGTCAACTTGACAGAAGCTACAGTCACCTGAGAGGAGGGAACCTCAATTCAGAAACTGCCTTTATAAGATTGGGCTGTAAGTAAAGGGTAGGGTGTTTTTATAGTCAGTGATTAACGGAGAGGATCCAGCCCATTGTGTGCCATGCCATTCCTGGTCAGGTGATCCTGCATTTAAAAAGAAATCAGGGCTTTCTGACTCTTTCCAGACACTCAAGATGTCAAAGTGAGAACATGGTGGGTCCTCCAGAGTGAAATTCTGGATTTCCCTGGATCTTCCAGTAGGAGCTGAGATCAACTGTGCTGACAACACAGGAGCCAAAATCTTGTATATAATCTCTGTGAAGGGAATCAAAAGGGACGGCTGAATCGACTTCCTGCTGCTGGTGTTGGCGACATGGTGATGGCTACAGTTAAGAAAGGCAAACCAGAACTAAGAAAAATGGTACATCCAGCAGTGGTAATTCGACAACAAAAGTCATATCGAAGAAAAGATGGGTTGTTTCTGTATTTTGAAGATAATGCAGGGGTCATAGTAAACAATAAAGTCGAGAAGAAAGGTTCTGCTATCACAGGTCCAGTTGCAAAGGAGTGTGCAGACTTGTGGCCCAGGATTGCATGATTCTCCAGTGTATTTGTAAAATATATTCATTAAAAAGTCTTTGTTCTGAGAACTGGTCTTAACACCTTCACCAATATCAGCTTTGCAGAAGGAAACTTCTAAATTTCAGCTCTGGGCATGACCTTGCAAAACTTCGCCTTCCAGATTAAGTAAGGATTATCTTCAGGGGCTGTCGATGGATCTATAAAGACCATTCATTAGCTGTTTTTCTTGAGAGGACAGAAGGTTCATGTCTCAGTGCCCATGTGGTGACTATAACTCCAATTTAAAAAAAAAAAAACATCAAGGCCCTCTCTCAGGTCCCTCCTCAGTCCAGGCACATGGTATGCAGATAAACATGCAAGCAAAAACATGCCTGTACAATAAATTATCTTTGTGTTTTGTGTTCCTAAAAAAAAAAAAAAAAAAAGAGGGTAAGCAAGCCATGATGAGCAAACCAGCAAAGAGCACCCCTCCATGTTCTCTGCATCAGCTCCTGCCTCCAGGTTCCTGCCATGTTCGAGTTCTTCCTTTGTTGATGAATTGTGATATGGAAGCATAAGTAGAATAAATCCTTTTCTCCCCAAGTTACTTTGGTCATGGTGTTTCATCATAGCAACAGTAATCCTGACTATGACAACACTGAATCCTTAAAACTGGAGTTTCAGATGGTTGTGAAGCACACCATGTGAGTATTGGAAACCAAACGTGGGTCTTCTGCAACAGCAGCCAATGCTCTTAACCTCTGAGCTACCTCTAATATTTTACGTTAGGTATAATTTACCACCCTGTTTAACACTTACATGCAAATTTTAGATATCCCAGCCCTATTTATGATGGCATTTAGTAGGCTTGATATGTGTGGCTTAGCAGTTCAGACTAATTCCAGACATCTCCAGTTTCATAGTCAAATCAACAGCAGCACCTTTTGATTAATGTGGACTCATCTGAGATTGGGGTTGTCACAGCATCTTTTGACGATCATAATAAACGCGTATGCCAATGCCACACAGATCATCGACATGCACAGGGACAAAGCTTCTCATACATGTTTTCTCTCATTTTGCATTTAATTAGAATGAAATCGTATGAACAGAGGGTTTCACCCAATATTCAAAACTGTGTCAGTAAAATTAGCAAAACTCAGAAAGCAATTTCTGTTCTTATATGTGGATCAGGGGATGGGATGTATTTTCGGTTCATTTTCACCATGGCGAAAGAAAGAACAGTTTTTAGTACTCTTGCTAACTTCTATTACCCACCCGGGAGCCATTATTATCTGCATAATGTACTGAAGCACTTGCAATTATGCTTACCGTTCAGATGACTCTCCCTTGGCTTGAAGTCACTTTCACTGGAAATGATAAAATTAAATTAGCAGTCTTCCTCAGGTCAGTATGAAATACCTTCTGAGGACTTCTCCAGTATTGTTGCTCTGTTACAGCTACTGTTTTGTAACATTAGATTCAAATGAGCCAGAGTTTTGTCCCATGTGTAGGAATTTTAGTAATAGAAGGAGAATATAATTTTCTTAACTTTAATTTCTTTCCTTTAGCTATGAACAAACACTTTAAAAGACAATTTATCATTTTCAAAATGCATACACTTTACTGACAGCATTTTTTTGGAATGTGATGAGATTTGTTATCAAGCTTAAAATATAAGGGACTAATCAGTAATAAAAAAAGGTTTAGAGTAACATAAATTAGTTTCTTTGCAATTAGAAGTAGAAATACTCTGAAACAACACTCAGGAAAGAGTACCCTTTTTGCTTGCTACAATTTCCATTATATACTTCCTATTCTTTTTGGCATGTACTCATCAAAAGCAAACTGCTTTCCTTTTAATTATTAGTCGTTTGAAATTTTTGGCCTTCAAGCATTAGAAAATAAAAGTCTGTAAGGATACATAAATAGCAATGAATTTGATAACTGGAGAAAGGAAGAAAAGGATTTGAGAGTAAACATTAGACACTACCAATTAAAAGAAGAGATGGACTACATTGGTCCAATAGAAGCACAAAGCTTGTGTGAGTAACCAACCATAGAGAAAACCTGATACAATTTAAACTCAATGTCGGCAAATGTATGAATTTGTATGAATTTATTCACTAGTAATAAATACTAAATTCAACGTTAAAAATGGCCCAATCACTAAGAAATTATTAATTTTTATGAAAAGCACATTATTTACTTTACTATATTTCTTTTTTAATGTTTTCTACACTGACTAAACATTCATGAGATCTATGGCATTTCTGTGTCACAACATTGTAACCCTGAGCTAGAAACATTTTGGAGAGACAGAGTCTCTCTGCATAAATGGTGACCTGGAACTCACTATATAGATCAGGCTGGCCTCAAACTCACAGAGACCTACTTGCCTCTGCATATTGAGTGCCTGGGAGCTTATAGGAACTACTAAATTATCTCTGCCCCGGCTTTAACAATACTCTTTAATAATGAAAATGTGGTGTACAAAAATACATACTAAACAAACAAAAAAGAACTGCAAAAAATAAATAATATAGAATAGTTAAAACTGTGTAGTTTCTTAAACAATGAATAAATAGAAGAACAGTTGTCGTGAGTAAGTGTATCAGAGTGTATCTGCATGCATTTTCAGACTTGGCTGTTATATATAGCAAGTTAAAAGTCTCCTTATCTTTCTCTCTAATTCTTTACAAGCCAGTATCATTGTGAAAGCTAAACTTTTTACAGGAAAAAGGTGCTTTCTATGCAGATGATGAAAAATGCCTAGAGCAGCAGAAAATAGCCAAATAAAAGGGAGGCCCACAAATTTTCTTGTTATCTGGAACATAGCAGGACTTGGCTGGTGTAACCTGACTTGAGGCAGTGTGTTTTTCTCCATGCCTTGTCCTAATAGTGGAACTACCCCTGGAGCAGGATAATACAGTTCACGCATATTAAAGCAATACAACAGCACATCAGCCTGATATATTTTGCTTTTATTTGTGGTAATTATTTCAGAAAAGCACTCAATAACTGAGACATATTGAAGTTCACAATTTGATTACAATGTGAACTCCAGAGAGTGAGTAATCTAGTTCTTCACTAGTTTACCTATTCAACACTTACTAGAAGATTACCCAAAATAACAGTAAGCTGCAGATTATCACGTCAAGTTGGCCAGTGTGGGCAGGCGTGTTGTGCAGTTCATCATCACATGTAACTCCAGATCCAGGACATCGGAATGCCTCATCTGAATTCTATGTGTACTTGTTCCTTAACATGTATATGCTCACATGCTGAAAAACACACATATAAAGAAGAATATAAAATAAATTTTATCGAAAGAATGAAATCTAAATAATGCTGAAAATATAACATCATATTTTTTTATTTCTCTGGCATATTGTGGTCAGTGACAACTTAAGAATAATTTATCTAGCAGGATAAAAGAAAATTCATGCCAACAAAATATATACAACTGATTTAAGGGTAACTAGAAAGAACCCAATCACTCAAACCTTACTAGTCCCATGTAAATAATACAAGATAATTTATTGCTAAAGTAGGACAAAAGATATCACATGTGCTATCACTAGATAGGGAAAAAATAACCCTTGTATGACATACATGTCTTAGCAACATGACAGCCCAGATGTGAACCAGACAAGGATGAAAACTATGGTCAAGCCAAGAGGGTAGGGAAAAGCCCAGTAGACCTCAGTCCTACACAAAGAACAACCAGCAAATGAGGAAAGCCATGAACAACAAATAAAGTGGCTTTTCCTAGGAAAGACACACTATGTTGTTCAGAGCCAAACTGTTAGCCCAGATGACACAGCTACAAGAAACATTATATAGAATGAGTAGGTTACATATATATATTATATATTATATATATATATATATATATATACACACACACACATTGATAACAATTAGGTTTTTTTTTAAAGGCCATGTATCTGAAGGAGAGCAGAGGAGGTATATGGAGAGGTTGAGAGGGAAGGGAGGGAAGGGAGAAATGTTATAATTACATTATAATTTCAAAAATAAAAAATTAAATTATAAACCAATATTAAAACAAGAACAAAACAAAAAAAGACTTAAAACATAATGAGAAATAAAAAAGCAAGTAAAATATAAACAATGTGGAATTAATGTTATGTAGAAAATATACAAGTAGAAAAGTGCTTTATAATATTCATCAATTTCAAGTGCAGACACTAGACCATGAAATATTTATATTAGTTTCATACATTTGAAGAGAGAAAGGTTTCCCCAAGCTTTCTTTCACTAACGAAGAAAATATGTGAATATTGATTGTGAGGAATTTTTAGAATGTTTTTCTTCTTCCTCCTCTTCCTCCTTTTCTTCCTCCCCCTTCCTTCCCCCTCCCCTCTTCCCCTTTCCCTCCCCTCTCTCTGTCTCCCTCTTCCTCTTCCCTCTCCCCTCCCCTTCCCCTTTCCCTCTCCTCCTCTTCTTCCTCCTCCTTCTCCTCCTCCTCCTCCTTCTTCTTTTTTTCTTCTTCTTCTTTTTCAGTAGGCAGCAGCCAGTGCATAACCTCACCGCTGGCAGTGTTCTGAGAATAAGTGACTCTTTAAGGCTCAGCATTAAAAGGGACAGCTTTATCAGCAGCATTGCCCTATCTCCAAAGCTCAGGGAACATTGAACATAATGGAAAATTAGGCAAAAAAAAAAGTACCAGAGAGTAGGGAGCAGTGATATGAAATGCTAAATTCTGAATATAGCATGGCTATTAACTCCTGACCTCACTATTAATACAGTTACCTGCACAAGTTTAAGCCAGCCAAGGTCTCAGCATAGACTCAGCGTAGGATTTCAGGAGGCCTCACTACTTACTGAGAAGCTATTGGCTATTTAGAGTGGAAAAGTCATTCTTCTTTGAGAATTTGGACACTGTACATGATCCATGCTCTGGTGGGCAGACACACATACCTACACATCTGTTCACCACCAATTGAACCTTGTGAGCTATTAAAAGGCAGGTATAAGGCTGAGAGACAGAAGTATTTAGTGGATCAAGAAATCCTTCCTGTTTGATCTGAAGCCAAGCCTCTATTGAAATTATAAGTTAGTATAACATTTATTCCACATTGTTTATTTTCCCCATTTTTATTTCTCATCATTATGTATCAGTTCCATAAATAAATATTTATGTATATATAACAATTGTGTATGTCTAGAGACATAATACAATCATGTTGTACATTTCTCTGTGTAATGGCTTAACATAGCTAATTAATAAATCAGCCATCATACAAAAATTATCATTTGTTTGTAGTGGAACATTTACTTTTGTAGCAAGTTTTTTTCTTTCTATTATACAAAATATTAGTGATAAACATAAAGTCAAACAATTCAATGCCAAGTATGATATTCTTGTTTATAATATTTTTGTCCCTGAGTTGTTTATAAAGACATTTTAATTCCTGATATAATAACTTTCATACCCAGAAATAAATTCTTATTGATTTAGAATTTTGATGAAACATGGATTATGGTACACTAGATACTCAATTTGGGAAAAATTTCAACAAACCTTATGGTGTAGAAATCCAAGCGTCTCCATATTTTAGGACAACGGTGGTTCCAGTGTTTGTTCATCTGGCTAATTTTCCACTTTCTGACTGTCTAAAGCCATTAAAACATTCAATATTCTTACTCAGTTCAATTACACATAAACATCCATCAGAGTCTGCAAGAGTCAAGTGTACTAGTAGACCTTTATTCTGGGCTGATAAAACTATTCTGTGTCTCATTGCAATGCAGCTTCATAGACATAAATGTATTTTTCAAGGCGCACCAAAACTGTACATTCAATATGGGTGCATTCTATAGTTTATAAAGTTATGTAAAAGTTTTTTATCTCAAATTTTAGTCACTATCATAGAACTAATTCTGTTAATATACACTCAGCACTCTTAACTCAAAAATCAAAATAAAAGCCAAATGTTACAGAAGTAGAGTGAAAATGTTCACGTCTCACCTAGAGCACCTAAGCTGATTAGGGAATTATACAAAAAGCCTGGAGAGCATAGATATGGTAAAGAACTAGACACGGTACAAGACTTATTACAATCAACCAGGGAAGATACATTGAAATAAAGCACAAATGCTAATAATTGAAAGGGACTGAGATGCGTCCTGAAGATGAATGCACTGGATTCAATTTCTGATAAAGCTTGGAAGAAATTCCCCTTTGGCAGAGAAAGATATATGATAAGGGGTAACACAGTATGGTGGCATATATTACTTCAAATTAATAATCCATGCAAGATAATTCACTCTGTTGATAAGGCAGAATTCACTATGGGGTTGTAATTTTCCCCTTCAGGAACGAGGTAGCAGATGCATAGAAAGCAAGTCTCTGGCTCCAAGCAGAACAGTTGTAACTATTGTGCAAAGTCCCTGGTCTCTGAAAATAAGGAACTGGGGAGGTAAGAAAGTATGTGCCCTGAAAGGTAATATGAAGGAAGAGATTGCAGGCAGTTATTTTTATAGTCATGGGCTAGCTTACTATGTGCCGCTGCTGGGGCTGCTGCTGCTGCTGCTGCTGCTGATGATGATGATGATGATGATGTGATGATGATGATGATATCCTCTTCCTGCTACATAGAGCCTTTGGATACATAGTGCTTTCTACTAGTCTCTGAAATTACAAGAGACTGCTTTGAATTTGAGATATGAGCTTTATTTTAGAAAAATTTAGGTGATGAGCCAAGTAGAAAACAAAGAAGATGTATAAACCTCAGTAGTGCCTGTCATTCCATGGGTGACACATACTTGCTGACATGTTCCTAATTGGAATAATAGGAATGCCAGTCTAAATATGGATCACAGTCAGGCAAGTCTTTTAACATGGTCTCTCCAAGGAAATGAAATGTGTACATGTGTCATGCACTAATATTCAGTAGTAAAAGTCAAATTCCATTCTGGAAAGAATGTGCTTGAAATGGCTGCCAGTTTTAATACATTTTATCTAAATATTCAGTGTGTTTAGTGACATTTACCTAAACTGTGGTAAATATTCTGTGGTCATATAATGTGGAACACGCAGAAAATTATGTATTACCAAGTCTCAGATGAGACAATGAGCCAACAATCATTTTATTAGCCAGAAATTGGCAGTTGTATTTAACAATTCTAAAACATTGTGACCCAGTTAAACAGATCTTTGTTAATGAGTTTCCAGACTGGAAAGACATCATACTAGACATCATACTATTGTGTGTTTCATATTTGACAAAATTACATACATATATATGTATATGTGTGTGTGTGTGTGTGTGTGTGTGTATTTGCTAAATCATTAGTATATAATCACTGCATCATATGTAATTAGTATCAGTATAAAAGTAAATTAGATATTCTACTGACTTGGCAGAATAAAATAAATTGTTATTTATTTAAATTGGTATAAATGTAAAACAAAGCAAAAATGAAAAATTCAAAGCACGGTACAATCTACTTTTAAGAAAATTGAGGGCTGGAGAGATGGCTCAACTGTTAAAGGCTAGGCTCACAACCAAAAAATATAGAAAATTGAAACTTATATAGAAACTTTGTCTATATGTTGCTTTTTGTGTTAGAAAGAGATACTTTCAGATGTGATGTTCTATAGTGAAGTGTGACATTTATAGAATGCCGATCTTTTTAAAAAATACAGCACTAATATGTTTTATCAAACTGCTGGGAGCTTTCCAAATACATAATGCATATTATTAAGTATCTTAGACACTAATATTCACTAGTAATAAGGAATTGTTGTTGTATTTAGTTTTCAAATTTGAATTATAGTCATTTTAGAGGGAAAGCTCCCAGCAGTTTGATAAAAGATATTAACATGTCACAATACATTTATTTTGTTCAATTAATAAATTTTAATAAACACAAATGACATAAAGATAATAGTTACTCATCCTTCTAAAATTACTATAATTCAAAATCAAAAATGAAATACCCCTACACACACACACACAGACACACACACTCACATCTCTACTTGTGACGTGTGTAACTCATCTTCACACACACTCTACTAACCTCGTGTTTCCAGTATTCTCTTCATGGAGCCCTTCCCCTTTCCAAAGAGTTCACATCTACTTTCATATACTTTAACCTATGTTAAAACTAGATTCTGATGAGAAGGAAGACATGTAATATATCTATGTTTCCCAGTATGGTTTACTTTACTTAAACACATTGGGTTCATTCCACACACCGTTTTTCATCCATTTATCCATTTACTACTTTATTCATCCTTTATTTACTGTATATACTCACTGTCTTGTCCCCATTCTAGACTCTCCAGATCAGGTAGGAAGCAAAGCAGATGCATCATTCCAGAGCTTGAATTCTTGTGCTCACAGATTTAGTTTACAACACCAATTGTTATGGATTTCAGATATGACAATGTGGTACTGCCATGAGGTCTAGACAGAAAAAAGGTAGGACTCAGGGCCAGTAAAATCTGCAAGAATAAAACAAAGGATGGGAGTTGCAAAGTTAAACTAGGCAGAATATGGTCACAGGAAGGATGTGGGTTCAGTGTGCAAAACGATTTGTTTTTCTGACAAGATTAGAGTTTAAGAACCGAGTTATAAATAATCTAGGAGAAAACTCTTTTCCTGATCCTGTAGTCTGAGAGTGAAATTTGTTTATGATTATACTTCTTACTTCAGCTTTACTCAGATAACTATACATCACAACAAGGATTCTCTATCGGCTAGAGTTTTCTTCTTTATGCAGATAGGATAGTGGAGCAAAAGAAGAGAAGCAAGCCCTATCCACATGCAGCTTAGATTTCACTGAATAAATGAAGATAATAAATAAGCCATACATTAAAAAATATAGATATATGGGTTGACTGTACATGATGCAGTCTTTATGTACACCTCTTTGAATTTCTTCTCTCTTTATGGGTACATAGAGGAATTATTTTTTTAGAACAATAAAGCAGGCTTTGAAATTCTAGAATGTGGAAGTGTTAAGATGATTTTTTTGCCGGGCGGTGGTGGCGCACGCCTTTATCCCAGCACTTGGAGGCAGAGGCAGGTGGATCTCTGAGTTCGAGCCAGCCTGGTCTACAGAGTGAGTTCCAGGCCAGCCCGGGCTACACAGAGAAACCCTGTCTTGAAAAACCAAAAAAAAAAAAAAAAAAAAAAAAAGATGATTTTTAAATGTTTTTTATTAATTAATTATTTTATTATTATTATATCCCAAATGTTGCCCCCTCTTCCTGTTCACCCTTCACAGAGTTCTTCCTCCGTCCCCTCTCCTCTTTGACTCTGAGAAGGTCCCTCCTGACCAATCCCCATATCCCCTCAGCCTAGGGCATCATGTCTCTACAGGATTAGGATTCCAGATTAGGCTGGTCATTGGTCCAATATGCCTTCCCTCCAAAAATGTAAGTGTTCCTGTATCCTCTAGTCCTCATGAGCATTTCTTATCACTTGCTTTCTTGTGAGTGGAGTGGGATGGAATCTAGATATAAGGTCTCCTTAGTATTTCTCTGCAGATTAAAAGATGTTGAATTATTATCATTATTATTGTTGTTGTTGTCGTTGTTGTTATTTTACTTATTGCCCGCTTGTACTTCTTATAAGAAGTATCTCTTCAATTAATTGCAAATTGGCTGGATAAAATTATTCTTTTAATGTGTGTGTGTGTGTGTGTGTGTGTGTGTGTGTGTGTGTGTGTGTGTGTTTAAACTCATTTGCATATTGTCCTAGCTAAGGCTTCTATTTATGTGAAAAAAAAAAAAATGACCCTAAGCAACTTGTAGAGGAAAGGATTTGTTTTGCTTACACTTCCACATCACAGTCCATCATCATCAAAGCAGGAACTCAGGCTAAACAGGAACCTGGAAGCATGATTGATGCTGATGCCATGGAAGGATGTTGCTTAGTGGCTTGCTCTCAATGGAAACCTCAGCCTGCTTTCTCTCTCTCCCTCCCTCTCTCTTTCTCTCCCTCTCCCTCTCCCTCTTCTATTTTACTTTATATTTTATTTATTTTATTTACATTTCAAATGTTATCCCCTTTCCTGGTACCCAACCCAGAAAACCCCCTATCCCATTCCCCTCCCCTGCTTCTATGAGGGTGTTCCCTCACCCACGCACCTACTTCCTCCTCACTGCCCTCTAATTCCCCTACCTTGGGACATTCATGAATTTCTCAAATTTATTGTTTTTAATAGCTGTGTAATACTCCATTGTGTAAATGTATCACATTTTCTGTATCTATTCCTCTGTTGAAGGACATCTGGGTTCGTTACAGCTTCTGGCTATTATAAATAAGGCTGTTATGAACATAGTGAAGCATATGTCCTTGTTATATGTTGGAGCATCTTCTGGGTTTATGCCCAGGAGTGGTATAGCTGGGTCCTGAGGTAATGCTATGTCCAATTTTCTAAGGAACTACCAGACTGATTTCAAGAGTGGTTGTACCAGCTTGCAATCCCACCAACAATGGAGGAGTGTTCCTCTTTCTCCACAACTTTGCCAGCATCTGCTATCACCTGAGTTTTTGACCTTGGCCATTTTGACTGGTGTGAGGGTGTGGGTGCTTTCGCCCTTCTTAGAAGGGGTAACAAAATACTCATGGGAGCAAATATGGAGAAAAAGTGTAGGGCAGAAACTGAAGGAAGGGCCATTCAGAGACTGCTCCACCTGGGTATCCATCCCTTGTGCAGTCACCAAAGGTAGACACTGATGTGGATTTCAGAAAGTGCATGCTGACAGGAGCCTGATATAACTGTCTCCTTAGAGATCTGCCAGAGACTGAAATATACAGAGGCAGATGCTCACAGCTAACCATTGAGCTGATCATGGGTTCCCAATAAGGAGTGTGAGAGAAGACTAAAGGAGCTGAAAGGTTTGTGGCCCCATGGGGAGAGCAACAATGCCAACCAACCAGAGCTCCCAGGGTCTAAACCACCAGCTTGGGAGCCCATAGGAGGGATCTATGGCCCCAGCTGTATATGTAGGGGAAGATGACATTGTCAGGCATAGGTCATGAGGAAGTCCTGGTTCAGTGAAGGCTGGACACCCCAGTGTGGGGAAATCATGGGTCGGGAGGTGGGATTGGGAGGTGGGTGGGGCATATCCTCATAGAAGCAGGAGGTCCAGGGATTGAATAGGGGGTTCCTGGGTGAGGGGGAAATGGGAAAGGGGATTACATCTGAAATGTAAATAAAATATCCAATAAATAATGAAAAATTTAAAAAAGAAAATATCATCCTGAGTGAGGTAACCCAATCACAAAAGACCACACGTGGTATGCACTTACTGATAAGTGGATATTAGTCCAAAAGCTCGGAATACCCAAGATACAATTCACACACCACATTAAACTCAAGAAGAAGGAAGACCAAATTTGGCCTTAGAAGGGTAACAAAATACTCCCAGGAGGAAATATGGAAACAAAGTGTGGAGCAGAGACTAAAGGAAAGGCCATCCAGAGACTGCCCACCTGGGGATCCATCCCATATACAGACACCAAACACAGACACTATTGTGGATGCCAAGAAATGCTTGCCTGATATAGCTGTCTCCTGAGAGACTCTGCCAGAGCCTGACAGATACAGAAGGGATTACTTGAAGCCAACCATTGGACTGAACACGGGGTCCCCAATGGAGTCCCCAATAGAGGAGTCAACCTGCTCTCTTATACCATCCATTAGCACCTTCCTGGGAGTAGCACAAGCCACAGTGGGCTGGACCCTCCCACATCAATCCAGAACTGCAGCACCAAGGGCTTGTCCCTCAGCCAGTTTCGTGAGGAGGTTTCCTCTTCTCAAACAACTCTAATGTTTGACAAAACAATCCACTACAAATATTAATCCCATCATATGAATAGCTGAAAAACATTTTCTCCCATTCTGTATGCTTTATTTTCACTCTTAAAAATTATTTCATTTTTGAGATTATAATATAACTACATCATTTCCCATACCTCTATTCATTCTTAAAACTGTTTTCTTAAAGTCAGTGGCTTTTAAACTTGATAACAGTATGGTCCTTACTCTTGCTATTATTTTCTAACATTTTCAATACTAGACAGAGCATCATTGGCTGTGCCTAAGTCTTGAGGTATTTTTCCTATAATCAGACTAATATTGGTGGAATTAGCTCAAAATATTTATGTAAGTAATCAAGGAGGTTAGTATTATTACAGATGCCTGGAATATGACCATATAGAATTTTTTACATATATTTAAACTACTAACATTCCAAATACTTATACTTACCCATGAATAGCTTATACTTACCATCATATAAATAGCTTCCTTTTGCAGAAGATAAAGAACAATACAGAAAGTATTTTACTTAGAAAATCTAAAGAGGATCCTGTTATGTCATTTCATTCTTCTATGCTTTGTATTTAAGTTGATTATCTCATTTTATAAAACATGACATTATCATTCCATACTTACTTGTGGAAGATCATTATACCTTAGCTTTGGAATTTACTGTCACTGTTAATTTAAAATTTTCAGTTGACACTTTAATTTTTGATGTATTTTCTTGAATGCTACAAATAAAAACCTATTTTTATGCCTCATATATAATCACAATGGTTCAAAGTGACAATAGATTTTTAGCCTGTTTACTGTTAGAGATGTTGAGTTTGCTGCAAGTAATTATTTTACAATTGCATAATTATATTTTAGAGCATAAGGCTGTTAATTTGTAGTTTAAATGCATACAATCATGCAAAACAAGTAAAATATTGCTTTTAAATTATCAAAGACTTTACTGTTAAGCAAAAACTATGTAGCCAAGGCATTTGGTAGGGATAAATATTCTATTTATATAAAGAGTCATTAAACATTATTTAGGAGAGAATAAACATGGCTAGTCAATTAATGGTTAAGCTAAATATGAAACAGAATGTGTGATTATCTGGAATGCTCACTGGAGCGAATTAGAGGCTTGTTATTACTACTAGATGACAAACATACACCATGCATTTATAAATCTGTACCAGCTAAGAATGTGTTATTGAATGATAAAGAAACTTAAACAAAAAGAGGACGAACCTTGTGCGAACTCCTAAACATAGTCTTGGTTCACTCATTAGTCAGATATCTACTAGATATGCATGTACAAATAACTGCTACCACATATTTCATATCTTTGTATATGTATGCATATGCATATGTATGTGCACATGTGTGTGTAGGTGCCAGTGTGCATTCTTGAAGATTAGAGAAGATCATTGGACTTTGAGTGACCTGTTCTATAACTTCCCACCTTATTTCTTTGAGACAGAGTGCCCTACTGAACCTGAAACTTATCTGACAGCTAGCCAGGCTTGATCCTAGAGTATCTGTCTACACATTAAAGTGAAGAGGTTACAGCAAAGAAATTGCCACACCAGTGGTTTGTTTGCTTGTTTAGCGTGGTTTCTGTTTTCTGAAACTAAACTCAGTCCATATATTTGCTCAACATGCAAAGTTGTCTCCTTCCTTTATCTTGATAGTAACTGAAAAACTTTCACAGTGAAATTCCCTTGTGTGACTATATTATACAATTAATGATCAAATAGAACAATGGAAATGTGTCTATACCTCTTCCTTTCTGGAAAGCCACCACATGCTGAAGTTATAACTAGAAGGAACATGGTATTTCTATCTGCAAGGCATACTTGAGGATCACAGGAGTAACATGTTTTCTGGGAAGGTTAGAAGTCCTGTTCTCTCTTGAGGTACTCTCTTGAGGCAATATGGGCAGGGATTTGCTGAGAACCCTAGTAAAGAGGTATTGGATTTTTTGGAGGATTCATACTAAAAGAAAGTCAAAGCACACACTGGCACATTTGTAAATGAATTCCTTTCCTATTGGTATGTGTTTATGATACACAAAGAATAAGGGTTGTTTTTTGGATCTCCTATCCTAGATTATGACCATCTTAGAAACTGATCATATCTAATAGTAATTTGCTGTTTCTTCATATAACAAGTGTGATATATATCGTCTTCTAATTCTGCTTTGATTTAATAAAGCTTTGTCTTGCTTAAATTTTGGTGGTGTGATGGCTATTCCTGGTTGTCAACTTGACTACATCTGGAATGAACTACAATCCAGAAATGAAAGGCATGTTTTTGATCCAGATCTTGAGCCATAGTGGACATCAAAAGCTTCGTCTCAGGCAAGGTAGTACACACCTTTAGTCACAGGAAACTGAGGCAAGCCTGAAACAGAGAAAGTTCCAAATCCAGGTGTGGTGATACACACCTTTAATCTGGACCACTCCTGATGGAGGCCTACATAAGGATGGCAGAAGAAGGAAGACTTACTCTTCTTCATCAGCTTGCACTTATTTGCCAGCACATCTGTTGGAACCTACTTCCTAAGGATTCCACCTTGTACAGAAGACCAGCTGAAATACCTACCCTCATGGGACTGAGGTGGGATTGAGCAGATCTTGGACTTCCCATTTACAGCTGCTCGTTGTTGGGTTAGCTGGACTGCAGACTGTAAGTCATTACAATACATTCCCTTAATATATAGAGACATTTCATTAGTTCTGTGACCCTAGGGAACCTTGACTAATACAGGTGGTTTGCTGAATATAGAAATTCTTCCAAATCTTTTAGACTTCTAGCTTAATGGAATAGAGACTTTCTTAAGTATTATAATATTCTGAACTTTTTGGCATCTATTGTAATGTTTTCCTGTTAATTTCTGATTCAGTTCATTTGTGACCTTTCTTTTGGTTAGTTGGGCCCATAATCAGACAATTTTGTTTATTGTCTCAGATAACCAGATCTTAGATTCACTGACTCTTTGCCTTGTTTTTGTGTTTCTGTTTTACAAATTTCTGCACTGATTTTTATTGATTGATTGATTTTGTTTTTTACTCATTCATCATTTGGTAATGATTTATCTGATCTCTGTGGGTTTGTGAACTTACTAGAGGTTTATTTGTTGTTAATTTGAAGTTTTATTGTATTGTGGTCTGATAGAATACAAAGAGTTATTT
The DNA here is from genome assembly GCA_021653895.1 of Mastomys natalensis. Lineage (NCBI taxonomy): Eukaryota > Metazoa > Chordata > Mammalia > Rodentia > Muridae > Mastomys > Mastomys natalensis. The sequence continues at coordinate 80,037 of JAJTUV010001332.1, read as the reverse complement.
CACCATTTCCGAATATGTAAAAATGAGGTTATTACCTCAGGGTGTGGTCTAGTTTAGAAAACCTCCCATGAGTTTCTGAATAGAACATCAGTTCTTTTGTGTTTTGGTGGAATAGTATGTAGATACCTATTAAATCTTTTAGACATATAATACCAGTTAATTCTTATATTTTTCAGTTAATTTTTCTTACAAATAACATTTATTGGAGAAAGTAGGGTATTGAAATTGCCTAATATTAATGGATTGGTGTCAATCTCACTGTCTTTATAGCAAATTGTACATTTTAATGAAATTAGGTGTTCCAGGGTGTGATGCATATATGTTTAGGATACTAATGCCTTTTGGTTTAACTGTGCCCCTCTCTATCTCTTTAATATCCTTTCTTTGTTGTGTATACTTAGTGTTTTAATTATGGTATGACATGTGGGTTTCCTTTCTGGTCTCATCTAGTTGTCACTCTGTGTGCTTCTGGTGTATGTATGACTGAGCCATTTCTTACTCTAGGGAAGTTTTTTTCCCTATGGTCTTGTTGAAGATCTGATCAATATCATTGATTTGGTATTGTTCTCTCAGTTATGTCCATAATTCAAGCATTTGTTACTTTTAACAATACCCCACGTTTCCTATGTATTGCTTTCCTGTTTGTTTATTTGTTTGATTTTTATATTCCATGCTTATTTGTCCAAACCCTCTACATTATTGTTGAATCCTAATAGTCTGTCTTCTACTTGATGCATTCTATTTGTGTGGCTTCCCTTTGTTTTCTCGTTGGACTATTGAACTCAGTGGAGAGGTTGGATGTGGAGAAGAAGAGCCTAGTGGGTGCTGATGAATATGGACTACACTCTATTTCCAGACTCTCTTATGTGATAGCTTCTCTTTCATTTCCACTGGCAGAATCTTCCTCCTTCCATCTTTCTCCTATTTGAAACATTATTACTGCAAAACTGATCAGTTAAATGTTGCATTATGACCAAATTCTTTCAGTGGTCCATTTCCAAGCTACGGAATATTATTTGACATATGTAGTTTTACTAACTGGACACTGTATAGGTGCTTGGTTGCATAGATATAAAGTTTTCTGTTATATTTATGTACTTTATTATTAGTTGCTTGATAGTACAAAACTTCACCCTACAATTCCACAATATTTTCTCCTTTATGACAATTTTTTTCTTGCTTGATTACTGTTCTCTATTTCTGAGCTAACTTGATTTTTAGAAGGTGGAGGCTGTCACAATAAAGAGTTATCAACAGTCTTACCAACCTGTGAGCTCCACAAGCCACAATAACACTGACCTGGCAAGGTAACTCAGTTAGTGCATGATGGCACGAAGGTCTTGATGGTACCTACAGCTTTCTGAATGGATTTAAGGAATGACCACAGGATGCAACTCATGTTTGATTTGTAAACCTACCCAAGAATCTATCAATGTCAAGAAAAATGGGCTCTAAATGAGAATCTAATGCTATTATTTTGCTAAATTGATATAGTACCAAATTCCTTTATAAATATTTACCTTTATCCTCACACATTACTTTACATTACATCTTAAACCTTACCAAAGAAGCTTCTCTTTTTTGTAGTGCATGTCGGTTAACACAGAGACTTAACTGGTCATATTGCAGATAATAAATGACCATTGAGTGTTCAACCTTAATAAAGTATCGATGTCACAAACCCTCTCTTCAAAGAAAAGCACCATAAAAGAAGGGACAGAAAGATTAAAGGAGCTTGGCAACCAGGAAGACTGCTGTAAAATAGTGTCTTCTGGCTATGACAGCACAGCTCACCCATGACCTCACAATAGCTATGTCTGCGTGAGATTAAGCCAATAATACTCCAGCATGGAAAATAATATTCAGAGCTTAGGATGCCCCTCTCCTAGCAGTGGACTATTGGTACTTAATGGCTTCTGGGGTGAATCAGTTTTCTTTAGGGTTGTATGCCCTGCTAAGTGCCCACACTCCAATGGACAGTGTTATACCTGTTAATATATTAGGAGTCTCATAAAAAGAGATCACCATTCTAAACAAGATGCCTGGAGAATGCATAATTCATTCTTGATCAATAGTATGCACAGGGTAAGTAGTGTGTTCAATTTTAGACTACAGAGGAAAGAGACAGAAGAAGAAAAGGGATCTGAGTCTGACCTCAAAGAATGAGCCTTTATTTTAGACACTATCCCTTGGCAATGGAAGTTATATGATAGGAAAAAGCTGACTAGGACACCTTAGGGAATGTGAAAAGCTTAGGATTGCAGAAGTTGATGCAGTTGGAGGATATAGGTGCATCTGTGGTCTCTTCTTCCCAGGAATTGTTTGCTCAAGCAAGACAGATTATCTTGGGAGGCAAAGTACTTCAACAAACTTCCCTTTCTGGGTTGTGGCAGACCAATAATAAATGACTAAGATCAGCTGAAAACTTATAGGAATTTTGTTTTTACAATTAAGGCACTCAATCAAAGCATATTTGACATTTGTTCTAACACAAGTCAATGGCTGTATCTTTTCTCCATTGAGTGGAGTCCAACCTCACAATCTTATTTATTTGACTAGTCTGAAAAGACATAGCAAACGGGAAATGAAGGATGAAACATAAGAGCTTCACTGCTCCACTCTATCAAATTCTAGAACATAGCAGTGAGTCTTTGTGTGAGCAAAGGTGACTATGATTGTTTTAAAATTTAAGTGTATCATTACAAATATATATTTGGCCAAAATCTTTTATACTAAGAAAATTGTGTCCATTTGCCTAGTATGTGGAAGACATTCATCCTTTAGATCTCACTTTAGTGACTTTTCAATTTTAATTAAATTAAAATAGAAATCTGGGTTTTCTTTCCCGATTGTGTTGTTCTGTAGCCCTGTGACTTTTCCTGCCAACTCTTGAATAACTTATTTTATTTCCTAACTTCACTGATACTTAATTTGCTTTCTAATTAAGCTTCCACCAATAGTTCCATGATCATTTCCTTGACATGGCATAGGTATATATTCACTAAGCCTGTCTTCTTTACATATGTGGAAAAACACTTGCCAGCTTACCAGACAGTTCACACGGAGCTATTGAAATGAACTCTGGAATGTTAAGATAGTAAGTGTGCTTGCACTTCTTGTAATAGAACCATCTCTAGCTCTCTGTCCTCCTTCATCTTCTTACTGAGAAGTGTGATTAGTAAAAAATGCAGCATCAGAGAGGGGCAAGTGCCTCTCTCTAGATTCTGACTAGTGAGAGATAATCAGGAAGTAACTGTTCTGTTAAGAAACTGGGATTTTAAGATTTGACAGTTTATTGCAAAGGCTATGTCTATTAACATATTGTTCAGAAATTAACATTTAAGATTTCAAACTGGGTTTCTTCTTTGTGAAAACTAGTACATTTCTGCTTGATCTTCTGCATAACTGCCTTATTTATACTCTCTGCCTTCTACCTATAATCATGAGTCTGCTCAATTACTCTTCCCTGTGTAAATCCTTTGAACTTCTTGTTTCTCTAGTCCTTCTGCTCATCCTGTAATGTGGACTGCTTTATCCTACTTCATTGTAATTTAGCCTCTAAGCCTTTTCAATAAAAGATAGTGAATTTTAAAATTTTCATGTCTGTTTTTTGATCTTATCAATTACCTATCTGTGCTTTAATACAACTCTACTATTATTAATTTATTTGAGTTCAATTACTCTTATCTCGAAAACAAAATGAAATAAACTAAACAAACACACACACAAACACACAGAGTACACATACAGACACTCACTGACAAAATTTCCATCATTAGGAAAGATTGAAACCATCCTAATTTCAATCATTAGGGAAAGTGAATCCAAAAACCTATAAATCATCTCCAAATGACTTCATCTGAAGAAAAAACCCTCTTCTTTTTTACTCTAACTTATTTTATGAATAAATCTTCTAGTCTAAATGAATTCCTATTACTGTTAATCTATGTTCACCTTTCTTGTCAACAATACAAGTGAAATCTTAATTTTATAAAACGCTTCTGCCCATATATATAAACCCTCCCAGATTTCCAGAGGGAATTGCTTCATTCATTATTCTAGCCAGCACACCTTCTCTTTCATTTTCTTTTCTTCCCTCTGGAAGCATAATGTTTATCTCGGACTTTCCTTAAGCCTTTATAAATATTCAGAGCTTCATTTCCAACCTTCTCAAAGGGTTTCTATTCTGTAAGACACAATTCTTTGCCGTTAACCTTAGCTTAGTACTCTGTTATTTTCATTGATATCCAGTCAGAAGCATATCATTCAGATACTAGTCATTTTTTACCCTACCAACATTTGATTTTTATAACATATTAACTTAGTAAACACTTAACAGTTTCAATTACTTACTAATAGATTCTAGAGAGCTATCTACTTATTTCATGACTGTGTTTCCTTTTAAGTGATTTTTCTTTGTTCATCCTTATAACATGGAAAAAGATTCAGTATTACAATACTTTAGTTGGACATTGCCTGTTGATATATTTGCAATATAGACATAAATGCAAGTAGCAACAATTAAGGAATAAAGAGGCCATGATTTTGAAAGTGAACAAAGAGAGGTATATGTCAGGATTTGGAAGAAGTGAAATGAACTAATATTATAATCTCAAAAATAACTCTAAAAATCATTACGGTTAGCTGCTATACATTGCTACCTTCTCAATCAAATGCTTCTTCCCAGGCTGTCCAGAAAGCTTTAAGAATTCTCTTCCTATATCCTTTTAGTTTCTGAGGTGATAGCACAGTAGAGTTTAAATTCTTGTCAGGAAGAATCTCACCATTATTATTTTTGATTGACATGTAGTAAGTATATGGAAGAAATTAATTAAATAAAGTGAGACATGTGTATGTGTGTGTTTATATATTCATATATGATCAGGTGTATGAATGTGTGTATGTGTATGTATATTCTATAACACACATAAAGATGGATAATTGTGTTTAATTATCTATTAAAAAGATAATTTAAGGAAAATTAAAAGGAATCAGTAAATAATACTAACAATTTCTTAACTCAAAGGCTTTAAATCGTTTTCTTCCAAACTTCCTTATTTGGCAATAAGTACTTATATACTGTCCTTTGACTTTGATTTGGCTTGTAAATGAAGCAATACATGAATCAATCTTAAATATCTGTAGTTTTCCCTATCTCCCATTCTTTCTGTTTTATACAAAAATAACACTAGCTCCAAGGAGCCAAAGACAGAATAGCCAGGACTTTCTTTCTTTTTTTTTTTAAACTGGATATTTTATTTATTTACATTTCAGATGTCATTACCTTTCCCCATTTCCCCTCCCTAGAAACCCTCTATCACATTCCCCCTTCTCCTTTTTGCTTTTATACCATTTTTATTAATGCAAGTATTAAGGTCATTTCTAGGTTAAGGAACTAGCAATACAATAGATGCAAATATTCAAAGAACAATCAAGAAAATAAACACAAATAGTCAAAGAACAAAGCAAGGCAATAAACAAAATTCCATGAACACTCCATGATCACTGTTTCTAAGGGCTTATCAGATGACCAAAATATCTGAACCAACTTCCCTGTCCCTAGCCCAAAGTCCTTTCATGTCTGAAGCCTACTTCCTTGTTCTAGACTAAAATTTAGATTCCTGCCTGAAATCACTTCTTTGTTCTAGCCTAAAATTTATATTCCTGCCTGAAATTACTTCTTTATTCCAGTCTAATGTCAGATTCCTGCCTGAAGCCCACTTCCTTGTCCTTGTCCAATGTCAGATTCTTGCTAAGCAGCCCATTTCCTTGCCCTTGGCCCATGGCAGATTCTTGCCAAGCAGCCCCAAAAGCTCTCTGCCTCTTCCTCTTTTTTATTTCATAAACAAGACTTTATGAGCTAGTGTGGGGCAGTGGGCCGTGAGAGGCAGCTGGGTACTGGCAGAGTAGGCCTTCAACCCTGGAGACCCTCTGGGACAGTAGGCATTTGGCCTTGTTCCTGGGCCACCTGATTCCTTTCACATAGCCACAGCCCTCTACAGCCCCTTCCACAGAGAGAGTTTTGGCCATCCGTCACTTACCACAGGTAGAGGGCATGACATAGGTCACATAGCCTCAAGACATCTTCATATTCATGAGATACCTAAAGGCCTGAGAGTGTAGCTAATTAAGCATTCCTTCCCAGACCCTCCTCCTTGCAAAAGGTATTTAACCTCAGGCCTACCCTGAGGATACAGGGTATAGCTTCATCCACTTTTCCCCACAACAATAAATATTTTAAGACCATGGACTATCTCGTCTTTGAGGCCCACTGTGGGAAACCATGGAGAAGATCTTCAACTAACGAGCCACCTTCTAACCTTCTAGCCTCCCACTGCTGACCTCTCTGCATTTGAGCCACGGAGGCTGCAAACTCAAGTGAGCTAGCTGAGCCAGCCAAGACCCAGCCAAGCAAGTCGCTATGACCAAGAGTCTCATCCCTCCCACCCCTGCTGATTGCAGCTGGAGTTTGTCCCCCTCACCCCTTTGGCTGAGGGTTGATCTACCCTCATAATTTTGTGGTAAAGGTATATTTGGTTGAAGCCAACAAACCTAGCCCTCTAATTGAAGTCATTTTCCCTGAGCCTATGAGATATCCAGATCAATGATATTTGATAGTATGTGATGTAGGGAAACATCAAGGGGCTTTTCAATAGCAAAAATGAGAAAAATATAAAGAGCATCCATGTCTAAAGCCAGAAACTTGGGACTGCATTGGCTTCTTGCAAATATGAGCAGCATTTTTGGAAGGATATAGAATTATCAATATGATATAGAAAAAAATCTTGAAGTCTGGAGTATTATTGAATCTTAAATACCACTGGAGCTTCATAGTTTGTCAGGCAGGATTAAATATTGTGATAGCATATAACTTTATAAATAAAAAATAATAAATCTGTGGTGCTGGAGGTTAATTCTAATATTCTAAACAAGCTCTTATCCAGGCTTCATATAAAAACTTTTCTTCCTCTCCTTCTTTTTCCTCCTCTCTCTCTCTTCTCTCTCTCTCTCTCCTCTCCTTCTCTCCTTCCCTCAACCTTCTCTTTGCCCTCTTTCTAGATTGAACCAAGAACCTCGTACATCCTAGATAATTGCTCTAGCATTTATGCCTCCATCCCGTCTTCTCATTTTATTTTTAATCAAAATCTCAGTAAGTTGTTTAGGCTGACAGTGAGCTCACTCTGCAACACAGATAATATACAATATAGCTCCTCCTGCTTTGGTCTCTCCATTAGCTGGGATTACATGCCTGCTCAATCAGACTTGACTTGATTCCAAAATAAAATCTAGAAAATAATTAAGCTTATTAACAAATACTTTTCATCTTAAAGAGAGAAATATATATGACAATTTTTTATCAAATGATGAAATACTGTCTGAAGCCATCTGTAAAATGTTAAGACATGCAAATGAGTTTTCTGGAGATGGCCCACTATTTTGCATGACCTGCAATGGGTGAGCTCTAAGATACAATGTCACCAGAGACTTCATCTCAGGATTGCTTCTTGATGCTGATATGCCTTTTCTGTCACTATTACATAGTGTAGCCATTCCTGGGCATTAGCCTATCCTATTGGGCAGATTTTCTGCAGAACCCATATGAAGTTTTTTATAGTAATGCTGTGTAGACACATTGATGATTTCATATTCCTGATAATGATTTTATAGAATTTCTAAATTTATACAAGTAATTTCAAGCCCTCTAGAGTAAAGCTCCATATGGAACTCTGTAAATCTTCACATGTTGGGTTAATTACACTAGGATAAGAAAACAGGCTTGAAATAAATTTGTGATCAAGAGAAGACATTCATTCTGGGTCAGATCCAAGGATGAAGCCACAAGTGAGCACTATGATAAGGCAAATCCATGTGAAACTGTTGCTTAGGACTTATAATGAGTTTATAGAATGAAACACTGCTTTGAATTTACTATCAATATCGTTCTGTAACTCCTCCTTTGTCTAATGTTTTATCTATGAGGTAATTTCATAAAGTACTTTTTGTCTAAAAGGTATATAACCAGAGAGAAGAAATAAACTATGGTATTTGGGCTAGCCCTATCTACCAAATGTATATGTCTGTTTGTAGGTATATGTGTATGCATTTAAGTATATGAACACTTATGGAATTGTTCAGACAGGTGGTAGGCCCCAGGCAAAGTGTGTGATATGTGTGTGTCTGTATATGCTTGAATTCTCCCTTTCTTCTTCTTCTTTTCTCTCTGACTTACAAAGAGTTCATGAACTCTGAGCCTTTTGCCTTATCAGGGTTACTGTTTGTTTTGTCCTATTCTGGTTTGTTTGTTTGTTTGGGGTTTGGTTTTGGTTTTGGTTTTGGTTGCCTTCTTGTTTTCTAATGAAAGACAGAGGCAGAAGGGTGGCAAAGGTAGGGAAGGTCTTGAGGGAGTTGGGAGAAGGGAAACCATAATCAGAATAAATTGTATGAAAAAAATCTGTTTTCAGTAAAAGAAAAATAGGGAAAACAACAGCAAAAAGAATAACTTTCGGTGCTTGAGATCTATTTCTGTGGTAGAGTGAGTATTGAGTATATATTAATACCCAGAATCCCATTCTCAACACCTCCCAAAAATACCTTAGAAAATTATGAACAAAAAAAGAAACATAAATGATGCTAAGATTTAGAGCTGAAAATGAAGGATTTTTCCTTTATATAATCTTAAATTTTGTGTTAAAACTAAATCAAGCCAGAGGTAGTAGAAGGTATCTAAGCAAATTTAGAAGACAGTAACTGTCATTATTCACAAGAAGTAATCATACATGTCGAAAACCTTTCTAAAATCATATAAATTTTTTAAGCTAATAAGGGAATGCAATTAGACTTTCATAAAAATTAACAGGATATATAATTATATAATATCTATATGTAATGTTTAAATGTCTGTGAAAGCATTGGGAACATCAAACATTTGTAAATAATGTAAAGAGCAATATGTAAGCCTTATATATTTAATGTGAAGCATCATTCAAATACATTGACAGTTAAGTAGAAGACTACACCATTATATTTGAAAAAGTGATTTGCTATGCTAAAAATTTTATACCAAATTGATCCATAAGAACATAGGCATTTACATAAGCATTAGAGTAAGATTGGGTCAAAGGAAGCTCATCTGCTTTTTTCATGCAATGCACTCTGATCACAGGTTCTGCTCTCCCCAACTCTCCCCAGATCCTCCTGTTCTCCTCAAGCAACCCTATTCAATATATTTACTCTATAATTTTTCTAGTTTCCCGAACAGAGACAAAATCAGTCTCACAATGTGAAATCAGAAAACATTTCTTGGAGTTTTGGCCCAAGAAGCTTCGTTGAAATTGTGCATAAGACTTAAAGGTTTAACCCACTTCACCAAACCCCTTTGGTGTGTATTTATCTATCCATGTAAAGAAAATTGAATTAAAAATAGGTTTTCTTGGAGTCACTAAGCTGCAACCTAGATGACAACAATAAATGGAGTGGAGTCCAGATCCCACCTTGTTCTATAGTATGTTAGACTTTCACCTTCAAGACACCTCAAGAAACACACTATGGAGAGGGAGATGTGGAGACTTTGCCTTTTAGGCAGAAATTTCATGACTCATCTCCTATCATTGATACTTTATATTCTAACAAGTAAATTTTCAGGTGTGTAAGCTTCCCATCACTCTTTTGGTTCATTTCTTGAAGATTTCCAGATCCGTCCCAATGAGATCTATTGCATGACCAAGTTAAGTCCAGACATATGAAGATAAGATACACAGGAGGTCATCACTGCTCTTTCTAATGAGATCTCTCTGCTTGATGGTGTAGAGGAGGCAGTTCTTACAAGAATAAATAGACTACAGTTCCAAAGGGGAAGTCTATGCTCTGTATAGCTCATCAGAGCTTCTATAGCAGTCTGGACAATCATTGCCCTTTCTGGTTCCCTCTGCTGATAAGTAGTTGATTTTCTTCTTCTATCCAAGCCTGGAATCTTAAGGCAGAACAAACTGCCCTTCTGCATTTAATGGCAGGGGTGGGTTCTGTGAAATGTGGTCTTTTGTTTATTTTTGTATGAATTGAAAATATGGAAATGAAGATTACATATTCATACACACACACACACACACAGACATTCTTACTTAGAAGCTGTTCTAAACCCGTTAGTAGCATCAGCATCATGAGGGCTTCTTCAAATGACAAGCACCCAGAAGAGTATTATCACTGGTTACAGTAAGAGGCATCTGTCCCATCCATTATACATGCAATAATTTTGAAATCATCTGTCATATAATTTTTTTCTATAAATGTTCAGTCTTTATTTTCTATCTTCAATAATAGTAAAAGCAAAGAAATTTTAGAGTTGAATTGTTGAGTCAACCTTTCAATAAGTAGGGATTAATAGCATCTAAGTAGCCTATAAAAGTTAATGAGAAAACCAAGATGTCCCAGTTCTATAGAGCTTATATCTGTAGGCTCAGAGGCTCAAAAGACCAATAAAGTGTGAAAGCAGCAAGCAAAAAAATTATATGCAACTTTACTGGGCCCTGTTCATAATTAACCAGGATACCCTTCTAATAGTAATAACACTTACCAACTCTCACCATTTTAAATTTCTCTCCCTGTCCTCTACCCTTTAAAGACAAAAGTTTCTAAGCTTAGAATTATTCCAGATATTATGGCTCTTTCTAGTGGATGTGGTGTAGACAAAACTCCCATCTGCTACTCCCGGCTAACACATTCAAAGCCCTTTCCTCCATACTTCAGTATAACACCCACAATAACAACCTATGAAATAACATATTTATGATATAAAACTACAAAATATGGACTTTATATAGACTTTCTCTTGTGAGTTATTCCCTGAAGAAATAAACACAAACCATTAATTTTTCTGAGCCTAGTTGATACCCAAGAGTGTCATAACCTAATCTGTCTAATAACCCAGGCCAGATGTCATTATTAAAATTTTAATAAAGATTTAATAAAGGCAATAATAATGTTTAAAAGTCAAATGAAAAAAACTGGTCAATGTAGCTAGTCATGGAGGCTCATATCTGTATCCTTAGCTCTTGGGAGGCTGAATTGGGAGAATCATATGCTCATGCCCAGCTTCACCTACATAGGGAGCACCTTCAAAAAAAAAGAATTGAATAATCATTTTGTTATCCCCACACAATCACACATAATTTGTCGCGTCCGCCTTGGCCAGCAATTAAGACATGACACGGTCGATCCTTCTCAGTCAGCTTTATTCCAGGAATGACTGTTGACTTAGGGATGGGGACATATGGCCGGGGACCGGGGACCCCCAGCAGCAGAAGCGAGCTGCTTATATATCTGCCCAAGGTGGGCTGGGTGACGTGTTCTCTCAGGATAGGTTAGACTGCCAATACCTCATTAGCATAAGCCCTCTCAGGAGGGGCACGAGGCCGACGCATGCACAAAGGACTTGTTTACCAGTTTAGCTGAGCTGGCCACGCTGTGTCAGGTGCTAGTCATATGACTTTGCAACTGTCCCAGGTGCTATCTTAAACACGGCTGCCTACAATAATTTATATATATTTGCCACTGCTTCTATATTTTTAACAGTGGATTCAGTAAGGATTCTGAGCTGACACAAAATACACATTTCATTTTTCATGCTTAGAGTAGCTACAAGTTTATGCAGAAATTTGCTGTGACACTCACTCACCACAGCTGAACATTTGTTTAAAATGTTCTGAACAGATGACTGAAAACTTTTACTTCTATATGTCACTAGTGAGAGACTACACAAAAGTGAAGTTAAAGATAAACCTACTTTAAGTAAAATAACTGTATTCCCCAAACTTACCGTGAAGATATGAACTTCATAGGAAATCCAGCTGGCTTTCTAAAAGAAAAAAATATAAGGAATATAATTTATTCATCCTTATTCTTGTCATTAAGCTACATGCATGCCTAGTAATAAAAAGCTTTTAACAACTTCCATGGACAGGATAATAAAGGCAATATTCATGAACAAAACATCCCCAATGACCCAAAGTTGAACCAAAACACCGATACATTAGCTGTCACCTTGCTCTTATATTAATTGCAAAATGCAGTAGACCATTTTTCAGTGTAAATGGCATTTAATTACAATCTTTATTCAATTAACTATGGTGTTCACAAGGTCACAAATGTTCACAATAAACAAGATCTTGCTTCTTCCCTACCAAAGGAGACAAAGTAATGTCTCTGCCTTGTTAATCAGGCCAGAATCATGTGTGACAATTCCCAAAAATTAAGTAAGTTATTCAGCTGATTGGAGAATTGTACTGTGGAAGTTAGAGTGTAATGTAGGGGATTATTCATCTGCGTATAATACCCTGGCAAGTCGCCAATGGTAGTTCCTATGCCATTCAAATAAAGAAGCAAAGATACCAAGAGGTCAGAAGACATCAATTGCAAAGCAAACTTCAGTTAAGCCTCACTTATTTCTTTTGCACACACACACACACACACACACACACCGCACACTATTAACCTTAAGAACATTAACGGACAGATATAAATCTTCTTTATAACTCCTCGAATGTAAACGTCCATCTACATTTAGCCCTTCCTTCCATTCCTAGACCTTGGGGGCAAAGGGCGGGCTTCTATATTCTCAGCTGGTGCTTTCCCCTTCCACTCCCCTTAGCCACATCATTGTGACCATACTGGGTGCCATCTCCATCATCTCCTTCTAGTCAAGTACTGATTGTTGAGTCTTGAATCTCTATTAGTACTACCAATAGCTCAAAAGTCTAGTCTAGAAATAAGTTTCTTTATAAGTTAAGTGTATATGGTAAATTGTTTAGAATGAGGGAAGGGAACAAAGTATATCAGTGAAGGCTTATACTTTATCACTGATTTTATTCTTTACAAACATACGAGCATGCACACATGCCTCTGACTTATTCTTTTTTCTTTTTTTTTTACTGGATATTTTATTTATTTACATTTCAGATGTTATCCTCTTTCCCCAGTTCCCCTGCCAGAAACCTTTATCCTGTCCCCCCTCCTGCTTCTATGAGGGTGTGCCTCAACCCTCTCCTCCATGCCCTTGAATTCCCCCACACAGGGGCCTCCAGCCTTCATGGAACCAAGGACTACTAATCCCACCAATGCCTGACAAGACAATCCTCCACTACATATACAGCTGGTCCCTCCACGCATGTTCCCAGGCTGGTGGTTTAGACCTTGGGATCTATGGTTGTGTTGGTTGGTTGGTATTGTTGCTATCCCCATGAGGCTGCAAACCCTTCAACTCCTTCAGTCTTCTCTCTACCTCCTCCATCATGGACCTAATGATCAGTTCAATAGTTAGCTGCAAACATCTGCCTAAGTATATGTCAGATTCTGGCAGAGCCTCTCAGGAGACTGGTATATCAGGCTCCAGTCAGCATGCACTTCCTGGCATCCACAAAAGTGTCTGCCAGTGGTGACTGCACATGGGATGGATTGCCAGGTAGGGCAATCTTCAGATGGCACCTCCTCCAGTCTCTCCTCCACACTTTGTCTCCATATTTGATCCCATGAGTATTTTGTTACTCCTAAGAAGGACTGAAGCACCCATACATTGGTCTTCCTTCTTCATGAGCTTCCTGTGGTCTGGAAGCTGTATCATGGGTATTCTGACCTTTTAGGCTAATTTTCACTTATCAGTGAGGGCATACCATGTGTGTTCTTTTGTGATTGGGTTACCTCACTCAGGATGATGTTTTCTAGTTTCATCCATTTGCTTAAGAATTTCATGAATTCATTGTTTTAATAGCTGAGTAGTACTTCATTGTGTAAATGTACATTTTCTGTATCCATTCCTCCGTTGAAGGACATCTGGGTTCTTTCCAGCATCTGGCTATTTAGAAATAATGCTGCTATGAACATAGTGGAGCATGTATATATGTTGGAGCATCTTTTGAGTATATGCCCACAAGTGGTATAACTTGGTCCTCATGTAATACTATGTCCAATTTTCTGAGGAACCACCAGACTGATTTCCAGAGTGGTTGTACTAACTTGCAATCCCACCAACAATGGAGGAGTGTTCCTCTTTCTCCACATCCTCACCAGCCACTGCTATCCACTGAATTCTTGATCTTAGCCATTCTGACTGGTGTGAGGTGGAATCTCAGGGTTATTTTGGATTGCCTTTCCCTGATAATTAAGGATGTTGAACATTTCTTTAGGTGTTTATCAATCATTCTGGTTTCCTCAGTTGAGAATTGTTTGTTGTGCTCTGTACCCCATTTTTAATCAGGTTATTTGTATAGAGTCAAATTTCTTCAGTTTTTTGTATATATTGAATATTAGCCCTCTATCAGATACAAAATAGGTAAAGACCTTGTCTCCATCTGTTGCTTACCATTTTGTCCTATTGACAGTGTCCTTTGCTTTACAGAAGCTTTGCAATTTTATGAGGTCCCATTTGTCAATTATTGATCTTAGAGCATAAGCCATTATTGTTCTGTTCAGGAACTTTTTCACTGTGCCCATGTGTTCAAGGCTCTTCCCTACTTTCTCTTCTATTACTTTCAGTGTATCTGGTTTTATGTGGAGGTCATTGATCCACTTGGAATTGAGCTTTGTACATGGAAATAAGAATGGATCGATTGGCATTCTTCTACAGGCTGACCTCCAATTAAACCAGTACCATTTGTTGAAAATGCTGTGCTTTTTCCACTGAATGGTTTTAGCTCCTTTGTCAAAGATCAAGTGACCATAGGTGTGTGGGTTCATTTCCAGGTCTTCAATTTTATTCTATTTATCTTCCTTCCTGTGTCTGTACCAATACCATGCAGTTTTTGTCACTATTGCTCTGTAGTACAGCTTGAGGTCAGGGATGGTAATTGCCCCAGAAGTTCTTTTATTGTTGAGAATAGTTTTCGATATCCTGGGTTTTTTGTTATTCCAAATGAATTTGCAAATTGCTCTTTCTATCTCTATGAAGAATTGATTTGGAATTTTGATGGGGATTGCATTGAATCTGTAGATTGCTTTTGGCAAGATGGCCATTTTTACTATATCAATCCTGCTAATCCTCGAGCATGGGAGATCTTCTGAGATCTTCTTCAATTTCTTTCTTCAGACACTTGATCATACTGATCTTTCACTTGCTTGGTTATATTCACACTAAAGTATTTTATATTATTTGTGACTATTGTGAAGGATGTTGTTTCCCTAATTTCTTTCTCAGACTGTTTATCTTTTGAGTAAAGGATGGCTACTGATTTGTTTGAGTTTATTTTATATCCAGCCACTTTGTTGAAGTTGTTTATCAGGTTTAGGAGTTCTCTGGTAGAAGTTTTAGGGTCACTTATGTATACTATCATATCATATGCAAATAGTGATATTTTGACTTCTTACTTTCCAAATTGTATCCCTTCGACCTCCTTTTGTTGTTTAATTGCTCTGGCTACGTATTTGAGTACAATATTGAATAGATAGTGAGAGAGTGGGCAACCTTATCTAGTGCCTAATTTTAGTGGGATTGCTTCAAGTTTCTCTCCATTTAGTTTGATGTTGGCTACTGGTTTGTTGTATATTGTTTCTACTATGTTTAGGTATGGGCCTTGAATTCCTGATCTTTCCAAGACTTTTACCATGAAGGAGTGTTGATTTTTTCAAATGCTTTCTAAGCATCTAGTGAGATGGTCATGTGTTTTTTTTTCTTTGATTTTGTTTATATAGTGGATTATGTTGATGAATTTACATATATTGAACCAACTCTGCATTCCTGGGATACAGCCTACTTGATCATGATGGATGGTTGTTTTGATGTGTTCTTGGATTCGTTTTGCAAGAATTTTACTGAGTATTTTTGCATAGATATTCATAAGGGAGATTGGTCTGAAGCTCTATCAGCTTCTTGTATGTTCATAGGCATCCCTTTCTTTAGGTTAGGGAAGTTTTCTTCTATAATTTCATTGAAGATATTTACATGCCCTTTAAGTTGGGAAGTCTTTATTCTCTTCTATACCTATTATCCTCAGGTTTTGTCTTCTCATTGTGTCCTGGACTTCCTGGATGTTTTGGGTTAGGAGCTTTTTGCATTTTGCATTTTCTTTGACAGTTGTGTCAATGCTTTCTATGGCATCTTCTGCATATGAGATTCTGTCTTCTATCTATTGTATTCTGTTGGTGATGCTTGCATCTATGACTTCTGATCTCTTTCCTAGATTTTCTATCTCCAGGGTAGTCTCCCTTTGAGATTTCTTTATTGTATCAACTTTCATTTTTAGATCCTGGATGATTGTGTTTAATTCCTTCACCTGTTTGGTTGTGTTTTCCTGTAATTCTTTAAGGGATTTCTGTGCTTCCTCTTTAAGGGCTTCGATCTGTTTACCTGTGTTCTCCTGTATTTCTTTAAAGTCATTTATGTCCTTCTTAAAGTTCTCTATCATCATTATGAGAAGTGATTTTAAATCTGAATCTTGCTTTTCCGGTGTCATTTGGTATCCAGGACTTGTTATAGTAGGAGAATTGGGTTCTGATGATGCCAAGTAACCTTGGTTTCTGTTGTTTACATTCCTGCACTTGCCTTTTGTCATCTGGTTATCTCTAGTGCTACCTGCACTCACTGTCTCTGACTGGAGCCTGTCTCTCCTGTTATCTTGGTTGTGTCAGAGATCCTCAGAGTCCAGCTCTCTCTATGATTCTGTGATTCTGTGATCCTGTGATCCTAGGTGTCTAGCCTCTGGGTTCCTGTAGTCTTATGATCTTGGATGTGTTAGAGCTCCTGGGAGTTAGCTTCCTCTATGAACCTGGGGGTGTTAGAGCTCTTGGGAGTCCAGTTTCCACTGGATGTTGTGGGAATTGGTTGGAGAGGTAGTGCTAAAGGTCTGTTCAGTGCACTGGCTCAGATCAGAAGGAATCTGTGGCAATGGGTCAGGATATGGTGTCTTCAAAGGAGCAGACCAGCTAGGAGTCAACTGTTCTGGGTACAGTGGATCCTCAACTGTTCTGAGTGCAGCAGATCCTCTGGGATGGGTCAGAATATGGTGTCTTCATGGTAGCAGATCAGGTAGGAATCTGTACCAGCAGAAAGGACCAGGCAGAGGGGATGGAAGGGGAGTGGTCTTCTGGAGGGTGGAGTTTTAGTGGGTGATGGTTCTCTAGTGAGCTGCTGATCTCCCAGCTGCAGCTCTGGGACTTCAGGTAGTGGGGGAGGGTTCTTACCAACTGCTCTAAGTGTAACAGACCCTCTGGGATGGGTTAGAATATGGTGTCTTCACTGGAGCAGATCAGCTATGAGTCTGCCCCAACAGGAAGGACCAGAAGGGGCTTATGACTCTTATTTTACCAAAATCATTTTAAAAGGCCATGCTACCATGAGATGGTCACACCCAAGCTGATTATTTTAACTTTGTTATTGCTTCTTATTAAAGAACACTTTCTGTCTCCTAATTCAGTTAATTATGTCAAAAGTTTTCCATTCCAAAATATTCTTAAAGCCTAAAGTTCCCAAATCATAAAGTGTAGAAATTACCTAAGGTAATGTTTATGTAAATTATGTAATGCTTATGTAAATTATCAGATTGATAGAGGACTAGGGCAGGAATAAGGAATAAGCCTTACTCACAGAGAATATTTGTCATTTAATAACTCTAAGACTTCACCTCTCTGTGATTAGTTTTGTCGTTGGTAGCTGGGTAAAATATTCTATTCCATTAACCCCATTAAACTACTCATGATATTACTGTGGACTTACAAATTTCCATCCTGTGTTAACTAAGGTTGTTCTTGATCCTATAGCAAAATAATATTAAATCTGAGTTGTTGGAGAGTCTTACCAACTATCTTTTTATGATTACATTTGGTATTTAATCAAGAATCATGTGTATTGATATGAAGCAATGAATAGAAAGCAGAATTCAGAATTAGACTTCCACATTTATGATTCAGGCTTATGAAATTTATAGAATATTCTTTAACTTTCCTTATATCTTTAGATTATCATGGGTAAAATGAAAATAACTACTTGCTAATTTTAAATGTTTGTTGCTGTAGTAGACCAATGAGTTAAATGTGTAATTAATCTCCCAATACCACAAGAAATCTATATAAATCATTTGAGAGAAAAATTGTGTTTTATTATTGGGTATTTTAATGTGACAATATCTATGAAAAAGCCAAGATACTCATTCTAATGACAAAGTTTGAAAAGTTCTAAATACAAAATTTATATATTTGCAAATAAGAACCTAGCATTTGTAGTCATGAAGATTTTCTGGCGTTGGTCACATTCCCTTATGTTTTATACATCATCATCATCATCATTTATTAATAAATAACCGTTCTTTTCATTTTTAAGGCTTCAGCAGCACTTTTTGCTATCCGTAGTGATTGAGTTTTAGTAAACAGACCATATTAGTTCCTGTGTGTATGTGTCTGTGTGTGTGTGTCTGTATGTGTCTGTGTGTGTGTGTATGTGTGAAACCTCACATGCCAAGACACAAGTCAACTTCTAAAGTTTAGTTGAGGATAAATTCTCTATCTTTAAGAAATAATATCTTTTTAAAAATAGCTTATAATCAGTTGAGTCTGAGCTGCAAAGAGACCTCTGGCTTATTTCTCTGAAAACACATGTACACAAAGTCTGAAGTACTGATGGTATAAATAATGTGTTTCCCAGATTCCTATTTGCTGAAATAAAAATCATTTAGGAACATAATTTTTCCATTAAATGTTATCTCAATAGCTATTAATACATACTATCATCATGCTAAAAGGCAATAATCTAAAAATCAAGCCTTCATTCTACAAACTACTAATCAATGATATCCAAAGTAATATTTCAATTATTTAAAATCCTAGACTCAATGCAGGCTTCTATTTCAGTGCTCCATCTCTCCCCCTACACTCTGGCTATTTTCATAGTTTCTCTCCTTACTCTGATCTTACAGTATGACTGCTCATACATATCTGTTCTGGAATTGGTTTTCTAATTTGCATGGAACCATGCACTCTCAAAGTTTAAAAGAACCTTGAAGTCATGTACTTCAATCATCCATCAGACGCATGAATTATTTCTACTTTGTCTACATCCACTTTCATGGTACTCTAAATATACCCTATGCATTAGCCCTATAGTCAAACATTAACTCTGACTCTGAATGGGATTCTTAATTCATCAGCGCTTTTAAAACTTCCCATTTGTAAGAAGAATCTCAATTAAAGTGAATCTAGCCCCCATTTCCTCAAGATGACTGATTATCTATATTTTATATTGAGTAAGCTCTTCATCAGTACCAAAATCTCTCTCACGTATAAAATTAGATGCTTAGAGAGTTGCATTACAGCCTGCTTTATTGTGCTACATGTAGCAATTGTAGTAAAGAATTATTCGCAGATGCATGAATTCTAGAGAGCTTGACAAGAAGTAAAATATAGAGAGATATAATAAAAAGCATAAGAATAGTTCTTTGTGGTACATGCTTAATATGAAAAAATAGATTATTAAATGTCGTGAGCTACCAATTCAGTGGATTTCATTGAAAATTTAAATCAATATAGGCATTCACTATTTAAAGTATCACATTAAGACAGAGTTCTATTGCATGTTACAGATCTCATACTGACTAAGAGTTGTGATAATGGCAGTCATTAAAATAAATGCCTAGTCAGATTGTAAGTGATAGGCATTAAATTTGTGTTGATTAACCACTAACTTCCTTTTAGTATTATAAATGAAAAGTACTGAAATTTAACTTTCTTCTTCATCTTCCCTTTATCATTTTTTTCTTATGAATTATATTGTACAGGCTTACAATTGATATTAATATAATCTGGGATTCGAATCCTTATTACATTCACACACATTACATCTGTGTCTACCAATTTTGTGTAGAAAAATGAGAAAGATTGTGCTGTAGGGCTGAATGTCAATTTGACACAAGCTAGAGTTATCTGAAAGGAAGGTACTTCAATTGAGAAAATGCCTGCCTCCATGAGATTCAGCTGTAGGGAATTTTCTTAATTAGTGAATAATGGGCGAGTCCATTATTCACGCAGTCCATTGTGAGTAGAGGCATCCCTGGGCTGGTGGTTTTGGGTCTATAAGAAAGAAAGCTGAGCAAACCAAGGGAGCAAGACAGTAAGCAACATTTCATGGCCTCTGCATCTGCTCCTGCCTCCAGATTCCTGCCATGTTTGAGTGCCTGTTCTGGTCCTTCAGTGATAGACTATAATGCAGAAGTGTAAGCTAAATAAAGCCTTCTCTTATCGACTTGCTTTTTGGTCATGATATTTTGTTTTGTTATAGGAATAGAAACATAACTATGTTAAATGTTCTTCACAAAATCCTGCCACCCACTTTTACACTTACAGCTCCTGGATGCTGAATTATTCTATAGCCTTCCACCAATTTAGATGCCGAAAAAGGGTTGAGGAAGTATATTTCTTATACAATTGTGTAAATTTGAGTCTTCCTGTTCCTGTGAAATGTATTATTTGCTTCTTTAAGTATGTAATATAGCAGTCTCACCCAGTTTAATAGAAAATGTTGAGATTAATAAATTGCAAAAGCCCTAAGAAACAAATCTAGTGTGCAAAGTTCTCCCATGACTGTTTTGTGAAACTGGTGGTCCTAAGGTAGAAAATGAAAATTATTTTCCAAGTCTACTGAATTAGTTTCTTTTGTTTCTGCCATTATAAACTACATCAAATATCCTGGCTTACACAGAAATATCTCAGCTTTCCAAGCCAGGGTGGCAGACATCCTTAAGTCCATCCTGAGACAAGGGAGTAGTATGCTGCTGTTGCTTTAAAGGAAGGTTGCTTGATTAATAGCAGACATCAGTCAGATGAGGCTACAGAACCAAGGCTAGCATTTTCTATTAGTTATCAACACAGGGTCTTTCCCGGCATCTAGAGCTGCTTCAATCCTTTACATATATCCTTCTTCCTCCATTTTCAACCCAATAAATATGATCTTTCAATTGTCTTTTATTCTTTCAAATTTTCTCCTGCTGAACTGAGTTCTTCTGTTATCCTCGCTATGGGGTCTCCAACTAGAACACAGCCAAGCTGTGACCCATCTGATTGCAGTCAACTCAGCTATGGGTATTTTCATATATCCTCAGCTGGATTTATATTTTAACTTCAAAGATTGATGCTTCAATGTTAGGCCACGGGAGGGCCCATGGGCCTAGAACCCTGAGATTGCAGGTGTTTGGCTACGCCCCCAAAACCTGGGGCCTGTTCCTTTTACACAGGTAGGGGTGTGACTAAGAGCCCTGCCTTGAGATTTACATATTAATGAGGCCGGGGACATAGATAATTAAGTCTTCTCTAGCCCCTCCCCTCGTCCACTCCAAATATAAGGGAGCAGATTTGGGCTTCTGGTGGTTAGCGCACTTCATCTCGATTCAACTTTCTCATCAATAAAAATACTTAGAAACTAAGTCCACATGTCTTCTCAGGCCTATTTTCATCTTCCTCGACAACTATGTGAGAACCACCAACAACTATGTGAGAACCACCGACAACTATGTGAGAACCATCGCACCCTCGGCCGCAGGACTCTACCGCTTCATGGGCCCAGATGGCCTCCATGGGCCTGCGGGACCCCGCCTCCGCTGCCGCATTGGCTCACGGGCCCGGGGCCTCTTCCACTGATGCTGATGCGCAGGAGACCTGGGGCCAGGGCCTCCCCGCCACTGTTGATCCCACACTTCAACAATGATTAGAATTTATTATTATTATTATTATTATTATATTATTATTAAATCTTTTTTCCTCCAGTCGTTCCTCCCCTCCTAGTCTGCCCTCTGACAGCTCATCCCATTCCTCATCACCCAGTCTTCAAGAGGATGTCCCCTCCCTCTCCACTCCCTACTATGTCAGGCCTCCGTGCTCCCTGGGGCCTCAAGTCTCTCAAGAGTTAGGTGCTTCTTCTCTCACTGAGGCCAGACTAGGCAGTCCCCTGCTGTATTTGAGATCTTCACCAACCTTACATCTGATAGAGGGCTAATATCCAAGGTATACAAAGAACTGAAGAAATTAGATTCCAGACCATCAAATAACCCTATTAAAAAATGGGGCAGAGAGTTGAACAAAGAACTCTCAACTGAGGAAACTCGAATGATTGAGAAACATCTAAAGAAGTGTTCAGCATCCCTAGTCATCAGGGAAATGCAAATGAAAACAACACTGAGATTCCACCTCACACCAGTCAGATTGGCTAAGATCCAAAACACAGGTGACAGCAGATGTTGGCGAGGATGTGGAGAAAGAGGAACACTCCTCTATTGTGTCTGGGATCTCAGACTAGCTAGTGTCCAACTATGCTGCCTGGTTGGTAGCTCAGTGGCTTAGAGACTTTTACTGAGCATTTAGAAAAGAATATCTCATTTCTCAAACAATTTTAAAAAGTCTCATCACTGTAGTAACAAAACCTAACAAAGAAATGGGCAAAAATATTTTGTAAATACATGTAAAAGTCAAATATATATACATATATGTGCATAGATAGATAGATAGATAGATAATAGATATCTGGGTTTGCTTGGCTTTCTTCAGTATATAAATTTGATTTTTATTTTATTCCTTTTGACATGAAAAAAAAAAGTGCTGCACTCTAATTTTCTTTGTCAGATTTTTTATTGGATATTTTATTTACATTTCAGATGTAATCCTCTTTCCCCATTTTTCCCCTACTTGGTAACCCCCTATCCCATCCCCCCCCATTGTTTCTATGAAGATATGCCCACACCCACCTTCCCAATCTGACCTCCCCACCCACAATTTCCCCCACACTGGGGCTTCCAGCCTTCACTGGACCAAGAGCTTCCTCACCCACCTATACCTGACACTGTCATCCTCTCCTACATATACAACTGGGGCCTTGGGTCCCTCTCTATATGCTCCCAGGCTGGTGGTTTAGACCCTGATAGCTCTGGTTGGTTGGCATTGTTGCTCTCCCCATGGGGCCACAAACCCTTTCAGCTCCTTCAGTCTTCTCTCTCACTCCTCCTTTGGGAACCCCATGATCAATTCAATGGTTAGCTGTGAGCATCCACCTCTGTATATTTCAGGCTCTGGCAGACCTCTAAGGAGACAGCTATATCAGGCTCCTGTCAGCATGCACTTCCTGAAATCCACATTAGTGTCTACCTTTCATGACTGCACAAGGGATGGATATCCAGGTGAAACAGTCACTGGATATCCCTCCTTCAGTTTCTGTCCCACACTTTGTCTCCATATTTGCTCCCATGAGTATTTTGTTGCCCCTTCTAAGAAGGGCCAAAGCACCCACACTTTGATCTTCCTTGTTCATGAGCTTCTTGTGGTCTGTGAGTTGTATCTTGGATACTGTGAGCTTTTGGACTAGTATCTGATTATCAGTGAGTGCATACCATGTGTGTTCTTTTGTGATTGTGTTACCTCACTCAGATGATATTTTCTAGTTCTATCCATTCACCTAAGAATTTCTCAAATTCATTGTTTTTGATAGATAGGTAATATTCTATTGTGTAAATGTACTACGTTTTCTGTATCCATTCTTCTGTTGAAGGACATCTGGATTCTTTCCAGCTTCTGGCTATTATAAATAAAGCTGCTATGAACATAGTGGAGCATGTGTCCTTGTTATATGTTGGAGCATCTTCTGGGTTTTTGCCCAGGAATGGTATAGCTGGGTCCTCAGGTAATGCTATGTCCAATTTTCTGAGGAACCACCAGAATGATTTCCAACGGGGTTGTACCAGCTTGCAATCCCATCAACAATGGAGGAATGTTCCTCTTTCTCCATATCCTCACCAGCATCTACTATCACCTGAGTTTTTGATTTTAGCCATTCTGACTGGTGTGAGGTGGAATCTCAGGGTTGTTTTGATTTTCATTTCCCTGATCACTAAGGATGATGAACATTTCTTTAGATGCTTCTCGGCCATTCAAGTTTCCTCAGTTGAAAATTCTTTGTTTAGCTCCGTACCCCATTTCTAATAGGGATATTTGGTTATCTGGAGTCTAATTTCCTGAGTTCTTTGTATATATTAGATACTAGCCTTCTATCAGATGTAGGATTGGTAAAGATCTTTTCTCAATCTATTGGTTGCCATTTTGTCCCATTGACAGTGTCCTTTGCCTTACAGAAGCTTTGCAATTTTATGAAGTCCCATATGTCAATTCTTGATCTTAGAGCATAAGCCATTGGTGTTCTGTTCAGAAACTTTTCCCCTGTGCCTAGGTATTCGAGGCTCTTCCCCACTTTCTCTTCTATTAGTTTCTGTGTATCTGGTTTTATGTACAGGTCCTTTATCCACTTGGAATTGATCTTTGTACAAGGAGATAAGAATGGATCAATTTGCATTCTTCTACAGGCTGACCTCCAATTAAACCAGCACCGTTTGTTGAAAATGCTGTCCTTTTTCCACTGGACAGTTTTAGCTGCTTTGTCAAAGATCAAGTGACCATAGGTGTGTGGGTTCATTTCCATGTCTTCAATTCTATTCCATTGATCTTCCTGTCTGTGTCTGTACCAATACCATGCAGTTTTTGTCACTGTTGCTCTGTAGTACAACTTGAGACCAAGGATGGTGATTCCCTCAGAAATTCTTTTATTGTTGAGATTATTTCTCCCAGATTCCCCAGAAGATCTTGTATGTTGAGGATAGTTTTCACTACTCTGGCTTTTTTGTTATTCCAAGTGAATTTGCAAATTGCTCTTTCTATCTCTATGAAGAAATGATTTGGAATTTTGATGGGGATTGTATTGAATCTGTAGATTGCTTTTGGCAACATGGCCGTTTTGACTATATCAATCCTGCCCATCCACGAGCATGGACGATCTTTCCATCTTCTGAGATCTGCTTCAATTTCTTTCTTCAGAGACTTGAAGTTCATTTCACTTGCGTGGTTAGATTCACACCAAGGTATTTTATATTATTTGTAACTATTGTGCATGGTGTCATTTCCCTAATTTCTTTTTCAGCCTGTTTATCCTTCTAGTAGAGGATGGCTACTGATTTGTTTGAGTTTATTTTATATCCAGCCACTTTGTTGAAGTTGTTTATCAGGTTTAGGAGTTCTCTGGTGGAAGTTTTAGGGTCACTTATGTATGCTATCGTATCATCTGCAAATAGAGAAATTGTGACTTCTTCCTTTCCTAATTGTATCCCTTTGACTTCCTCTTGTTGTCTAATTAGCTCTGGCTAGGACTTTCAGTACTATATTGAATATGTAGGGAGAGAGTGGACAGCCTTGTTTAGTGCCTGATTTTATTGAGATTGCTTCAAATTTCTCTCCATTTAGTTTGATGTTGGCTACTGGCTTGCTGTGTATTGCTTTTAATATGTTTAGGTATGGGCCTTGAATTCCTGATCTTTCCAAGACTTTTACCATAAGGGATGTTGAATTCTGTCAAATGCTTTCTCAGCATCTAGTGAGATGATCATGTGGCTTTTTTCCTTTGAGTTTGTTTATATAGTGGATTACATTGATGGATTTCTGAATACTGAACCATCCCTACATTCCTGGCATAAAGCCTACTTGATCATGATGGATGATTGTTTTGATGTGTTCTTAGATTCAGTTCGTGAGAATTTTATTGAGTATTTTGCATTGATATTCATAAGGGAGATGATTCTGAAGTTCTCTTTCTTTGTTGGGTCTTTGTTAGGTTTAGGTATGAGCATGATTGTGGCTTCATAGAATGAATTGGATAGTGTTTCTTCTGTTTCTATTTTGTGGAATAGTGTGAAGAGAATTGGTACTAGGTCTTCTTGGAAGGTCTGATAGAATTCTGCACTAAGACCATCTGATCCTGGGCTTTTTTTTTTTTTTTTTTTTTTTTTTTTGGGGAGACTTTTAATGACAGCTGTTATTTCTTTAGGGGTTATGGGACTGTTTAGATGGTTTATGTTCTCCTCATTTAACTTTGATACCTGGTATCTGTCTATAAGGTTGTCCATTTCATCCAGATTTTCCAGTTTTGTTGAATACAGGCTTCTGAAGTAGGATCTGATGATTTTTTTGAATTTCCTCAGTTTCTGTTGTTATGCCTCCCTTTTCAGCCTCTGATTCTATTAATTTAAATACTGTCTCTGTGCCCTCTGGTTAGTTTGGCTAAGGGTTTACCTATCTTGTTTGTTTTTTCAAAGAACCAGCTCCTGGTTTTGTTGATATTTTGTATAGTTCTTTTTGTTTCTACTTGGTTGATTTCAGCCCTGAGTTTGATTATTTCCTTCTGTCCACTCCTCTTGGGTGTATTTGCCTTTTTGTTCTAGAGCTTTCAGGTATGCTCTCAAGTGATTAGTGTATGCTCTCTCCAGTTTCTTTTTGTAGGCAGTTAGAGCTATGAGTTTTATTCTTAGCACTGCTTTCCTGGAGTCCACAAGTTTTGGTATGATGTGTCCTCATTGTCACTAAATTCTAAAAGTCTTTAATTTCTTTCTTTATTTCTTCGTTGACCAAGTCATCATTGACTAGAGTGTTGTTCAGTTTCCATGTGTATATGGGCTTTCCATCGTTTTTGTTATTATTAAAAACCAGCCTTATTCCATGTTGATCTGATAGGATGCAAGGGATTATTTCAATCTTTTTGTATCTGTTGAGGACAGTTTTGTGACCAATTATATGCTCTATTTTGGAGAAGGTACCATGAGGTGATGAGAAAAAGGTATATTCTTTTGATTTAGGATGAAAAGTTCTAAAGATATCTGTTAAATCCATTTGTTCATAACTTCTGTTAATTTCATTGTGTCTCTTTTCTGTTTAGTGTTTAGTTTCTGTTTCCATGATCTCTCTTTTGCTGAAAGTGGGGTGTTGAAATCCACCACTATTATTGTGTGAAGTTCAATGTGTGCTTTGAGCTTTAGTAAAGTTTCTTTTATGTATGTGGGTGCCCTTGCATTTGGAGCATAGATGTTCAGAATTGAGAGTTCATCTTGGTAGATTTTTACTTTGATAAGTATGAAGTGTCCTTCCTTATCTTTTTAAATTACTTTTGGTTGAAAGTTGATTTTATTTGATATTAGAATGGCTACTCCAGCTTGTTTCTTGGGATGATTTGCTTGGAAAATTGTTTTCCATCCTTTTACTCTGAGGTAGTGTCTGTCTTTGTCACTGAGGTGTGTTTCCTATATGCAGCAAAATTCTGGGTCTTGTTTATGTATCCAGTCTGATAGTCTGTGTCTTTTTATTAGGGAATTGTGTCCATTAATGTTAAGAGATATTAAGAAAAAGTGATTGTTGCTTCTTATTTTTGTTATTAGATATGGAATTATCTTGTGTGGCTGTCTTCTTTTGTGGTTGTTGGAAAATTACTTTCTTCCTTTTTCTAGGTTGTAGTTTTGCTTCTTGTGTTGAAGTTTTCCATTAATTATCCTTTGAAGTGCTAGATTTTTGGGAAGATATTGTGTAAATTTGGTTTGTCATGGAATATCTTGGTTTCTCTATCTATGGTAATTGTGAGTTTTGCTGGGTATAGTAGTCTGGGTTGGTATTTGTGTTCTCTTAGGGTCTGTATGATATAGTCCAGGATCTTCTGGCTTTTATATTCTCTGGTGAGAAGTCTGCTGTAATTCTTATAGTCTGCCTTTATATGTTACTTGAACTTTTTTCCCTTACTGCTTTTAGTATTTTTTTCTTTGTTTTGTACATTTGATGTTTTGATTATTATGTGATGGGAGGAATTTCATTTCTGGTCTAGTCTATTTGGGGTTCTGTAGGCTTCTTATATGTTCATGGACATCTCTTTCTTTAGGTTAGGTAAGTTCTCCTCTATAACTTTGTTGAAGATGTTTACTAGCCCTTTAAGTTGGGAATCTTCACTCTAATGTATACCTATTGTCCTTAGGTTTGCTCTTCTCATTGTGTCCTGTATTTCCTGGATGTTTTGGGTTAGGAGCTTTTGGAATTTTGCATTTTCTTTGACAGTTGTGTCAATGTTTTCCATGATTTCTTCTGCACATGAGATTCTCTCTTCTAGCTCTTATATTCTGTTGGTGATGCTTACGTCTATGACTCCTGATTTCTTTCCTAGATTTTCTATCTCTAGGGTAGTCTCCCTTTGAGATTTCTTTATTGTTTCTATTTCCATTTTTAGATCCTGGATGATTTTGTTTAATTCCTTCACCTGTTTGTTTATGTTTTCCTATAATTCTTTAAGGGATTTTTGTGCTTCCTCTTTAAGGGCTTCTACCTGTTTATCTGTATTCTCCTGTACTTCTTTAAGGCAGTTATTTATGTCCTTCTTAAAGTCCTATATCATCATCATGAGAAGTGATTTTAATTCTGA
Source organism: Mastomys natalensis (assembly GCA_021653895.1). NCBI lineage: Eukaryota > Metazoa > Chordata > Mammalia > Rodentia > Muridae > Mastomys > Mastomys natalensis. The sequence goes on along the minus strand of JAJTUV010001332.1, from coordinate 51,812 downwards.
ATCCTACTTTTTAGGTGTGATGTGGTGTCCAGGGCTTGCTATGGTGGAAGAACTGGGTCTGATGATGCCAAGTAACTTTGATTTCTGTTGCTTATGTTCTTGCGCTTGTCATTTGCCATCTGGTTAACTCTAATGCTACCTGCACTCACTGTCTCTGGCTAGAGCCTGTCTTTCCAGTTATCTTACTTGTGTCAGAACTCCTCAGAGTCCAGATGTCTCTGTGATCCTCTGATCCTGATCTCCTGGGTGGAAGAACTGCTGGGACTCAGGCTTCTTCTGGGATCCTGAAATCCTGCTTCTCTGAGTGCAGTAGTTCCTTCTCTGCTCTGAGTGCACTGGTTCCTCTAGGATGGCTCAGGGTATGGTGTCTTCACAGGAGCAGACCAGCTCTCTTTGTCAGACTTAATCAGTGTCTCAAGGGACTATTTTAAAAAAACAAGAAAAACTGACTTCTCAAATGTTGTTCTATATTCTCCGTTTGCCTCTCTTCATATGGCTTCAATTCTTCAGTACTAAGATCAGTCTATTTCTTAAGAAATTGAATTGAGTCTGTCAAGGTAGCTAAGTGAGAGAGCTACTTTCTACTTATCCTGATGACCTGAGCTCAATTCCTGGACTTAGATGGTAGAAAGAAATAACCAACTCCCACAAGCTGACAACACATATACCATGGCACACTTGGTTATGAATATACATCACACACACACACACACACACACACCACAGTATTATCAAAAGGTTGAGTAGTAGAAATGAGAAAGTAAAATAAAGTAGTCTATGTTCTAGAACTCTAGTCCATTGGGGACAGAGAAGAAATAGCAGAAGCATGTTCTGATTGATCACAAGGACCTCTTCTTATAGATACTTACATATTTCCACTCATTCAGGAAGTGATCCTCGCCCTGTCACTGTGAGTGTCTCCACTTCTGACAACCCACAGGGCTGCATACATTGAGATGATTTCCCTTTGGGTTTATATAAATTTGTTTACGTGTTCAGTTTGGTGAGTTGCTTGGATTATTTTCTCCTCAAGTAAGTATTTATCCAGTGTGTCTTCACCTTGGATCTGACCCAGTAATAGGAAGCAGGAAGTCCTTGCCATGGCTCATATTCTTATGTCAGAAACTCTGAAAGAAAGAGAGGCTAGGTAAGGCACACTAAAGTTATTACCGATGTTAAGTACTTCTATTTTTTCTATATTTTACCTTTTATTTTCACTTTTCCTTTTTGATGTTTCTTTTGAGATAGTCAACTTAAATCTTGAGAAAATAGAAATATACGAAGTCATAAATTATATTTCAAAAATAAACCATGAGTAAAACATTATCCTTCCATGGATGGCCCTCATTCTTGAAGTCTAACTACTGTATGTTAATGTTACAAGAACATCATTCCGATGTTATTTTACCTCAGTCAGAGTAAAGAGTATTGATTTATTAATTTATCACGGTATCAGGTTATCATTTAATAAAGAACATTTCATCAAATCACAGACTATTAGGTTGTAAAGGACAGTGAACCCACTGACGTTTCTAGTGAAATAATCATAATATATCATCTTCAATGAATGTCCTTTGCTACTCTCTGGTAAGTACTCCTCTAGCACAAAGCATTCACCATTCTAAACAATACACTGTAGTTTTACTGTATTTTGTCTATTTAGACACATTTAATAATGTTCAGATTATCATTCCTACTACATGTGTAATAAAAGGGAAGTGCAACTTCCTTTGACAATTCTTCACAAATAGTGACAACTTGGTCTTTAAATGTTCAAAGCACCAGTTTCTATAGTCTACTTCATCAATGACCTGTTACTTCTTGCAGTCATTATGAAACTCAATAATATTTCTAACTCAATAGAAAATAATCACAGTGATCTATACTTTATGTGTGCTAGTGTGGTCTAGAAGTACTTACTGATCTGTCATTGATTATAGTAGTTTACCTTTCTTAAGTGTGAGAGAGCAACTTAAGAAAGAAAATATTCTGTCTGGGGATTTCAGATGGGTCAGTCAATAGTCCCTAGGTACTGTATGCTTGGAACATCATGACATCATGGTCATATAGAAGACATTTTTCAAATACCAACAGGCAAGAAGTAAGGAGAAATGTTTACAGTAAGATTCCAGGACAAAATATGGTCAGAGACAGGCCCTTCCTATATCTATTTTTTTTCTATCTAGGGAGGAATCCATCAATGGACTCCTTATGATATATTTCTTTAGAAATGCTATCATAGAAATATCTAAGGATGTTACTTCCTAATCTCCAAGTTGTTTCTTAATCCGGTCAAACTGATAGAATAACATAATACATTTAGTAGCCATTAACAAAATTAAATTATCTTTTCAAATATATCAGGACAATAAAATAATAATGTTACTAGTACAAGCCATCTTAATTTAATTTCTCATTTATTGACAACTTTGGCAGAATAAAATTATTGGATTAAATAATAAATTGCCTATAGATGGGTTCACATTGAGAAAACAATAAACACTGTCTTCGCTTTACAGAGTCTGTGGGGTGTCCAAAGAATAATCAAAGTACAATTTACAAGAGTCCAAAACAATCAGAGGACACCAATTATGTAAGTAAACAAAAAGGCTTTCTCCCATCTTGTATTGGGGTTTTGACAGCTATGATGGAGCAAAGATGATATGGTATTTAAAACCAAAATACCCTTATAGACTGTGGTTCTTAGGGTTTTCATGCAGGAAGACTAAGTCAGTATTGCTTTCCATAATCCTCAAAATAAAGAAGGAGGAAAAAGAGAAAGAGAAGGAGGAAAAGGAAGAGGAGGAAAAGATGGGGGATGAGAGAAGGAAGAGAAGGAAGAGAAGAGAAAGGGGGAAGAGGAGGAGAAAAGGTAAAAGAAAAGAAAAAACTAGAAAGGAATAAATGAACTAATTTGTGTTCTCATGTATGTTTATACAAAGAATCTATGCAATAGGATCCACATTCTGGCCAGCATGTGTTATCTTTTGATCTTAGCCATTCTGATTGGTGTAAGATGGAATCTCAGGGTCATTTTGATTTGCATTTCTCTGGTGACTAAGGATTTTGAACATTTCTTTAAGTGTTTCTGGGCCATTCAAGATTTCTCTTTTGAAAATTCTGTTTAGCTCTGAACCCCATTTTTTAATTGGGTTACTTGTTTTGTTTGAGTCTACTTCTTGAGTTCTTTATATATTTGGATATTAGCCATCTTTCAAATGTAGGGTTAGTAAAGATCTTTTCCAGAGGCAGGTGGATTTCTGAGTTTGAGGCCAGCCTGGTCTACAGAGTGAGTTCCAAGACAGCCAGGGCTACACAGAGAAACCTTGTCTCGAAAAAAAAAAAAAAAAAAAACAAAGATCTTTTCCCATAAGTAGGCTGCTGGTTTGTCTTATTGACAGTGTCCTTTCCCTTACAGAAGCCTTTCAATTTCATGAGGTCCCATTTATCAATATTGATCTTAGAGCCTGAGCCATTGGTATTCTGTTCAGCAAATTATCTCCTGTACCAATGTGTTCAAGGGTATTTTCCACATTCTCTTCTATGATATTTATCCAGTTTTATGTTGTTTTTGGTCCACTTGGACTTAAGTTTTGTGCAGTGTGATAGAAATGGATCTATTTTTATTCTTCTACATGCAGATATCCAGTTATGTCAACTCCATTTGTTGAAGACACTTTCTTTTTTCCATTATATGCTTCTGGATTTTTTGTCAAAAATCAAGTGACCTTAGCTGTGTGGGTTTATTTTGGAGTCTTCAGTTCAATTCCATTGATCAACTTGTCTGTTTCTATACCAATATCATGCAGGTTTTTTAATCACTATTGTTCTATAGTACAGCTTGAGATAAGCAATGGTGATTCCTCTAAAAGTTGTTTTATTGTTCAGGATAGTTTTAGCTATCCTATTTTTTTGTTTGTTTATTTTGGAGGTGTTTTTTGTTGTTGTTTTGTTTTTATAAAAGGTTGAGAATTACTCTTTCAAGGTCTGAGTAAGGTAACTCAGACCTAAAAGAACATACATGGTATGTACTCACTGATAAGTAGATATTAGCCATAAAGTGCAGAATACCCATGATACACTGCATAGACCAAAAGAAGTTAAACATGAGGAAGGACCAAACAAAGATGCTTGAATCTTACTTAGTATGGTAAATAAAACAGTCATAGAAGGGCAAGAAATGGGTAGTTGAGGGAATTGGGAGGGGAATGGGGAGTGAGTCAGGATCAGGTGCGGGGAGAGTCAGGAAAGGGGGTCAAAGGACCAAAAGAATGAATGAAAACTTGTAACTGCCTAAAGTCAGGGCCAGGAGGGATCTCTAGGAAGTGCCAGATACCTAGGATGATAGTGGCCTCCAGGAGTCAATGTGAGTGCCCTTGGCAAGGTACATAACAGTGGGGATATGGAGCCTGAAGTGGCCCCCTCTGTAGGAGGACTCCCAGTGGAGAGATAAGGACATCAACCTACTCACAAAACTTTTGACCCGAAATTTGTCCTGTCTAAAAGAAATGCAGGGACAAAATTGGAACAGAGACTGAAGAATGGCCAACCAATAACAAGCCCAACTTGAGATCCATCCCAAGGGCATGCAACAATCCCTGGCACTATTAAAGAAACTGTGTTATGCTTCCAGACAGGAGCCCAACAAGGCCATCCTCTGAGAGGCTTCAACTAGCAGCTGACTGAAACAGATGCAGAGACCCAAACAGTGGATGGAGGTCAGGGACTCTTATGGATGACTTGAGAGAAGAATTGAAGGGGGATAGAAACTCCACAAGACTAACAGTGTCAACTAGCTTGGACAGTTGGGAGCTTTCAGAGACTCAGCCACCAACCAAAGAGCATACATGGGCTAGCACATATGCACATATGCAGCAGATGTGCATCTCAGTCTCCATGTGGGTCCCCCAACATAAAATTTAGGTGTCTTCAATTTGAAGGGGATATATCATAGTATAGATAATAGATAGTTTAGATAGATAGATAGATAGATAGATAGATAAACAAACAAATAAGTAAGTGACTGTGTCGTTATAAAGGAGGTTCTTACTAAATTTGATACAAGTGAAAATAATAACAATAACAGAAAGCCTTACAAAGAGGTTAATATGAACAGAATGTATGTTATTGTTTTTCATAAGTGATCCTCAAAAGTATTCATTTTATTAGTATAACAAAAAAAGAATATATTGTACTGGTAATTTTGTTGTTGTTGCTCTGATAAAATACCCTGCCTAAAGCAACATAAGGATTTGGACTCAGAGTCCCAGGGTATAGTTCAGAAATGTAGGGAAGTGAAGGCAAAAGGAGCTTGAGTCACCTGGTCATATTACATTCACAGATGGAAAGCAGAGAAATATAATTCTTGGGGTCAACTCTCCTTCTCCTACAGCCAGAGCCACAGACAGGCAATGGTGTTAGTAATCGTGGGTGAATTGTTCCATCTCAGCTAACAATCAATACAATCCTCTTAAGGCCACACTTTGAGGCTCATCTCCTAGGTTGTTCTAGATCTCATTCAGTTGAGAATCAAAATTCACCATGACTCAAATAGCTTTTAACCTTAGCCAAACTATAAAAAATAAAGGAATGCAATTATCATTGTCCTAATGTAATTAGTAGACTGCACATAGTAAAAGTTTACTTATAAAAATTATTGCATAATTTAAGTTTAGGAATTCTATATTTTTTAGAACTTAAGAAAAACCTTTCAAGGATTTAGTTCTCTTTCTTGAGAAAAGAAAGTGATTCATCATTTATAATGATCAATTTAAGTCTCCCTTAAAGAATGAGTTTCCTCTAGGTATGTGTTTTGACAGAAATGAGAGCTGATGCAAATTTCTAAAGAGTTTTGAGAAAAATATTTTCCTTAGCATTTTTGAATATAACTTCTTATTAAAAAATTAAAAGAATTCTATGGAGCTATTGATAGGAAAAAATTTTTAAATTATCATATTGTATTTTTCCTACAAGTTGCTATTTTCTGAATGATTCTATGTATTTCATGGATTGATACATAACAGCTGTATTATTTGTTTGTCCAGTGAGTTATAAGATCTTTAAGAAAGGATGGTTGAAAGATTTGTTTTGTTGTGGTGTTTGTCCCACTGTGTATGTGTGATGTCACACTCTGTGTGTGTGAAGGGGGATTAATTGTGGGCATCAAGTGTTTTCCTCAGTTACTTCTCCCTTTACTTACTGAAGCAGGGTCTCCTCTGACTTTGTCTGTCCACCTTACTCTGCTGATTCCCCGCCTCCACTCTCTGAGCAGGGGATTACAGGTGCATGACATACCTACTTGGTTTTTCTGTGAGTCCTGGGGATCCAAGTTTATTTAATGAGACATCTCCCCAGCCTATCTTCAAATTTTAAAATTTGCCCTCACAAGGTTTAATCAAGAAAAATTAATAGCACTTATGGAAATTAGGATAATAAAAAGACTGCAGGACCTTAGGCAAAAAAATATTTTTTTCTATTGGAGGACAATACTGAGTGTTTATTGAATTGTTAAAAAACCATTTTTCTTTCTCTTGCAATGAGTTCACATATAATACATATTGGAAGATGGGGCTATTAGCTTGTCTTTAAGGAATTTTTCCAATGGAACCTATTACTCAGATTCTCACTGTCTCACTAAATACACTCAAAGAACAGAAGAAGCAGAAAGCCATTTAACATTACAAATAAAAGCAAAGAAAATTGAAAGGAACAGGAATTCTAATTTCTTGTGAACTAAGCTCTTAATAATTAAATTAATATATATATATATATATATAATTAACTTCTTATGGAGGAAGAATAAAGAAATCTTCACAAATTGAATATCCTCCAACTTCATTTATCTACACATGAGACAGATTTAAATATTTACATAATAAAGTATAAAAAATTGCACTTTTGTACTGAGCATAGTGGCATGTGTTCCAGCTACTTGGGTTGATAATGCAGGAGACAAGCTTGAACTTAGGATTTTCAAGCCAACCTGGGCAACATTAGGGAGACATTATCTCAAAACAACAATAATAAAAAATTGTACTTGTTCATATTTTGAATGAGAAGTTAGGGTTCTATTTAAAAAAAACTTAATTCCATTACTGTATATGGGTCTACATGGCTGCCACTAGGATAAAAATATGCTTCGTGAGCTAATTTAAATTCCGTTGAGCAGTTTGTGTAAGGATGTAGCGACTTGGAAAGCACTTCCATGTGAAAAGGATCTTATGAAGGAGAACCTACTGTTACTACACCTGAAGGAACCAATGGCTCATTCACTGCAGCAGGAGCACAACACCGTCTCACGTATTACCTTGTTCACTTATACACAGGAATTAAAAGTCAGGTGAATCTCACCCATTTCCATTAAGTCGTAAAGAGATGTGCATGGTGCCACTCGCGGACACCCAAGACAACACAAGAGCGATTTTCATGCCTCATTGCTACTCATTGCTACCCGTAGATGAGAGGTTAAATGAAATGAGAGACATGTAATAAGAGCCCTTTAGGCTCTTTGGTTACTAATGATATGGCTTTTCTTCCTCTAATACTGTAACACTAGTGTCCTGCTTTATATATCAGAACAAAAACCAGGTATTATAGAACTCTGGTCATCTCCTTCAGCTCAACTGATTGAAACAGAATCAATTTTTGTTTTCAAAAATAAAATCATAATTCCCTCATCTTTTTTTTTTACCCTAAACTTGTCTAGATCAATGTATACAAAATTGTATGATGATTAAGGTGTTGATTAATAAATATGTATTTATCTAGATCTAAAATAACAACAATGTAGCCCTATATAAATAACTATCTTCAATTAAAAATATTCAGGAGCACACATCCTTGAATATGGTAAAGTTTGCAGGCAAATGGACAAAACTAGAAAATATCATCCTGAGTGAAGTAACCTATACCCAAAAGGACATGAGTGACAAAAACCTAGCATAACTGTCCTCTGAGAGATTCTACCCAGCAGCTGACTGAAACAGATACAGATACTCACAGCCAAACATTGGTCAGGGACTCTTATGAAAGAGTTGGGGGAAGAATTGAAGCCCTTGAAGGAAATAGGAACTCTACAGGAAGACCAACAGAATCAACTAACCTGGAACCTTGGGAGCTCTGAGAGATTCAGCCACCAACCAAAGAGCGCGCATGGGCTGGATCAAGTCCCCTGGCACATATATAGCAAACACAAAGCTTAGTCTCCATGTTTGTCTTGTCTGGACTCAGGGGGAGAGGATGCACCTAATCCTGCAGAAACATGATGCTCCATGGTCAGGGGAATATTCAGGGAGGCACCACTTTTGAAGATCAGAAGGAGAAGGAGTAGGGGGAGGGAATCTTTAAGGGGGAAACTAGGAAGGGGCAGTGTTTGTGACACTAATTAATTAATTAGTATATGAATATATTAGGACATGTTTTGTATATGTGTATACAGATATATAGTAGCTAGAATCTCTTCTACTTTGTACTAATAGAGTGAAATTTTATTTGCATAATTTGATAGAATTACTTATTATAAATTCAGATTTAACATTCTCTTAAGTTTCTAACATTAATTAGAAATGTGTGGTGGTTACAAATTTTATAATAAATTATAGCATATCGTTTTTAGGAATGTTAAGATAAAATTATTAAGATTCCACAACCATTCTCAGCTTGTACATGATCATTAGCAATTTACTATCTGACTAAGCTTCAACTTGGTCATATAAAAATGTGACTACCAGTAACTGTACAGAGTTACTTACACCGTTAGGGCAGGTAATACAAACAACAGCCTTCACTGAGTTTCTGAAAAAAGAACAATAATATTGGACTTTATTTTTATTATTTATATTAAAGTACATCATATTACATATATAATAGAACCATAATAGTAGTTTAAGACCATTTATATTTTAGAAAAAGACAATGTCATAGCATCATTGACATATTTCATAATATATTGTTACTCTTGGCAAAAACAAATGAGTAGATAAATATTCTTGACACATGGACTTTTATAGCATATAAAATTTTATAATATTTATATATTATACATGTAGGATATTTGTTGCTCATATGAATAATGATAGTAGTTGAAGTGAGTTACCTGGATGTTAACATCCATAGGCATTGGGGACTAGTGTAATATAATAATTTCTATATCAATTATAGAAATATTTATGAAAATATAAAACTAGTTTTTAATTTTTCATAAATGTATTAATCTCACAGCTAACAATTAATTGTGAAAAATGACAACTGGCCAATTGTAAGTATAAACTCTTTACTTCCCATCTAAGTATAGGGATTCTTCAATGTGTCACAAGTCATTTCTTCCTCCTTGTTCTCCTGCTCTCTGCATCATGACAAACCTCCCTGTTTTTCTTCCATTTTGTAATATTTATTTCAAATTAAAATAACATTATAAGATTCTAAAAGTCATTAAAATGACCAAAAATCATCTTTAATACCACAAAGAGACCAAAGGATTATCAAGAGAGGCTGCGGTTTTATTTAGTGGTGGATTTCTGCAATAGCATGTACCCTTTGTTCAGTAACTAGTGTTACTTAGTAACACTAAGTTAAAAAACAACAACATAGCACCAAAAAAAGGAATTCAGATATTAATCTGTCTTTCTTGTATTCCTTCCATTTAGATAGTTTTTAATTCATCATTGTTAAATGTTAAGATGGACATATTAGCTCTAAAGCACACTCCAATTAAGTTGTAATGTAACATTCTTAAAAAAGTATGAGACAAAAAAAAACTAATCCTAAGAGAAGGTGAATTTGAAATTTAACATTAAATAACAAAACAAAAGAAAGAAAGAAGAAAGAAAGAAAGAAAGAAAGAAAGAAAGAAAGACCCCCTCATTGAAAAATAAGAAAGAGTGCAAACTAAGTTATCAATATGTTTGTAAAACTAAGTTTTACAATATGTATTGAAACTGACTTAGAGTTGCAGCTTCTGAGAATTAAGGGTACTACATTCTTAACAGACTTAAAGAGCAAAATGCTTGAATCTGACACTTGATGGCTACAATATTTTTAATTTGAGGTTTTGAGACTGTCACAGAAAATCAAACTTTCAAGAAGTCAAGCAGTACTGGGAGAGTTGGAGAAGTCAGCCCACTAATGAAGGGTCACCATGGAGACCTCAACTTCATCACACCCAGGGAGCCTGCAAGCAACTGTGCTACACTTTCTCACGTTGATATGCTGAATAGCATTTTTTTCAACTTTTGTTCTTGTTATTGGTGAGGTAGTGGTTTGAATTTTAGCCTACATGACTGAAGCCCCTGAGCAAAAACATGTTTGCATAACAGAGGAATTTAGAACAGCTATTTTTAAGTATTACTCAAGCCGAGGGTAGATGAGCCAGAAAGGAAGCAACATTACAAAGCAGAACACAGAACATACTAGTCTCAGTCATAAATACAGTTAAAAAAAAAAAAAGTAGCTCTTTTGAATTCCCCTCAAAACGAGGTAGATTTAAGTGTCTGAAACATGGCAAAGGCTCTAAGAACTGAAAGACTGGTTATATCACTGTACAACATCCAAAAAGAAACGCAAAGGCCGGGGAAGATCTGCCTTCCCAGACAAACTCAAACAGATTTGCATCTTTTCTGTGTAGAATATGATGCGAGGTCACCGCACAGAACGGTCTTGTGCTCACCACAGAACAAATAAAGGGACCTTGCAGTAAAGCAGTATAAACACTGGATACCCCGGCTCTGGATAAGCCTCGGGAACCAAGCACAAACCAGATAGCATAAGGTCTCTACAGAAAAACCAGGGACATAGTTTCAAAACTCTCATCTTTGAAATGTTGACATGTTCCAGAAGCAAGAAAGAAACTACACAGAAGGATAAAAACTATGACTACTTTCGAAGAAAATCTAGAATGTGACTCAAAACCAATTTTCTTAAGGAATCCATATAGAACTAGAGCTGACGATGGCACTGCCCCTATGTCCGCAAAACTATAACTAGTAAAAGTGAAGTTGAGGCAGACGAAATTTGTTGGAAACACTGTTGCAGAGGACCACTTCCTGTACAGAAGATATGAAGGAAAGTCTTTGTAAGGCACAGAAGGGCATGTGCCAGCGGGACTGGCAGCTGTTTTATCATCTGTGTGTGGCTCTCAAATGGTGGCTTAAGCAGATATTTTAACTGCAATGTGCTTTCATTTGCCTAGTTGGAAACGTTTCCTTAGCAGATTTTTGGAGGTTTTGAAAATTCCACTAAAAGTGACTGCAGCTGTTTCTCTGCCACATCTTTGCTTCAGGGCCTTGAGTGAGTCACTTAGCTGATCAGCTTTGAAATTATCAAATACTCTTCTATCAGTATCAATTATTTAGATGACCTTTTTACTTGGTTGTTAACACTATATAACTATTAAATACTTTAGATGACATCCAGCAGCATTCAAAGTAGCTAATCTTGAAATTTGTCAATTTTCTTTATAAATTATATTTGTAGAGAGAAACGTCAACTCTGAAAATGACAGAGAATTCTATTTTGAACTTACATTTGTTCCTCAAAGGAGAAAGCATACAATCTAACAAGATAAATTCTAGCACAAAACATGTATCTAACATGTTATACTTAGATTAATAAGCTATATATTGAGAAAGGAAGACTCTGTCATCATCTGCATCCTCAGAGAACGGTCCGCCGTTTAACAGAGGAGAAGGGATAGTGACTTGTTTGTTTGTTTGTTTGTTTGTTTGTTTGTTTTAAAGAAGTATCAATTTCATCCATCATGTTTGATATAAACAGATGATACTACTCAAAACTAAAAGAATCTTAGCAAATTTTAGAAAAGGCATAGTTTGTGCACTGAAAGCTAAATATATAGGGCTGTTAACCCTCACAGAACTGCCTAACAGGATTAAAAAAAAACTTAAATTATTATTGTACAGGGATTTGTAACAAAGAAAGTAAAGCTAGGAAATATTTTATGAAAAAGCAAAAAGATTTTTAATGATATTGTTGATGGATAGTACAACCTGTGATTTATCATATTGCTAATTAAAATGTTTAGATGCAATAATAAAATATGTAATATAATTAATTAAAATATTTACTAATTCAATATTAATATACCATATATTACAGTTTATTAAATTGCAAATTGCACAAAATAATTCGTTATGGAAAACTACATTTATATGTATATATATATATATGTGTGTGTGTGTGTGTGTGTGTGTATGTATATATATGAGATGTTGATTTAATTATGAAGAGTTATTAAGTAGTTTGCTGTTAAATGGCATGTGAAAATGGTGAAATCTATTCACACTGGATGTTTTATCAAAAGCACTGTCAAATAAAACTGACTATAGAAAGCACATACACACAAACATAATCATATATGTATATATATGCACATATATGACTTAAAAGTAAGCACAGTATAACCTACATATGTGTATATCTCCATGTATCATCACGATATATCTTTAATTTGCAAGTTATATTTAAAAGAAAATAGATTGGATAGAATTGAGACTTAAAAAATACAAACTAAGTGTTCATTTTAAATATTGTATTTTTGATTGTGGTAATTTCAAGACGATCTAGTGGCCCATATTCTTCATCATACTCACAGCTAATGGATGTCTTCTCTCTCAGGATGCTTTCTGTGTAACCAGCATAGTACGGCACAAATACCAGTGTATCGCTTCTAAATTAGTCTAACAAGCTGCAACTTTGTTTTCACTCCTGTCTCCAACCCTAACTTTACAGAAAGCCATTTATTTTATCTCTTTGAGACATATGTTGTGAGGAACAGAGTCCTCTGAAAACAACCACGTGCCTGACCTGTAAGGTAGACTCTCTTCCCTGTTCAGTTTTGCAGATGCTGCAGTCTGGCTGGCATCTTTAGTATTAATTCCATAAAAGACCCAGAGTGAGAACCACAGAAATTGTGCAGTAGTGAAACTTTATTACTCTGAGATTCTAAATGTTGATGTGTTTTCGACATTGTCATAGGCATCATCCCACAGGGATACAGAGGCACACTGAGTTGAAGGTAAAGGATAAAAATGAAGATTCAACTACTTCTTGTGTTTTCTAAATTGCAGTAGCAATCAGACTGAAATTCTTCATAAATCTACTTCCCTTCTCTCATACAGATTTATCTTTCCCTTTGAGAGGTTAATATTCTCATCAGCTTCAAAGATAGTTTTTTCTGGCTTAAAAACTTTCATGCCATGTTTCAACCATGAAACCTCCCAATCGGTACTTAGCTCTTAAGAGGTACTTAACACCTATTTCTTTCTCCTTTATGAAAGTTGTGATTTGTGAAATATGTCTATCTACATTTCTTAGAAGATTTCTTTACTAGTGAATAAAGAGGCACAAATTCTCTTATGCCAAGAATATCAAATCATGCAATCAATGCACATGTCCACAAACACAAAAAAATTAAAAAGACAAACAAGGTTTAGGAAGAAGCATGCAGTAAGTTATGTTTTCAAATGTTCTTTCACCTATAATCCAGTCAGACAGTAGAGTAATATAAAAATATCTGAATTTATTTATTGACCAAGCCAGCTCAGTCAGTCAACAGGTTCTCCAGTGCAGGAGTGAGGATTTAAAGAAAAGAGACGATTAGACAATATTACAACATGACCCCAGCCAGCTCTGAGGCTGAAGGCTGAGGCAGGTTTATTTTTTCCCAATTTGTTTTTAAACCATTTTAATTACATGCAAATATTTAGGTCAGTTCTAGGTTGAGGAACCAACAATACAATAGCTGCAAATAGTCAAGGAACAAGCAAGACAATAAACAAAGTCTGGTGATCGCTCCTGTGGTAATCACTCGCATGATTGCTGTTTCTAAGGGCTCATCAGGATGACAAAAATATCTGAGCCTACTGCCCAGTCCTAGCCCACAGTCATATTCATGCCTGAGACCTACTTCTTTGTTCTACTTTAAGACTTAGATTGCTGACTGAAATTACTTCTCTGTTTTAGCCTAAAATTAGATTCCTGCCTGAACTTACTTCCTTGTCATGGCCCAATGTCAGATTCCTGTCAAGCAACTCCAAAAGCTCTCCACAATTTATCATATATTTTACACTATATTTGTACTAATACATTTCCCTAAGAATACCAGCCTCTGCAACATGCTTCAGATATATTTTTAGAAGCTAGTATTTAGTGAACTTGTAGCAGGAAGAGGCCAAAAGTTACCTCTGAGCTAAAGGTCAGCTTTGACGATTTTTGAAAATAACAAAATGTTCAAACAATAGAAAGTCAGCTTGTAAGACAAGTGACCTTTTTCAAAATGATGGCATAAAGTTTTCTTTTGTATCAAAATTACAATATACAAAATTAAATTGTTAAATGAATTGTACTCAAATAGTATTATGTTAGAATATTTATAGCAAAAATATTCAATATTTAAAGTTTGTATGAAATGGAGTGCACATATTTTGTCAAATTGTAAATACTACATTTAAAGAAACAGCTTGTTTTGTTTTTTTTTTTGTTTGTTTTGTGTGTGATCTAAAGTAGTGGTGGTTCTTGGCTTTCCTAGTGAGACAACCCCTTAATACAGTTCCTAAATGTTGTGGTGACCCCAATCATAAAATTACTTTCATTGCTACTTCATAACCATAATTTGGGTAATGTTAAGAATCGTAACATAATATTTTTGAAGATAAACATTAGCCAAAATATCACAACCTGAGAACTGCTGCCCTAGAGATTGTTGAATCTAGAAGAAACCTCTGAGGCAGGAGGATTCCCCGGTACTGAGTGCAGGCTGACTGCAGAGGGCTTTTGTTTGTTCCTAGTGCCCATTTCAGGCAGCTGTAACCCAGTTCTAAGGAATGCAACACCTTCTTCTGCCCCCCCACACACACGCGCACGTGCGCGCGCGCACACACACACACACGTATGTATGTAAATGTGTATATGTATATATAGATTGAGCAGGACATACAATGTGCTCTCTCTTGAAGGTAGTAGAGTTCTAAAATGAAACGGAGAATTTCAGTTTAAAAACCTTTGCATCTATGTGCAGACATGAGCATAAAATCATATCATATATTTATCTATATTTATATATTTACTATATGTGATAATATATTACATAGATAACAATATAATGTATAATCTAATTAATTACAAGCAATATATAAAATATATATACTTAAGCTATATGTCATTATATATAAAAATTACATTATATACATAAATTTATGTTTAAAAAAAATCCATGGTCAATAGTTCACAAACCTGTTCATCTTCCAAAGTAAAACTTATTTCATAGCATTCATAAACCTATATGATTCTTCGTACTTAAACATGATTTGGTCCTGTAATGTTCTTATAAATAATGTTAGAATGGATGACACATGTCTATGAATACAGCTAAGAAAAATATATTGAGGTTTTTGTTTAAAGCTTGGAAATGTACTCAAACATGTCTGTCATGTTAAAAGATGTTCTGTGGAAGCCTAAGCTAGCAAATGAGCAGACTTGGGATTACAGAAAGTTGCCAAAACATGGCTTTTTAGGCATATTAGCCTCCTTAGACAATTCAGAAATGTATAGGAAATATATTTAACTGACATCTGGAATGAGAGATTTACCTAGCCAAACTCTGCCAGAATTCCTAACTAGATTAAGGTCCAACAAAATGATGGAGCTCTGTGGAAGTCTGTTACATATTAATAGATAAACAGAATGAGGTGCCTGGAAGTGAGAAGCCAATATTTCAAAACCATCCAGTGTTTCACAGTGGCTTTTATATAGCCACAATGTAGGAAGCCTCTAGATGACTGTCAGAGCTGGATGTGCTAATGTAAACCTGAAAATCCATCATTCGGGAAACTGAAGGAGAAGTATGCATTAAGGTCAGCTTGGCTACACGTTGAGACTGTGTCTTCGGACAAACAAAAGAGCAAGCTTCAGAGATACTTCAATAAAGGATGAAGAACAGACATTCAGATCCTATCAGGCTCTAGAATACACTTATTAGATAATGGAAGAAAGATTGGCAACCATTTTACTTAAAGTAACATGGAAACAGAAAGAGTGTCTATCGATGATGGGTCAGACCATAGAGACAAGCGTCTAAGATATTAAGTTTTGTTCCCAGCATCTATACATGTTTTAGCATGGGTAAGAAATTAAATTACCTATATGGATGAAAAATGTTTTATTTCTATTATGTGATATTTTGTTTATATACTAATCATTTGATGGTTAAGACAATACAGGCATCATGGTAAAAATGTAGAACAATGTGTCTGGGTTCTCCTATATCACTATGATAAAATATTAAATAGGAATGAAGAACTGCATAAATAATTAAGCATTTTAAAGTACTTAAAATAAATTTAGAAAGTATTTCCTGAACTGAAAAATTAGGTGGTTTCCCTTCATTATGCTTCATTCACAAAGTTTTATCAAATTAAGACACATCTTCAAGGGAAAAATAAACTCACACAAGCAGCCGTAAGGCACACCTCGGCTGGTACTCCAGCAAACCTAAAGCATCTCATTAAATATTGCAGTGAGATAATATGTTTTATATTTGACTCAGATATTATTCGTGCATTATAACACTCACTATTTTAAGTGTAATTAATACTTTTAATAAATTCTCAGTATTTTCCACTCATTCTTCATGACCAGCATATGCAACCTTTACCCCAGAACTTCCTTCTACAGTCCCTGAACACCACTCTTTGTCTTTCCAAGTAGATGTATTTATCCTGGACTTTCCACATAAATTCGGTGATATCACCTATGTTCTAACAGAAGATTAATAATAATTCTGACTTATAAGATAATAACACTTGACTCTTCTTTTTCTCTTCCACAATTCTCCCAGTGTTTGTCAATGTAACAAGATTGTTAATTATTTTTATTAATAAAAACATGTTTTATTATAATATATTTTATTTATGTACTATCTCAGTTACGGTTTCTATGGCTGCGATGAAACACCATGAGTAAAAGAAACAAGAGGAGGAAGAATATATTTTACCTTATAGCATACCATCACGAAAGGTGTTCTGGACAGGAACCTGTAGTCAGAAATGGAAGCAGAGGCCATGGAGGAATGGAGTTTACTGACTTGCTCCTGAGTGCTGGTTCAGACTTATTTCTCATATTATCAAAGACTTCTTGCCCAGGAGTGGCACTGCCTACAGTGATCTGGTCCCATCAACCACACATGAATTACTAAGATAATGTCTTTCAGGCTTGCCTGTAGCCAATATTATGGAGGAATTTTCTCAGATGCTTCAGTTTGTATGAAGTCCAAACACACACAAACACACACACACACACACACACACACACGTAAAAAAATAAAAACAGGATATTAACTTATCAGTTGACAGTCATTGTAATGTTTTTTCTCTTATTGCTGTATATAATTTTTTTAAGAAAATTCTTGCGTGAGTTTCTATACTGTATATTTTTACTTTCTAGATATATACTTAGAAATAAAATTTAACAAAATTTCTCCCAGAAGGGAAGAGAATTAAACATTTCTCGGCATATTCTTTGAACCCAATATTATCCTTATTCTAAAACTAGACAAAATATAATAATAAGCTATAAACCAATATCTTTTAACTTTTATTCTTTTTTTCATATATTACATCTCTACCACAGTTTCCTCTTTATCCATTTCTCCAATCCTACCTCAGACCCCTCCCTCCCCAGATTAACTCCTGTTCATCTCCCTTCAAAAAAAAAAAAAAGAGCAGGCCTCCCAGGGATATCCACCAAATATGCCCTAACAAGATGTAATAAGATTGGACACAGACTCTCATAACGAGGCTGGACAAGGCAACCCAATAGGGCAACCCAATAGAAGGAAAAGTGTCTCAAGCACAGATGAAAGAATTAGAGACCGCCCCACTTCCATTGTTGGGAGTCTCACAAAAACACTAAGCCACCAAAATACACAACCATAAAGTCTATCCAGGGGACCTATCTCAGCTCCATACGGGGTGCATGCTTGTCATTTCAATCTCTGTGAGCCCCTAGGAACCCTGCTTAGTTGATTCTGTGGGCTATTTTGTGATATTTTGACCCATCTGGCTCCTACAACCCTTCTTCCCCTTCTTCTGTAAGCAAACTGATATTTCTTATAACCATGCATGAATGTATTATCAACAAAGTGTTAGGTATCAATGTATAAAAATCCTTCTGCTCCATGAAAGCAGATTTCCCCCTTCAACTACTCTTGCTGCTGCTGTGTATTATGCTTTTTGTTTGGGCTTACAAATGTATTTTCTTAATGTGTTTGTGAAATCTATAGCCTTTGTGTGTGCTTCTAAAATCTGTGATTTAATGGTCAGTTGATTGGATGCAGGCTTCTTTAAATTCCCAGGGTCAAAAATCTCTCTCCGTTCTTGAAGGATTCTGAATACAAATAGGGATGTATCTTTAGCTGACAGACAGGCAGTATAAATCTCAGACTTAAATCTGCCCTACCTGCTGTGTATGCTGCTAAGATTACACAGAGATAAGAATTCAGAGCCCTTTCCCATCTTTGCTATTCATGTGTACCGCTCAAGATATTTGTACTCATGTGGTTTTCTGGATTCCCAGAAATATATTCGAGGTTTTCCAAGTCCCTGTGGACATTTTGTTCCTTTTAAGCATGGTTAATAATTTATTTGCCCGGTTATTTTTTTATCCACTGCTCTGGGAGTGATGGGGTAAACAACTCACTTAACAATATATTTGACTTCAATAAATGTCTGTTGGGAACAAAGCTTTTCCAGCTGTGTGAGAGCTAAATCAGCTTAATGCAGACAGCCGTGCAGGTGCATGTGAAAGTTTCCACTGCTCTGACAAAACTTCCCGAAACTCAAATTAAAGGAACTTTATTTGGGATGCTAGGTAGAGAGGTTTCAGCTTATTGCTGAGCTGGTATTTTTATCCCTTGCCTGGGTGAGGCAGATCACAGTACAAGAATGTAGACGCACAACTGCTCAGCACACGGCATCCAAGAGGTAGAGAAAAACTAAAAGGCCAGAAAGAGAACAAAACCTTCAGAGGCACTGTGTCAGGGGTCATCTACACCTCTAACCACACCCCTTCTTGCAGAAGTGCAATGCCATCCACTAGAAACCATGTCAGTTCATATCCAAGTCAGAACATCTAAATTTGCCTGCAAATAGCTCTTCCACATGGGGAGTTGGACTATGGCTATTGATTTAATTATCAGGACCATACTGAAATGGTATTAACTAAACACAATAGTACATAAATATCCCGATACTAGACTCCAGTCCACACCTAATTCTTATTTCTAAACAGCTTTCTGTTTTATGTATTACTCTTCCTTCTTCACCATGCATTTGAGTTCTTTAGGATATATTGTATCAATTTCTGATTAAAATGTAGCCCCTAGTTTAGGAACTCCACTCATTGACTCAAGCAAACTAAAGAAGGAATGGGAAATAAGTTGGGGTATAGGTAGTAGCAGTAGAGCACAGAGCTCTCTCATTAGCTTTAGAAGTGAGGTAGACAGCCCGTGGATACCACTAACTTCTGAATCTTGTCATTTGAATAGAACATTTTCAGCGGTGAGCTCAGAGCTGCTTCTGGTATGCTCTTCTTTGTACATGCTGTCATTCATTCTTGGGGTCACTTTCACTTCTAACCCCAGTAATAAGCTGACAAGTGTGCCTCAAAAGATCTGAGAAGTGCCTCCATATGAAGAAGCTTTTGAAACCAAATCCCCAGAGATCTTTGCTAAGTCTGATTTTGCCTTTTGCCAAAGAATTAAGTCAGTACACCTGGTTACAGATGCAACTGACATCATCTGACAGGTTATGAGGGTCAAGGATCTGCTAATGTCAGCTTTTTCTCAGAGTCCCCACCAAATTCAATATCTCTTTCAGGTGACTTTGCAAATCAGACCTAACAGAGTAGAAATGCAGCTCACAAAACCTACAGGATGCTCCTGTCTTGAGACTCCCTGCTGAGCATTACTGTCACTAAATACAATAACTTTTTTTCACAACTTGTGGGATATCTCTGTATTCTCCAGTTGATATAATCACTCACCACCTAGCACTCAGGATCAACTTCATAGTACTGCCAGCCACATTTGAAAGTCCTCTACATATCACACGGTGACAAATTCTCTTGCTTACTATTTTTTTTAAGAAACCATACTGAGGTTACCATCAATCCAAGAAGCCCACTTTTACTGAGTTCAGAAAATACTACACTAGATTGTGATGAAAGGAGGTAAAGTTAAAGATTGTGTGAAACACCATAAATATGTACTGAAAGCTATTTCATAAAAATCCATGTAAGGTTAGAATGAATATTTTATGGCTTTATTACATTGATTATGGGCTGGTAAGGAGGAGAAACACTTTGTTATTGTCATATCTGATGAGTGTGGGATTTAATGTCCTCTCTACAGCCACGTTCTTAATAAAACACATCCCTCTTGAGCTTGCAGAGTTCCTTGTGCTTAATTGTCCTACAGAACAATACTTGGGCCCTGCAGTAATTCTACTCAGCGTGGCTGATAGAAATGAGCCAGCATCCTCTCCACTTACACAAACTCCATGGAAACATCAAGTGTTGGCAGCAGAGCTTTGGGATACATTGTCAGTTACTGATTTTTAACATAAAGGTTATAAGCCAGGTTCCTCTGTCCTGTGTCTCACGGGTGATCACATAAGAGTACATTCCTCCTCCATTGTGAGAATCATTCACAGAAGCCTACTAATCCCAAGCCTTTGCAGACCACCTCAGCCCTGCTGGCCTCGGAGTTGGAAAAAGCCTGGGATTGCCTGCTGATCTCAGATTTCTCTCCACTATTTTTTACAATCAGTTTATTTTTCTGAGATGGTAAAATGTGTGCTATGTTCCAGTATTTTCTGTTTCAAGCCGTGGCACTTTCATAAAACCACTTTTAAAAACTCGTATCAAAGTAGACATTTAGAATGAAAGGGACACTGTAGGAAGAGTGAGTCACTTTAAGAGGTGTGAGCATCTTGACTGGGGTGGATAGAAACCCCAAGCTTATAAAACTGATAGCATGTCATATAGTTGAAATCTAAATGTCAGTGTCTTTAATGGCTTTTGGGCTTAGCTAAATAGAAATCCTTTCTCTACCTCCCTCTTTTTTTTTTTTCATTGTTCTTCTTAGCTTCCTGTAGATGACAAAAGTATTTGCTATCAGTCAGTCGCATGAAGAATAAACTATTTTAGGAAAGTCACAAGAAAAAAAATCCCACACAAGGACCTCTACACAAAGTAAAGAGTTATATTTAATCACACATTTATCACGGACTATGTCAACAACTTTTATTTGGACCTGTCACCTTAACTCAGAGTTACAAGTAGCTACTTCCTCACATGACAGGGCTATTGCATCTATGAATTCCCAACAATATGGTCACCTGAGCAAGACTGGCACAAGACTACACTATTGACCTGAAAATATTGATGGGGAAATTTTTCACAGAGCCACAATCCTAGATGAATATCTATTGGCAATCACAATCACTGACTACTAAGGGAGGAAGATTCCATTTTTTTTTTCCAGAGTTTGGTTTTCTCGACCCCAAGTGGTTAACTCTAAAACTATGTATATATTTATATGTAACAGTAACAGTTCCAGAAAAGGGGTCATGAACTTGAGAAAGGGTGAGGGCACACACAAGGAGGGGCTAGAGAGGAGAAGGGGAAAGTGAACATGATATAAATACTTTATCATGAAGTTATGGGAAAAGTGTACTCATATATGAAATTATAAGAAATTTTAATATTAAAAATAAGTACATTTCATAATAAAACAATGGTACAGAGAAATTATTTCCCACAGGAAACTTCTAGTAAATTCCTACTTAACTCACTGCAGAAGACTAGTTTACATAATCATCACTGATTCTCTCAGAAACATAAACAGCTACTTGAGAAGACCAGTTACTTTACAGGAGCCTGATATAGCTGTCTCCTTAGAGGTCTGAGGAGCCTAAAATATACAGAGGCAGAAGCTCACAGCTAACCATTGAGCAGATCATGGGCTTCCCAATGGAGAAGTGAGAAAGAAGACTGAAGGAGCTGAAAAGAGTTGCGGCCCCGTGAGGGGAGCAACAATACCAACCAACCAGAGTTCCCAGAGTCTAAACCACCAGCCTGGGAGCACATAGGGAGGGGTCCATGGCCCCAGCTGTATATGTAGGGGAGGATGACAGTGTCAGGCATAGGTGGGTGAGGAAGTCCTTGGTCCAGTGAAGGCTGGAAGCCCAGTGTGGGGAAATAGTAGGTGGGGAGGTGAGAGCGGGAGGGTGGGTGGGGACACATCCTCATAGAAGCAGGAGGAGGGGGGATGGGATAGGGAGTTCCTGTGGGGGGGAGAAAGGGGATTACATCTGAAATGTAAATAAAATATCCAATAAAAAAAGGAAAAAAATCATCATTATCCATTATCAAAGGCATAATTTTCCTACCAACAGTCTATTTTGAGAATTTTTGCTGACAAAGACTTGTTCTGCGATCCCTTCATAAACCTGTCCCACAGAGGACCCTAATTTCTTTGTCTTGCAGCTCATTGACTTCTCCTGGGAATGATGTCAGCTGAAGTGGCCATGCTACAGGAGAGACTTCAAACAACCAATACTATCTTAACTCAGTCACTGCCAATATGCACATTTTCCTCCTTAGAGGTAAAGTTTTTACTGGTGTGAACATTAACAGCCAGAGGATGAATAATATTTTTGTTAATCAATATGGTTTTCTGTTTTCTTTAGCTTTATTTGAAATCGCTTGGGTGCATTTCCTGCAGTTCAGTGGTTCTCAGCCTTCCTAATGACGCTATTCTTTTATGGCTGTGGTGACCCCCTCCCATACAATTATTTTCATTACTACTTCACAACTGTGATTTTGCTACTGTTATGAATCACAATGTAAATGTCTGTGTTTTCTGAAGGTCTTAGGTAACGGTTGTGAAAGGATCGTTAAACTACCAAAGGGGTCACAATCCATAGATTGAGAACCACTGCTGTAGATTCCACTATCCCTACATCAAATCTGCCTGCCTGCCACTTTTCCTCCATCTATATTCTTTAAAACTGTGTGGCAGACTGAAAGGTTTATGTGCGTGAAGTCAAGGTCAACTGTCAAAGCTGATTTGCATGAATAAGTGCTCGTCTCTACTAGTCCACACGATCCTTATCTTCATAACTGTAACCTCATAGTCAATTTTAGTAATAATAAAGTAGGTCCTCTTTCTAATCTCCCCCAGTGTTACGGTTTGATCATTTTAATCCTAGTTACTGCTATTACTTTTTAAGTCTGTATCAACTTGTGGATTAAAACATGAGTGAATGGGCCTATAGTGTTTTCTTTCTTATCATGTCTTGACTAAAAATATGATCTCTTCAGTATTCTTTCTGCCTAGCTTTAGTTCACTGATAAGTATTTTTAATTTGTTAAGTGTTTTATGGTTGTTGGTAGTGGAGGTGGTAGAAGTGTGTACATGTGTGTCTGTGTGTATGTGTGTGTGATTTTACAAGTTTATAAATATATTAATATTTTTCTGCTAATACTTGATAACATTTATTGTTGAATCATATTCATTTTCTGCCCGTATCCTCTTTCTCCTCCCTGGCTCCAGGACATCTTCTAATATACTGAATCATGAAGTCTCCTTTTTAAGCAGTGATTGTACCTAATGTCTAGCTGTCCATTTCTCTATTCTTCTTTGACCACTCTAATTACATTCTTGCTAGTATATGAGAGACTGTTCTAGAATTCATGGTTTTCTGGCTTTTTTTTTTCTTATTTCAGTTTGGATTTCATTGTGAATCCTTTGATGTTCTGGTATTGCCAGTCTTTTATTCTGCAGTTTCTATCTGGTCTTTCATTAATCACTTGTATTTTTTTTTAAAAACCAGATTAGTTCTGCACTTGTTTTGCAAATATCTAAATATATCTATTAATATTTTTAAAATACTAAAGAATATAAAATATTAATAAATGTATAAAAACTATTATCTTTTAATTCTACTGTCATTTTAACTATGGACCATTTTGAATATTTATTGTTCTTTTATAGACTGGTTTGTTTGGTTTTTTGTATGCTTAGTAACCAGTGACTAAATAATAGGTGAAATTAATTTCATTTGGTGAAGGATTGATGGAAATTATATTCTCCCAAATACCTTTGAAATGTGTTCTACCCTTCGATTAAGTTCCTTGAAAATAGTTTTATCCTTTTGTATCTGACTTTTATAATTTGCTATAACAAGAGTAATCCTCAGCTAAGAGGCTATAAATTTTCCTACCACTAAAGTATAATCTTCTGAATGTTGGACACATTCAGAATGTACATTATATCAGTTTTCTTTTAATTTTCATTTTGAATATAAAGCAAGTCATGTTTGCAGCCTTACGTCAGTGCTTTAAGGGCTGATTACTACTTTGCACTCTTAGTTACTTTACCCATATGCATTACACAGTATTCTCAAATTCTGAACCTCGCCACTGACTTCAGAATACATTGAGTTCAGGGACCTGCATTTTTTTTCTATTGCACAATATGTTGTATCCATAATTTAACCAATGAGCTCTAGCTATCAGTTCTCTGGGCTTCCCTCATTGTCTCCTTGGCTCAGAATGTTTCATGGGCTCTGTTCACGTCTCTCCTGGAACTCTATCACAGAAATAAGGCCAGGGAAATCATAAGCCTCATCTCTTTTGTTTCTCTTTCTGAGAGAGTCTCTAGTGTCTTCAAACTATTCATTTATATTTTCTGCCCCATACATATTCTACCAAGTTAGAGAACAAGGTTGGTCTTTGTTATATATTGGGTAGATGTAGAACTCCAAATTGCTAGTCATGAAACAAAAACTTTAAAATAAAATTCATTGTTTAATGTAAAAATCAACCTTTCATTGTGTAAATATTAAGTTACACATTTAATGGTCAAAGTATGCATATATTTTATTCCTCAACTAACATGGGGGAATATCTATTATGTCCTATGGTTTGTTAAAGAAAAAACAGACGAAATACATATAAAAATTTTAAAATGCATCAAAATATCTACCATTTGCTACTGAATTTCCAGAAAATTTATCATTGATATATAGAAGGAGTCTGGTTGTGAGTCTACACGTGTATGTTGAATATATGATCAATTTTAAGTATTCACTCAAAATAAAACCTCCAGAGAGAAGACTCAAATAAAGAAATTCTCTCCTAGTCCTTTACAGTAATCACAGGGAAGGGAAGAAAGAACAGTTGAGTCTGACCCAGCATGGTTTAGAGAAGGGAGCTTTTTAAAATTAATTAACTAATTAATTAATTAATTTACATCCTAATCAGAAATTTACCTCTCTTCCCCTACCCCTATGCTCCCTTTCCTTTCTCCTCAGAGAAGGAGAGACCGCCCATGGATGTCAACCCACTTTGCCATACCAAATTATGGGACTTGGCACATCTTCCATTGGAGATACACAAGGCAGTCAGGTTAGGGCAAGGAACCCAAGGACAGGCAACAGACTCAGAGACAGCCCATACTCCCATTGTTAGAGGTCCCACATGATTATCAACCTGTACATCTGTTACATGTGTACAGGAGGATTAGGTCTGGCCCATCTTCACTGTAGCTACATGCCTGAAGACACTGATGGTGCCACTGATCATATAAAACCCTTCAAACCTCCAGGGCATGCTATTAATGTTGCCAAGTTATAATACTAAATAAGCTTCGAACATGTTCAGACTCTGAGATTGACTCCTGCCTGGGTGTTTTGTTCTGTATAATTTCACATGCTGCAGTAGATTGTTGTCTTCTTTTCTTTTCTTCTTGGAAACAACACAAGCATCAAACCCTTTCATGGAATTCTACTTTGTAACTGAAAAGTTTGCCTGGTTTGTCTTGAGATAAACAAAACAACTATTTAGAAAATTTGTTGCCTTCCGCTTCCGGTCTGGGCCCAGGCAGCAGATCCCTGGCGGCAGCTCTGCACTGAACCTCACAAAACCCAGCAGAAGTGGGGCACCCAGCAGCTCTGACCCAGGCAGTATCTCTGGTAAGGAGACAGCAACACCCACCCCAAACAGGGAGTAACTGGGACACACTAGGACCCACTGAGACCCAGGGATTTACTCCTGGCCCGGAGCACCGGCTCCGTCCGGTCTGGGTCGGAGCTCCCAGCAGATCCCAGGCAGCAGCTCTACACCAAATCCCACAGAACCCAGGGGAAGCAGGGCTCCTAGGAACTCTAACCAAGCAGCTTCCTACGCAAGGAGGCAGCAACACTTGCCCCAAACCGGAGTAACTGGGACCCACCTGGACCCAAGTACTCACTCCTGGCCCCAGCACTGGTTCCTTCCGGTTCGGACCTGAGCACTCAGCAGATCTCGGGCAGTAATCCTGCATGCAATCTCACAGAACCCAGAGGAAGCTTAGCTCCAAGGAACTCTAACTCGAGCAGCTCCTTAAGCAAGGAGGCAGCAACACTTGCCCAAATAGGAGTAACCGGGACCCACTGGGACCCAAGTACAAACTCCTGGCCCGGAGCACTGGTTCCTTCCGGTTTGGGCCTGGGCGCTCAGCAGATCTCGGGCAGCAACTCTGCACCCAATCTCACAGAAGCCAGGGAAGCGTGGCTCCCAGGAGCTCTAACTCGAGCAGCTTCTTAAGCAAGGAGGCAGCAACACCTGCCCCAAACAGGGAGTAACCAGGTCCCACAGGGATCCAGGAACTCACTCCTGGCCCAGAGCACTGATTCCTTCCGGTCCGGACCAAAGCACTGAGCAGATCCTGGGCCCTAGCTCTAATCTCAGTACTGACACAACCAAGAGAACAGGAAAGACAGGTTCCAACCAGAGACAGCACAGGTAGCACCAAGGAGAACCAGATGGCAAAAGGCAAGCGCAAGAATACAAGGACCAGCAACCCGGAACACATGTCATCATCAGAACCTAGTTCTCCCACATTAAGTCCTGAACTCCCCATATCACCAGGAAAGCAAGAGTCAGACCTAAAATCACTTTTAATGATGATGATGGAGGATTTTAAGAAGGACATAAATAACATTCTCAAAGAATCCGAGGAGAACACAGGTAAACAGGTAAAAGCCTTTAAAGAATCACAAGAGAACACAACCAAACAGGTGAAGGATTTATACAAAACGATCCAGGACATAAAAATGGAAATAGAAACAATAAAGAAATCACAAAGGGAGACTACTCTGGAGATAGAAAACCTAAGAAAGAAATCAGGAGTCACAGACGCAAGCATTACCAACAGAATACAAGAGATAGAAGAGAGAATCTCAGGTGCAGAAGATACCATAGAAAATATTGACACAACTGTCAAGGAAAACGAAAAATACAAAAAACTCTTAACACAAAACATCCAGGAAATCCAGGACACAATGAGAAGACCAAACCTAAGGATAATAGGTATAGAAGAGAGTGAAGATTCACATCTTAAAGGGCCAGTAAATATCTTCAACAAAAGCATAGAAGAAAACTTCCCTAACCTAAGGAACGAGATGCCCATAATCATTCAAGAAGCCTACAGAACACCAAATAGACTAGACCAGAAAAGAAATACCTCCTGTCACATAATAATCAAAACACAAAATGCACAAAACAAAGAAAGAATTTTAAAAGCAGTAAGAGAAAAAGGCCAAGTAACATATAAAGGCAGACCTATCAGAATTACACCAGACTTCTCACCAGAGACTATGAAAGCCAGAAGATCCTGGTCAGATGTCATGCAGACCCTAAGAGAACACAAATGCCAGCCCAGGCTACTATACCCAGCAAAACTCTCTATTACCATAGATGGAGAAACCAAGATATTCCATGACAAAGCCAAATTTACACAATATCTTTCCACAAACCCAGCACTACAAAGAATGATAGCAGGAAAGACCATTACAAGGAGAGCAATCATACCCTAGAAAGAGCAAGAAAGTAATCCACCTCCAAGAAACCCAAAATAAGATAGCCACACAAACAATGCCTCCCCTTTTAGCAAAAATAACAGGAAGCAACAGTCTCCTCTCCTTAATATCTCTTAATGTCAATGGACTCAATTCCCCAATAAAAAGACATAGACTAACAGACTGGATACGCAAACAGGATCCGACATTTTGCTGCATACAGGAAACCCACCTCAGTGACAAGGACAGACACTACCTTAGAGTAAAAGGCTGGAAAACAATTTTTCAAGCAAATGGTCCTAGGAAACAAGCTGGAGTAGCCATTCTAATATCGAATAAAATTGACTTTCAACTTAAAGATATAAAAAAGGATAAGGAAGGTCATTTCATATTTGTCAAAGGAAAAGTCAACCAACATGAACTCTCAATTCTGAACATCTATGCACCAAATGCAAGAGCACCCACTTTCATAAAAGAAGCCTTACTAAAGCTCAAAGCACATATTGCACCTCACACAATAATTGTGGGAGACTTCAATACCCCACTCTCAGCACTGGACAGATCAGGGAAACGGAAACTAGACAGAAGTACAGTGAAACTAAAAGAAGTTTTAAACCAAATGGACTTAACAGATATCTATAGAACATTTCACCCAAAAACAAAAGAATATACCTTTTTCTCTGCACCTCATGGTACCTTCTCCAAAATAGACCATATAATTGGTCACAAGACAGGCCTCAACAGATATAAAAAAATCGAAATAATCCCATGCATCCTATCAGATCACCATGGTCTAAAGCTGGTCTTCAATAACAACAAAGACAATGGAAAGCCCACACTCACATGGAAACTGAACAATACTCTATTCGTTGATAATGGGGTCAGTGAAGAAATAAAGAAAGAAATTAAAGACTTTTTAGAATTTAATGAAAATGAAGACACATCATACCAAAACCTATGGGACACATTGAAGGCAGTGCGAAGAGGAAAGCTCATAGCTCTAAGTGCATACAAAAAGAAACTGGAGAGAGAACACACTAGCAGATTGACAACACACCTGAAAGCTCTAGAACAAAAAGAAGCAAAAACACCCAAGAGGAGTAGACGGCAGGAAATAATTAAACTCAGGGCTGAAATCAACCAAATAGAAACAAAGAGAACTATACAAAGAATCAGTAAAACCAGGAGCTGGTTTTTGAGAAAATCAACAAAATAGATAAACCCTTAGCCAGACTAATCAGAGGTCAGAGAGACAGTATCCAAATCAATAAAATCCAAACTGAAAAGGGTGACATAACAACAGAAACCGAGGAAATTCAACAAATCATCAGATCGTACTACAAAAGCCTATACTCAAAAAAATTGGAAAATCTGGATGAAATGGACAATTTTCTAGACAAATATCAGTTACCAATGTTAAATCAGGATCAGATAAACCATCTTAACAGTCCCATAACTGCGAAAGAAATAGAAGCAGTCATTAAAAGTCTCCCCACCAAAAAGAGTCCAGGTCCAGATGGTTTTAGTGCCGAATTCTATCAAACCTTCAAGGAAGATCTAATACCAATTCTCTTCAAACTATTCCACAAAATAGAAACGGAAGGAACACTACCTAATTCATTCTATGAAGCCACAATTACGCTTATACCTAAACCACACAAAGATCCTGCAAGAAAAGAGAACTTCAGACCAATCTCCCTTATGAATATCGATGCAAAAATACTGAATAAAATTCTCTTGAACTGAATCCAAGAACACATCAAAACACTTATCCACCATGATCAAGTAGGTTTTATCCCAGGAATGCAGGGTTGGTTCAATATACGGAAATCCATCAACGTAATCCACTACATAAATAAACTCAAAGAAAAAAACCACATAATCATATCTCTTGATGCTGAGAAAGCATTTGACAAAATTCAACACCCCTTCATGATAAAAGTCTTGGAAATATCAGGAATTCAAGGTCCATACCTAAACATAGTAAAAGCAATATACAGCAAGCCAGTAGCCAACATCAAACTAAATGGAGAGAAACTTGAAGCAATCCCATTAAAATCAGGGACTAGACAAGGCTGCCCACTCTCCCCTACCTGTTCAACATAGTTCTGGAAGTCCTAGCCAGAGCAATTAGGCAACAGAAGAAGATCAAAGGGATACAAATTGGAAAGGAAGAAGTCAAAGTTTCACTATTTGCAGATGACATGTTAGTATACTTAAGTGACCCAAAACTTCCACCAGAGAGCTCCTAAACCTGATAAACAACTTTAGCAAAGTGGCTGGGTATAAAATTAACTCAAACAAATCAGTAGCATTCCTCTACACAAAGGATAAACTGGCTGAGAAAGAAATTATGGAAACGACACCATTCACAATAGTCACAAATAGTATAAAATATCTTGGTGTGAATCTAACCAAGCAAGTAAAAGACCTGTATGACAAGAACTTCAACACCCTGAAGAAAGAAATCGAAGGAGATCTCAGAAGATGGAAAGATCTCCCATGCTCATGGATTGGAAAGATTAATATAGTAAAAATGACTATCTTGCCGAAAGCAATCTACAGATTTAATGCAATCCCTATCAAAATTCCCACTCAATTCTTTACAGAGATAGAAAGAGCAATCTTAAAATTCATTTGGAATAACAAAAAACCCAGGATAGCGAAAACTACACTCAACAATAAAAGAATTTCTGGGGGAATCTCCATCCCCGATTTCAAGCTGTACTACAAAGCAATAGTGATAAAAACGGCATGGTATTGGAACAGAGACAGTCAGGAGGATCAATGGAATAGAATAGAAGACGCAGAACTGAACCCCCATACCTACGGTCACTTGATCTTCGACAAAGGAGCTCAAACTATCCAGTGGGAAAAAGACAGCATTTTCAACAAATGGTGCTGGTCCAACTGGAGGTCAACTTGTAGAAGAATGCAAATTGATCCATACTTATCTCCTTGTACAAAGCTCAATTCCAAGTGGATCAAGGACCTCCACATAAAACCAGCTACACTGAAACTAATAGAAGAGAAAATAGGGAAAAGCCTTGATCACATGGGCACAGGGGAAAAGTTCCTGAACAGAACACCAATGGCGTATGCTCTAAGATCAAGAATTGACAAATGGGATCTCATAAAACTGCAAAGCTTCTGTAAAGCAAAGGATACGGTCAACAGGACAAAGTGGGAACCAACAGACTGGGAAAAGATCTTCACCAACCTTACATCTGATAGAGGGCTAATATCCAAGGTATACAAAGAACTGAAGAAACTAGATTCCAGACCAACAAATAACCCTATTAAAAAATGGGGTCGAGAGTTGAACAGAGAACTCTCAACTGAGGAAACTCGAATGATTGAGAAACATCTAAAGAAGTGTTCAGCATCCCTAGTCATCAGGGAAATGCAAATGAAAACAACACTGAATTCCACCTCACACCAGTCAGATTGGCTAAGATCCAAAACACAGGTGACAGCAGATGTTGGCGAGGATGTGGAGAAAGAGGAACACTCCTCCATTGTTGGTGGGATTGCAAGCTGGTACAACCACTATGGAAAGCAGTCTGGCGATACCTCAGAAAATTGAACATAGTGTTACCTGAGGACCCAACTATACCCCTCCTGGGTATATACCCAAAGATATTTCAACATGCAACAGGGTCACATGCTCCACTATGTTTATAGCGGCCTTATTTATAATAGCCAGAAGCTGGAAAGAACCCAGATGTCCTTCAACAGAAGAATGGATACAGAAAATGTGGTACATTTACACAATGGAGTACTACTCAGCTATTAAAAATAATGAGCTCATGAAATTCTTAGACAAATGGATGGAGCTAGAAAATATCATCCTGAGTGAGATGACCCAATCACAAAAGAACACACATGGTATGCACTCACTGATAAGCGGATATTAGCCCCAAAACACACAATACCTAAGATGCAACGCATAAACCTCATGAAACTCAAGAAGAAGGAGGAAGACCAAAGTGAGGGTGCTTTTGTCCTTTTTAGAACGAGTATCAAAAGATTCAACCAGAGCTCTCAGGATCTAAACCTACAGCCTGAGAACAGACAGGGGCAAGTTGTCCTCTGAGAGGCTCTAACCAGCAGCTGACTCAGACAGATACAGACATCCAGAGCCAAACAGTGGATGGAGCTTGAGGTCTCTTATAGAAGAATAGGGGGAAGGATTGTGGGCCCTAAGGAGATAGGAACTGCACAGGAAGATCAACAGAGTAAACCAACCTGAACCCTTGGAGCTCTCAGAGACTGAATCACCAACCGTAGAGCATACCTAGTCTACACAGATCTACCTCCATGGGCTGGACCTAGGCCTCCCTGCACATATGTTGTAAATGTGCAGCTTGATTTTCATGCAGGTCTCAAACATCTGGAGTGGGGACTATCCCAAAACATGCAGCCTGTATATGGAGTATGGTCTTCTAGCTGGGTGCCTCATCTGGCCTCAATGGGAGAGGAAGCACCTAGCCTCTCAGAGACTTAAAGTGGCACGGTGGGGGATACAGGAGGAGGGGTTACTCAGAAAACAAGAGATGGGGAAGGATTGTGGGAGGGGGTGACTGGGACGGGTTATAAAGTGAATAAGCAAAAAGAAAGAAAGAAAGAAAGAAAGAAAGAAAGAAAGAAAGAAGAAAGAAAGAAAGAAAGAAAGAAAGAAAGAAAGAAAGAAAGAAATTTGTTTTGTTTACTTTGTCTATTATGTCAATTTCCCCAGCAATCTTCCATGTTTGCATAGTTCCCTCCCCCTGCCCCCTGGGACTATAATGAAGGATAAACTGAATTTCCATTTACTATAAAAACCATAAACAATCAACTTATTTTAAATGGAATTTTTTTGGACGGAAGTTAAAGTTACAGTGCATTAGTGAAGTATATTGGGAGGCAAGCATTTGGACCAATGGACAGCAAGATTAAGTGTGAGTTAAAAATATGAGCACATCTGAAGACTGAGGAAGAATGAGTCAATAGTCTTAGAATACAGTGCATGTGAGAGTACAAGGAGAGCAGACATCTGAGAAGATGAAATGCTGGGGTAAGGACATTTCATTGATATGTCCCTGTGAATGTTTCACAAGCAGAAAATAAGTTGATTATAAGTGATACACATAGAGCAGAAATTAAGTTTAGCTATGACTTGCAAATAGTCTAAATTATTTGTTCAAATTAATGCGTTAGTTTCTAGAAAATCTAGTATCTGGTAGGTAAAAAGTTATTAATTTAGTATCTAGTAAGTAAAATAGTCATTAATTTTAATTTTTAATGAGAAGTTCTATTGCTTTAGTTGTTTTAAATATTTAAACAATATATGTTTCTAGAATCAGAAATTTAAAAACAATAAGTATAAAATATTTTTTGAGTATTCCAGCACTGCTCTCAGTCTTGCAGGGTATGATTAGATGTTGAATTTATCTTTTTATTGTACTAACTCAAAATGTACATTGCCTTTCCTGTATTTATAGTATTATTGCAAATTGTCTTTTCTTTGGGATGTATGTTTTCTGTTGTAAAATAATTTGGGTTTTGTGAGTAGTATTCATTGGACAACTCCATTCTTCCTAAAATACTCTCAGGTTACCCTTTAAATCATCTACTCAATGTGCAGAAAGTCATATAGGTCCCCATTAAATCTTTTATCTAAAGAAGTACAAAAGACTTTTTGGTTGGGGGGACCTGCCTTTTGCTTTTGTTTGTTTCTTAATATGGTTAATGCTGTAAAGAAGAGAATTTCTGAGAGCTGAGAGGACATATTATTACCACTTTGAAAACCTCCAGATTTATGACTGTTACACATGTATACACAAACTAGAAATCAGGTCATCTTGTTCTACTTTGTTTAAGAAGAAGAGGCAATATTTATTTCAAATTTAAGATGAGTTATGTGTTATATACTGAATATCAATGATGTAAAAAGTAGAAATCTAAAATGTTATAAAACTCAACTTAAAAAAAAAGTTAACATGGTGCCATGGGTAGAAAATACATGTATGAGTTTATGAGTGCTAGTTAAATCTCAGATGACCAAAATTACTGTTTCAGATTATAATCATCCTAAGTCTGTTATATGAACAAATTTTGGCTTTAAAGGCAAGCCCTATTCTCTACATTCATCACTTATATTCAAATAATCTAATAATCTGGAAGGAAATACCTTTAATCAGAATCTTTTCTGACTGCTACTAGTTGGGTTAAGAATGACAGGCAACTCAAGCAGCGCTGAAAGAGTGAGAGAGAGTTCTCCAGTGAGAGTGCACATTGCAGGGTCAGCCCTGAAAACACAGCCAAGTAAACTTTACAGACTGAGTAGGTTCTATTTATGTATTTAAGAATATACATGTATATACATATGCACCCATGTATGTAACAACAACAAATAAAAAAATGCCATGAATTGGAAAGAGAGCAAGGAGGGTTTGGAGGAGAAAAAGGAGGGGAGTAATGATGTAATTATACTGTAATATCAAAAGAGAAAGTAAATATTTGTAAGATTATTCAGATGATATTGTCTACCTGCCATTTTAAAAATAAAATTTAAAAGAGTGTATGTTCATAAACAAAACTTTGTAACATTAGCAGAACAATAAATTTTGATAATTATGATGATTAAGTAGGCAAAAAACAAATTATTTATAGACTCTATTAATAAAATAAGTCATAGCAAAGGGTTTTCCCATAGCAAAGGGCTGTGCATTTTGATTATCATCAATTTAATTATATAAATAGAACATTTTCAAAAGCCATAGGCACTCAAGAAGCAGTTAACTGTATAGAATAATTTTTTGCTGCAAGATGATTAATTTGAGTTTTGTAAATTTTAAGATTACTGGTAGGTTAAGAGGACAAATGGATTTTCTGGAAGTTGGGAAGAACAAAATAGAGAGAAGAACAGAAAAAGGAAGAGATCCTTCCTGAATTCCATCCATGCGTATTGATATCAGGAAACAGAAAAATCTGGAAGCCATAAAACCTCAAGCATTTTCTTTATACCTAGTGTGAAAACTCTGGAGCCTTCTCTGTCTCATAGGTTAAAAAAAAAAAAAAACCTGAGCCCCTGAGCACTTGAGAGATTACGGCACAGTTTACTGTGGCATACTCAACTTTAAACTAAACCCAGGCTTCTTTATTGCTAATCCAGTGAGGCTTACATTTTAGGTAATGAGAAAGGAGATTAGAATGATCTTTCTAAAGTAAATATTCATGTTAACAGAAAAGGAAATGGTGACTATATGAACAATAGTCAGTACTAGTGAGGAGAAAAACAATATTTATCTACAGTAGCCAAGTTAAGGTGAGGCAAGTCTATTTCATTTCATTTAAGGTTAAATGAAATATGAAGGTGATATCTATAAATGCATCATGTTTAGATATAAAATTTGCTTTCTGTAAATGTCACATACAACACATGTGTTGTATGTTTATGTATGTGTATACACATATAAATACTCTGTTAGAAGACCTAGTCCCAAGTAACTGACCCATATATCAAATGTTTCATGTACTTGACTATTCAGTTCTGAAAATAAGCTTTATAAAAAGTCACACGGTATGTTTAGTTGAATTAATACTGGTTAGTTGTACTAACATATATTGCATATAGGCACAAATCTTATTCTTTAATTTATATGAGAAACTTTTAAAATGAATTATCAGTCCAATGAGAAAATTTGACAAAATGAAATGTGTTTTGAACAACTATGCTAAAAGCCTAGCAGCTTCAAACTAGGCTGTTCTTTTAACTGTGTTGTTCAATCTTTGAAACACAGTAAAGCACAGTAAATATTTGCCGAGCAAATTACTTGTGGTACATGTTTTCTCGTTTTGAGACTAGCAAATACATATTTTGTTAAAATACACTCTTTGATTTCTGACTGGCAAAAATGCAAATGGGGATTTGTTTATGACAACTTGTTTGGGGGTTTAGATTTTTATGTTTTAAGAATGCTTGAGTGGTACATAATTATGTTTTCAAAAAAATTTGATATGTGCAGGCAGGTTGAGCTCTCCTTATGATACTACAACTCTAATTATTACATCCTTATATTTTATTCTTTCACATGCCATTCTCTGCAACAAGAATTTCAGCTAGATTTAATACAGAATTTTCCTCATTCCATAAGGAGACATTATCATTAGGCTAAATATGTGTTACTAAAGTTTAGTGACCTGACAAAAACTTACCTTTGCTCTGAAAACAAACATAAAGCATCAGGGAAGACCATCACAGCAGCCAAAACACAAAGTTTTTGTTAAAGAAAGTTTTCCTTAAGATTTAGAAGTACAACATGCAGTATTTTGCTGTCAGCCCTTCGGTGACAACAGATCAGAAAGGGAGGGGGAATGTGGGCAAACACAGCATTTGACAAGCTAAGTGAAGAGAAAGTTGCACCTGAGTGTAAATCAGGGCAAAGAAAATATTTCTCAACACTCTCCACGTTCTGAGGCTAATGCTCCCTTGTAAAAGCAGGCTTCAGGCATCTGTTTCGCTCCCAGTGTGACTTCTCTGCCTCACAAAGAGAAATGGATGCTGTAAAGGTAAATTGAGATCTATTTTCAGTGGTTCTTTTGACTTCCAGAAGCATTAAATGTATTTTACTTTTCGCTGAACTTAGAACGATTTCCATGATTTGAAAGCCACATTTACTGAAAATTCAGGAAAAGAGCATTATGATATTAAAAGAATATAATGAGAGCCTTGCGTTTGGTCGGTTAAAGAGATCATGAAAGTATTTACATTAGTCACTATGGTCAAAACGTCTGCATTATACAAATACACTGCAAGAGAACAGCTAGAAATTACAATGATGGAGAAGGAAACATGGTGTGCCAAAGATTCTCAAGAACTAAAATATTCCCTTTTACCTTCTCCCTTTAATTTAAGGGCATTTTAAGAACCACATTCTGAAGACATCACTTCAAGGTTCTTATTTGAAAGGAATATATCACTTAGTTATTTTTCAACAGTATATATACAAGATGAAAAAAGATAGGCATGCACACAACTATTTATACAAATAGCATATATACACACATGAAATATATATACATGTATATGTATATGTGTGTGTATATGTATATATATTCTATACATATTTTCCCATTATATCCCATACATTTTTTTTTTGTTTGAAATGTTTGGACCCCTGTGTTCTGCAAGCTTGACTAGCAGATCCCAATATTCCTTGTCTATTTTACTTTTTGTCTATTGTTATTTTGTCTGTTACTATCAGGAAAGGGGATAACATCTGAAATGTAAATAAATAAAATATCAAATTAAAAAAAGGAAGAAAAAAAGAAGAATCTTAACCCAGAAGCCAACTTTATTTCTATTTTTCTTCCTAATCAATAAATTGGCTGAGATAGATGAGCATCTGTAAGAATCTGCATTTAGATCAAGCAGCGCTGACTGTGTCACTTG
The DNA here is from genome assembly GCA_021653895.1 of Mastomys natalensis. Classification (NCBI taxonomy): domain Eukaryota; kingdom Metazoa; phylum Chordata; class Mammalia; order Rodentia; family Muridae; genus Mastomys; species Mastomys natalensis. Next base: position 14,465 of record JAJTUV010001332.1, on the reverse strand, counting down.
GAGGAAGACAGAAAGAAAGTGTAGAGTTAATTATAAATAAAGTAATATTGTTCACCCAAGACTATGCAAGTACTTATTTCTAAAATGATAAACATGTATAAAATGTATATAATATACTCATATGATTATGTTCATGCAAATGTAAGGATCAATAGTGAGGTGATCTAAGACAATAAAAATGGTGTTATTGTCTGGAAAACAATATTATTCCTACGGCCTTCTCTCTGAATTTTGTTTTCTTTTTCATCTGGACTTCTTTAATATCACAAATACATACATATATATGCATACATGTATGCACATATGTATATATTTTACAATAAGGTAACTGAATTTGTTGTAAAATACATTTGTAGTTATGCTATAACATTTTACAGAATATACTGGAATAAAATTACTCCCACTTTGATTACATGATTCTGAAAGTAGATTCCATAGCATCATCTCCCTACTGAATCCTATCATTCTGTAGACTTAACTGTTCCAATCGGTGGTAGCACTATCTATCCAGCACCTCAGACCAGATGGCTGGGTGTCATTATCTCTGCTTGTTTTGTTTATTTTCAATGCTGGGGTTGGAATCCAAAGCCTTGCGCATGCTAGATAAGTGTCTATCTCTGATCTGTAACCCCAAACCCTAGGAGTCCCCTTAACATTCATCTTCTCACTCAACTGGCACAGACCCGCCAATTCCAGTTCCAAAAAGTACTTTGACTCCACTTTGTTCTCTCTCCACCTCCATTGCCTTTGTTCTTCCCAAGCTACCACTGAGTCACTCTCTGAATTTTCTATTTCACCACCTTCACAACAAATACAGTTTTCAATACTTTGAATTTTTTGCTTATAATATTTTTCACAGAGAAGAGGCAAAACTACAATGATTTATCATTTGCAGCCAATCACACAATTCTAAATCTCTCTATATATATGTTTTGAATCATAATTACTACTGCAGTTATATAATAAAGCCATTCACTTCCTAAGATTGTACTAAAATTAATGCAAAAACCACTGAAAATAATATACTAAATGTGGTGCAACAAATACATGTATCTCAGAGCACAAATCCTTGCCACATAGTTTCCAATAAGAAGCCATGCAATCATGGAACAGCATGTATGTAGCTTCTGGCATCCCGAAGCGATGTAAATTTTATATTGTATTATAATATAATGCTTGATCAAAATTAAATATCAGTGGAAGTCCTGGTTGAAATGACATCATGCAAAGAGGAGTTTGACAGGATAAATAAACAAATGTCATGGAATTGAGTGTGTGCTTCTGGTTTCCATGGGATTGTGCAGAGATGCAATTACAAGGTTAGAATGATCACCAGCCCCACAAGGTGGGCTTCAGAGTTGCTCCTTGACAGCATCTAGATTAAACCTTGATCTTTTATATTTGGAAGACACACAAACCAGAGAAACAAGCTATGAATTCAGTCACAGCAGTAGCTTCATTGGTGATAATTCTCTCTCTCTCCCAGGAGGTATCTTAAACAATGCTCAAGTCCATAATAGAAAAGTGGGACCCTCTTACTAAAATAAGAAATCACAGTTAAACACAGCTTTGGAACATGAAATCTTTGTCACATATATTTCTATTAAAATGTTATACGTCCCCTACTTATAGGAAATGTAAAGGTTTCAAATGTGGCCAGTGCCACATGAGTTCATCTTTCCCTAATTGTAATTAATAGCAAGAATTAAATTGCAGTATAGCATATATTGAGTAAAAAGGAGAGTGTATACAATGAAATAGCTTTAGTACCTGAATACCAGATACCAGTAGCCACTGAGAGACTACATGAAGCTGTATATTGAGGCTACATAAGATGAATTTTACAGATCAAAGTTTACCAAAATATACCAGAATTCTATCACCAAGCTTTAACACTTGGACAAGAACCTCAAACTTTATAAAGTAGATATTTAATTGAGTTAAAGTGGTTGCTAAAAGAAATGGAATAGAGAAGGTGAAGTCAAACTGTTAGGACCCCTATGGCCAAAAGTACAGACAAAGGCAGAGAGAAGGGCCCATATTGAAAAAGCTGTATGATGGAAGGCTATCAATCCACCCAACATACTGTACTCCAGAAGGGAGACCAAGACACTTTATCAATTTGATGAGAGTTCCCTGCTGAAGGTATACATTATAATAGTCTCTTACATTTTCATTACATTGGTATTTGGACATCTTGAGAATCATACCAGATGTTCAAAGACTGCTAATCAATTCTCAAAGATAATAGTTTCAGGGTAAGGAACATGGCTTTAATATGAGAACTATGGAACCCAGAGCTCCCCGTATTTCATCTGGCCTCTATTACTAAAGAGATATTTTTCTGTCTAGATCATCCCAGAGCCAAGTACATAACAACTGGAAAAGCCTACCTAGATAAAGTTCATGGAAATTATTGGAGCTAGATATTCCTGAATTATCCAACTTCACATGACTTACCTCTCCCTTAGAAGGGTTATCTATAATGGACTAATATTTATACGGAATTTATTAAAGTGGCTTACAGGCAGAGACCCAGGGAAGTTCTAGAGAGCTGCCAGTTTTCAGTCCATATTGGCAGATTTAACACCAGTGAAAGTGTGACACCAAGAACAGGCTAGATGAGCTTTCCAGTAAGAGTGCTTAGATTTTAGTTAATTCCAGATGTGGTCAAAGTTGAAAACCAAGATTAGCCATTACAAACCTGCTTAAAGTATAAAGAAAATGAAATACTTTATTTTAACTTTTTGAAATTAAAATATAATTACAATATTTTTCCATTTTCCTTTCCTCCCTCCAACTCTTTTGATAACCTCCCCCATGCAGCTCTCTCAAATTCATGGCCTATGTCTCATTTTTCTCTTGTGTGTGTATATACATACACATATTTCTATCTATTCCTCAATATTTCATATTATATTCATTATAATCCTTATTAGTACATATAATGTTATTTTTATATCTATGACTTTGGGTCTGACTACTTGTTAGTGGCACAAAAAAAAAAGAGAGAATAAAGTATAAGACTCACAAACGTACTTTCTGATTATATTTATGCTAAGTCCTAGAATGGGCAAACACACATATATGTGGAATGTTGATGAGGGGTTTACAGAGGTTGAGAACAGGGACTGAGAGTGACTGACTGATAATGGGTAAAAGACTTATTGTGCTGATAAAAATGCTCTAGAAGCTATATTGGGTGAATAGTTTTGTGAATCAATAAAAGAAAAGCACTCAATTTTACACTTGATTAAAAAGAAAAAATAAAATAATATGCTCCCATATTGATCTCCTTCATCTTCTAACTTAGTAAGAAAGAAGTTGCCAGTGGCTCACTCTTTTCTAAAGTGGATGTGACTCGACAAAGCCTTATCACAGCAGAGGAAGCCATTGCAACTGAATGTTTGCACTGAGACCAAAGTTAGCCAGAGTTTCCATAGGTCTCAGTACTGAAAACCACGGAAGCACAGCGTTTTACAGACATGAGTGAAAACCACTCATTACTTCCTGAAGCAGATACCTCAGTGTAATGAACTCCTATGTATGCATATTAAGTACTCATGCTCAAGAGCAAAGGACGCAGGAAGGAAATGAGAGAATCGTAACAGCTATAATATTTAATGCTGGATCCGTGAGAAAGGGGTCATATAGAATTGTATATTTTAAAATATTTAATCTTTCTAGCTCTATTTATTTTGAGACATATGAATCAAACTTAATAGTGCATATATGCTGTAGATATCTTGATACTAAGAGGATTGTATTTAATCCTCCTAATATAATAGGTGCACAGGAAGAGTACCTTGAAAATAAGCAAAATATAAATATTTAAAGCTAAGAAAGATATTCATTCTTTGTCTCAACTTTATCTGTTTTTATTATGAAAACATATTTATTTTCACATAAATCATGGTCAACAAAATGACAAGTTATCTTATAAAAAGCAATAAATCATACTTCGTCAAGTTTCCGACCATAATCTATTTTAATAATTTATAATGCTATATTTATTGAGCTTTTAAAATGATTAATATAAGATGTAAGTGAAAAACCAAACATTATTTTATCATACTTTAAATTTTTATTGTACTTTAAAACTTAAAAAGTTACTATATCTATTACATTTTTAACAGTTTGGAAATCTAATCTCGAAATTATTTCTTATAGTTTATATTTGAAAAATCCTTCTTCCATTTAGTCTATAATGTTGTCTCTTTACTACTAATAAAATCCAGATAACAGAAACATCTTGAATTTTTTCTTTTTTTCTTTTTTTTTTTTTTTTTTAGTATTTTTTTTTATTGGAAATTTTTTATTGTAAATTTTTTATACAATTCAGATGTTCTCTCCTTACCCCATTTCCCCCCTCCCTCCCAGGAACTCACTATCCCTTCCCCCCTCCTCCTATCTCCACGTTGGTGTACCCCCTTCCACCCTCCCCTGTACCTCACCTCCCCACCCTCGAGTATCCCCCCCCTACGACGTCCAGTCTTCATGGGACCAAGGATCTCTTCTCCCACTTATATATAGCTCCCTTGCATATATAGCTGGAGCCATGGGTCTCTTTTATTTTGTGATTTTAATACTTCTTTTTTGTTATTTCTAATTAATTTATTTACATCAAACACTGCCCCCTCCCAGTCCCTCCTTAGAGAATATCTCCCTCACGCCCCAATCCCTTCTACTCAGAGAGCTTGGGATTCCCTGAAGTATCCCCCCACCTGATGCATCAAGCCTCTGCCAAGGTAGGCATATCTTCTCTCACTGAGGCCAGACAAGGAAGCCCTGTTGAGGAATGGATACCACAGTCAGTCTACAGCTTTAGAGAGAGCTTCTGCCCCAGTTGTTGGGGGCCTAAAAGGGAAACTGAGCTGCACATCTGCCAGGGGCCTTGTTCCAGCCTGGGTGTGTTTTTGGTTGGTGGTTCAGTCTCTGAGAGCTCCCAGATGTTCAGATTAGTTTACTCTGTTGGTCTTTCTGTGGGGTTCATATTCCCTTCAGGGTCTTCAATCCTTCCCATAACTCTTCCATAAGAGTCTGACTCCTACCCAAAGTTTGGCTGTGGGTATCTGAATCAATTTCAGTCAGCTGCTGGTTAGAGCCTCTCAGAGGACAGTTATACTAGGCTCCTGTCTACAGGCATAACAGACTGTCAGGGGGATTGTGTCAGAGATTGGTGCTTGCCCATGCGATGGACCTCAGGTTAGGATGGTTATTGGTTGGGCATTCCCTCAGCCTTTGTCCCTGCTTTTCCTCCACTGCTGGTGGGAGTGCTAACTTATACAACCACGCCGAAAATCAATAAGGCAGTTCCTCAAAAAATTAGAAATAGTTCTACCTAAATACCTAGCTATACCTCTCCTGGGTGTATACCTAAAAGATGCTCCACCATCCAACAAGGACACATGCTCAACTGTGTTCTTAGCAGCTTTATTCCTAATACCCAGAAACTAGAAACAACCCAGATGTCCCTCAACCAAAGAATGGATAAAGAGAATGTGGTTCATTTACACAATGGAATACTACTCAGCTATTAAAAACAAGGATATCATGAATTTGTAGGCAAATGGATGTAACTAGAAAATATCATCCTGAGTGAGGTAACCCAGACCCAAAAGGACATGTATGGTATGTACTCACTGATAAGTGAATTTTAGCCAAAAAGTACAAAATACCCACAGACTCAAAGAAATTAAACAAACAAAAAAAAAGGCCCAAGCAAGGATGCTTGAATCAAACTTAGAAGGGGGAACAAAATAGTCATAGGAGGCAGAGGGAAGGAGGGAAGTGGGAGGGGGAAGGGAATGGGGGTCAAGCTCAGGTGTACAGAGAGACAGGAGAGAGACTCAGAGGACCAGGAAAATGAATGAAAATCTGTAGCTGCCATGTGTCGGGGATTGGGGAAAATCTTTAGGAAATCCCAGAGACCTGAGGTGGGGAAGCTCCCAGGAGTCAAGGAGGGTGACCTTAGACAAGATAACTAACAGTGGGGACATGGAACCTGAAGAGGCCACCTCCACTAGCCAGGCAGGACCCCCCACTCACCCACAAAACTTTAAACCTAAAATTTATCCTGTCTAAAAATATACTGGGTTTGCAAGAGCTTAAAGTCAAACTTTGTTGGTTTATCTTTTATCCTCTGCCTATATATTTGGCACAGACATTACCTTCACTCAACATGAATCATCCCCTTTTAACTCTAATGACTTATTATATAAAGCACCCAGATCTATTATTTACTTATATGGGCTAAGAATAATAGCCAAGGCTAGAGAATCAATATTATCTTTCTTTTCTCTAAGTATCATCTCTTTCATAAATATTAAAGTGAGTGTTGAGTGTCATGTCTCTCGTCCTTGTACTGTGGAGGTGAAAGCAGGAGAAGCAACTCACGGACATCCTCTGCCACATCATGAGATCAAGGTCACCCTGGGCTATGTAAGATTGCATGTCAAATAACAAAATGAATACAAAGTAACAAATACATAAGTAATTATTAAAATGGTAGATTTAATCAGTAAAATTGATCCAGAAAATATGAATTGAGTTTGGGATTCTAAATTAATTCACTATTTATGAACTTTGACCTGGTACATTATAGACAGAGAAGAGCAATTGGCAAATACACAAATAAATTTGACAATAAATGAACGGAAGTTGTGCAGTGACACCAAACTAAGAAATTTGATTTTTCTGCTAGCGTTTTGGTTTCAGTGTTATCATTTCTTTTCTATAAGTACAGTTGTGATTTGACCCATTAAAGCCTGATGATCTGTTTCAGTTACGCGTGAGACAGATGCCCTCCCGATTCTACCAAGTGTTTTCAGTTACTCACTCTTGCCTCTGAACAACAGCATCCCATTCTGGAGTCAATTGCTAAAATTCACAATTTTATTTTTGCTTTGAAATGAGTGTATATGTTCCCAATTCATAGGATGAAACCTAATCTCCAATGTGATCATGCTTCGAAATGATGTGTTTGAGAGTTGATTAGATCATGAAGGAAGAATCATCTAGATGCATTATCACCTCAATGAATATGTCAGAGAGCACCATCAGTCCTATGTCACAAGAAGATGAAATGGGATGATGTAAGTAAGGCTAAGCTAGAATAAGATCCCTCATGAAATAATTTAACCTAAGACTTCCTTGACTCTAGAGTTAACAGAAGCCAGTTTCTGTTATTTAAACCATTCAAATATGGCAATTTTTTACAGTAACATGAATGGACAAAGGTAAAGATGAACCTGGCCCTGAGAAGTAAGGGGGCAACTGTAGCAAACACATAAAAATCTTTGAACAGCTGTAGAACTGAATAATGAGACGTGACAAGGTTTTGTGGTGTATACAATAAATACTTCATGTCAATTGGGCAAATTGGGAAGTTCCAAGAAGGGCTGATGAAGAAAACAGAGTGAGTGCATTATTTTTGTGTCTGGAGAGACTGAGAGATTATTTATGCCATCCCCTTAAGTTTATATGTGAAAATCTAATAGCCAGAACTGTGTTTTCTGGATCAAAGGCCTTTGATAAGTCATTAGACAGCCTGACTCCTCATGAACTGAGTTAGTACCTCTGTAATTGAGATCCCACACCACTTCTCCATACTGCCATGGCGTGAGGACACAGCCAGGAGATGAAAGTGTACGAACCTTAAGCAACTTCTCAGCAAATAACAAACCATGGACTTCTCTGCCTCCAGAATTGTGAGTAATGCAATTCTGATAGTTATTGTGGTTATTTGTTAGACTGAGGCAATCTCCCGCAGCTGAGTACATCCATCCTTCTGTAGAATTGTGTTGTTTCTTCTTGACTCAGGTGAAATGGTTTGCTCTAGTTTTTCCTGCATTAAGAACCTAGAGGTAAACTTTTTTATCCAATTTTAGAAATATTAAAAGCAGCAGTGTTCTACATTAAATCTGTTGATGAACCCAAAATGAACTATAAATTAGGTCAAAAGTATGTTACCTATTTTATAATAGTACTAGAAAGATGAAAACCAAGGTCAGCCCACAGTCAAGGATTCATTTATCAACCAGCAAGTTCAAAGTTCCACAATGAAACTGATGTTGTGTAATATTGTTAGGAGATGGATTTGTATACTCTGTATTCAGATGCTGATTTCTATGCCCAGACATCTGGTTGCAGTCCAAAGGATGGCATGGCCAAGCATCCTCAATCTCTATGCTATGTAAAAATTGTTTTCCATCACCTTCGATTGGTGAATAAAGAGATGATCAGACAGTTAGCTGGGCAGAAGAGAATAGAACAGGACTTGTGAGCCCAGTGAGGTGGTCCCAGAAAGATATGGGAGTGGGGGTAGAAAGAGAAGAAGATAGATAGAGAGGGGGAGGATGGAGGGAGAGAGGGAGGGAAGAAGGAGAAGGAGGCGTGGGTTACCATGAGGAGCTTCCATGAGTAGCTCTCCAGAGGAGTCTCCATGAAGACACACATAGCAGAGAAAGCCAGAGCAAACTCAGGTTAAACGTAAAGGACCATGTGGCTGGGAAATTGGTGGCCTTAAAGGGCTAGAATAGATCAGAACCTGTCCAGCATAATGCTAACAGCTTGTTAATGAAAATGTCAGGTCTCTGTCTCATTTATCCAGCAGCTAAAACAGGCTAGAGTTAGCACAGAAACACCCTGCAGTTTTCTGGGAGTAAGTTGGGGCATAGAAATCCCCTAAATTACTTTTACATGGTTTCACAGAAAAACTGAATTATTTCATACTGGATCTGAAGAATACCACAGGAGGATGTTCTCTGCTGTTTTCAGTCTTTCCAATCTTCTGCAGCTCGGCTAATTAATAAACTGTGAGGGGCATGTACACACAAAGGTTTGTGGTTATCTTTCATTCTAACGTATTCAGGCTGCACAGAGCAGGAAAAGAGACAAGGAAGAGGATGGAGAAGATGCTAAGTCTCTCTGTTCACCACATCATTCCACCAACTGTAGATCTGCTTGGGTGTTAAAAAAAAAAAAACTCTAATGATGATGTCTAATTATTATGTAGAATTACATCCTTTCTGCAAAGGCTCATTCAAAACTTGAAGTATTCATGCAAGACTCACAAATAAACATTTATTTCTTAAAACTGGGATAAGCTGGTTTTCAGTCAAATATGTTTGTAAATGAATGGATAAAAGAAGCTGGTGAGAAAAGAATATGTGTATAAAATAGAAACAGCATATGTTTGGAAGAAAAGGTATAAAATAAGTGAGAGTAAGTGAAACCAAGTCAGGTGCATGTTCATAAAGAAAATAAAATTATATTTTCACCTCTACTTACACCAGCTATAAAAACCACAGGTAGTTTGAAGATCTAACTGGCTGATAAACAAAACAATTGAGTTTTGGAGGCAAATGTAAGAGAATATAAATAGAAACATACATCTTGAACCAGGCAGTATTTTCTTAACTACAACATAAAGGAAGAACTAGTCATAAAATTAAAGGAAATAAAGTAGAATGTATGGCAATGATGGACTTTTGCTAATTAACGATGGCACTGACAGAGAAAAGCCAATGAGGAGGATGAAAATAGTTTAATATGTGATTCATGTCCAGAAAATATCTTAAAGATAAATAAATTGACAAAAGACAGTTCACTTAGTAAGAGAGAGTAAGGTAACAGACAGACACCATGCAGGACTGAGCAACTGAGTGTTTAGAAAGTCTTGGACTGAACTTGTTTATTTGTTCGTTGTTTTGTTTTATACATGCACTCTCATCATGTAACTCTGGCTGGCCTGGAACTCACAGATGCCCTGGTTTCTGCCTTCTAAATTCTACAATTAAAGATTTGTGGCACTGTGCCCAGGAAAAAAATTGATATCCTCAAATAATCCTCACAGTTTTTGCAAATGGAAAAACAAAGAACAAAAAGATTGTGTTACAAAGATGTGTAGCAATATACGTTTTTAAAAACTGACTTTGTGTTTGAAACAGTTTTGAAAAATAATCATAAGTATTTTATAACTGTGTCAATCATACTATGTCAAAAGAGAAAGGATGGATATTAACATTGAAGTCATTAGCAAGCCCATTCTATAAGGCAAAAAAGTATAGCACATGAGAAATGTAAGAGAATCAAGTGGGTTTTCTGAGCTAATTAAGTTTATATACCTTCAGGATAGTTTAGTAGTTAATTTTAAAAGGAATTTGTTGGCATTTAGTTGTGGTATGATGAGAAAAATCACTTTGTTTTTCTATCTGTAAGTTTACTGATTTGCAAAAGAAGGTTATAGTACTTATTCACTAAGTTATTCAAATACGTTTGTCCCTTACATTTTTCAGATATCACCTAATTAAAGTAGGTTTTACTTTCATAGCATAAATACCAGTAACAAAAGTACTTGAAATAACACATAAAAGAATACCAGAAAAAAATGGTTATGGTAGTTTGAGCTTTAGAAATTTAGAATTTAGAAATCTCTCAACTGAACATTTCTCTGAACTAAATCAAATTTGACTGTTCTTACAATCACACTGTATAGTTTACATGTGTGTTTCTTTTCAGGTAAATAAAAGGTACACACACACACACACACATATGTATGTGTATAATATATATATATATATATATATATAATATATATATATATCCAATAGCCATAAACACAATTTGTCATTAAATAAATAAATAAATTGGATGCATAGACAAAATATTCAGAAAGGAAGAAAGGCAATATATACATATATATATATATATATATATATATATATATATATAGAGAGAGAGAGAGAGAGAGAGAGAGAGAGAGAGAGTCAACGTTGAAAGAAAATCAAAGTTCTTCAGAAACTTAGAAACAGAGTTATCCTTACTAAGGGTATTTGACTCTAATATGATGTTTTATTTTGATTTCTAAACTATTTCCAATTAAACATACTATCCACTAAATAAAAATCATGACAATCTAATGAAAAATTAATATACACTAATGCAGGCTCCACAGAAGACTGTAATATCAGCTTGATCTCTGGGATTCATAGCTGTCTATAGCATCTGCCCCCTGGGCCCTATGGTAATGCTCAACATTTAGCCTGCATCTCAGTGTTTGATGATAAATGCCCAGACACCTCACTGTGGCTTGTGGTCTTTGTTAGACACTGTTCTGGTCTTTGCCGAGCAAACCTTGTATCCAATGGAATCCGAAAGGAAAGAGATTATGTATAAGATCAGCATCGTGGTAGAGACTAAACTCTGTTCCATGCACAGTGAATGCAAGTGTATGGCTTTCAGTTCAAAGGCAAAGTTGTTGAGCCGATAATGGGCACATAAGTCCTCAGTCAATCACCACTGCATGCCCAAGCGGAGGAGGAGAGACTTCAGAGTCAGATTCAACGTTAGTCAAGGTTTATGTTTTTGTTCATCTGTTGGCTGGTTTTCCCAACACACCTAGTAAAACCAAGCTAAAGATCGGTGTCTACAGTGAAAGCTGAACTTTTCTATTTACTGGTTTATGACTAATGTATATTAGCATTTATAAGTTTGAGTTGCTCTATACACAATGTGAGAAAAGCAGAATACCAAAGAACTAAGGTATATTAATTATTTATAATTATTTTAAAGTTCTTTAAAATGTCATATTATTAACTAATAAATTTAATCTTTGTACTAGTGATTAGTTAATGCTCTTATTGTTTTCAGCAAACATACTCATGTAAAGGGACTTAAATGACCCAGAAAAATAATACAAAAAGATTGATAACCTAGACACTTCAGAGAAAAATGGGATACAAATACATATTGGCTCAAAGGTATCTTGTTGGAATTTTTGACAGACATGAATATATTTTTGAAAAATAAAATATCTTTTAAAAAAGTATCATAAAATAGACCCTGTGAATATACTCAGAGACACTGATTTAAATTTTCTTCATTTCCTTTTATTGATCTTTAAAACAAAACAAAACAAAACAAAATATTCACTAAATTGTGGGCTGATCAAAAAATCAGCAGTATATGTACTATGTTTTGGTGTGTGAATTCATGCATGAATCTGCCCTTAAGTCAATGGCTTGGAGCTATTGTCTACTGCTCCCAGCCTGCAAGTGACTCTGCCTTACCCATAGTGGCTTCTTCCCCAACCACTGAGCACAAGCAGAGGAGTCTCACTTCAGCCCTGCTTTTCCTTCTGTCTGAAATCATCTTCCCTCACTCCTGTTCACTCAGAACAAGTCTGCTCAATGGCAATTGTTCTCACTTGTTACATGGTTGTGTTCGTTCCTTCCTCACCAGCCTTTCTCCGTCTCTTTCAACCCTGATCTAATTTGATCTGGTTTGTTTTCTGTCATTCCTACTTCTCACCCTTTAGATGGCTTACCTTTTAAAAATGTCTTTCTTCTCATTTAAAACGTAAATTATTTTCAAAGCTAGAAATCTATGAATTAATGTTTGTGTTTTGTCAAGTAACTTCTCTTCAGAACAGTGTCTCAAACCACGTAATGCTGTGACCCTTTTACAGTTGTCCAGTTGTGGTGACTGCCCCTCCAACCATAAACTTATTTCATTGCTACTTCATTACCATAATTTGCTACTGTTATGAATAATAATATAAATATCTTTGCTTTCTGACCATCTCAAGTGATCACTGTGAAAGGGTCATTTAATGCCCCCAGGGGTCGAGACCCACAGGTTGAAAACCCGTGGCCTTACCACAGACATAAGTATTTCTGAATAAGTGAATGAACCAATGAAGAGATAAATTGCAGAGTTTTCTGCCTAAATTCAAGATGATTCTTTACTCCTTTTCTTATTGTGTGATAATGCTCAAGACTGAAAAGAACAGTTTCACTGAGCCCAGTCTGTACCTCACTTGGTTATATACAAACATTTATGATGAAAAAGATGGTAGCAAACAGCACAGGCACCAAAGAGTACCTGGCCAGACTCACTCTGCTCAGTCTACTAGAAAGTGGGTTTGAAGTGCTTAGCATTATGGGTATGAGACTCAGTGTTTTTAACAAATACCACCTGTTCTGATACATATTAAAGAAAGATGGAAATGTACTTAGAAATCCATATTTTGTTGTTGACGTATTGTTTTCTAGTATATGTCACATACATTGAGGATGTAATAATGCAATTAGAAAGACTAGAAGTCATGTAAAAAAAAGATGTGCGAAAAGTCTGAGGCAAGATGGGGTAGAATGAATTAAATGATTTTTTAAAAACCCTAATTCTCTTAAAGTCTGATTAAAATGCAAGCAAAGTAGGGTTAGTTTCCCTCACTCAGATCTCTTCAATCCCATCTATCTTGGTATCTCTTTACCTCTCAACTATAGAGGCTTATAAAAACGATTCATTACATGTAATGAGGTTGATTAAAACATCTCTCCTCTGATTCTTCTTTACTTGATATGTAATTATACTTTATTATAAAACTCTAAAATTACAGAAAATTTTATAGATATATTTAGTAGATACTTTGAATATTTTTTGTTTCAAATGGGTTTTATCTTCTGTACCAACAGAGCAATCACTCCTGAGTGGATCTGAAACATTTATTGATAGTTGGTGTGAGATATACATCTTTGATAATGAAGGCAATTAATCTATTACCACAGATGGGTTCACACTAAGTATCTTTCCTGAGCAGACATCACCTTCTTCTTTCTTGCCACATTTAAATCTTCATGGCCTCATTTTTCATGACGGGAGAGCAATTTGTTATACATTGACTGCTTTAAGGACCAATCCACCATCCACCCTCTTGATTAGGATTTATGCTTAAGTCTTCTTGCTGTGCAGGGGACTGACACAAATTGAAGGTGGTGATGCTACCCATCAAGGGGGTGACAGTTTTAACTCTGACCAGGATTGCAGAGAAGCTGAATTAGCAATCTGATTCCCCATCCTGTGAACATTGCCATGCTGAGGGAAAATGGCTCTCCTCACTGTGTATATTTGAACTATCTAGTCAAAGAAACTTACCTTTTTTAAACTGATGGTGCTTGACTTTTTAAAAAAAAAATACTGTTGATTTTTCAGAAAATGGGCAACTTTATGCACGCATTTCCCTTCCTGGCCTTTTCTGTATCTGGTAATCATGATACTGACTTAGCAGTTCACTCTGACCAAGTTATTAATCAGCCAATCTCAGCTCTCAGTTATATATCTATTATATTTCCCCAAAATATAACTGACTTGTACATCCATAAGCTTGTAATGTATATATGGGTTACAACTCTATGGATGTACAAGTCAGTTATATTTTGAGGAAAAACAAAATGTGTTGAAGTGCAAGGAATGTACGTATCTCCAAAGTGCAATATGCTTGCTCAGCTTGCCTTTGTCAATGCTTTCACACCTAGTCCATGAGGTTTACATATTCATTATGAAGCCACAAACTCAATATGTGAGATTAACATTAAATTTGATAAGTTTGATAACATTAAACAGATAAATGAAGTTTTTAAAAAATTATGAGTTGTAGTGGTAAATTATTCCTTAAAAGTATT
>JAJTUV010001328.1:902500-954015 GCA_021653895.1 Mastomys natalensis | reverse complement strand
TTTATTTTTTTACTTATTCACTTTACACCTGGTCACTTCCCCCTCTCAGTCACCCCCCATAACCCTTTCTCTATCTCCCCCTTCTCTCTGAACAGGTGGGGGCCCCCTGGGTATCCCCCACCACCACCTTGGCATTACAATGCTCTGCAAGGCTAAGCACTTCCTCTCCCACTGAGGCCAGACAAGAGAGCCCAGCTAGTAGAAATATCCCCAGTACAGGTAACAGCTTCTGGGTTAGCCTCCATTCAAGTTGTTCAGCATACACACATGAAGACCAAGCTGCACATCTCCTACATATGAGCGGGGAGGCCTAGGTCCAGCCTGTGTATGTTCTTTGGTTGGTTGTTCAGAATCTGAGAGCCCCAAGTTAGTTGACTCTGTTGGTCTTCCTTTGGAGTTCCTATCCCCTTTGGGGTCTGCAATCCTTCCTTCTATTCTTTATGGTCCCCTTTTACATAGTCAAGAATTACTTACAACTACAGTTTAAACCACAGGATTAAATACACAGCACAAACAACTGCTAGGTGATTTTAGAAGTATATACAATGTTATTTAATCTGTTATTGAATTCTTATTAAGCTTATTTAAATTTATACTTAGTAGCAAGATGTCAGCACTTTGGGAAGGATGAGGTCATGTTATCAGTGCTCAGGGGTTGAGCTATGTGTTCCCAGGTTCTTGGCTCCTTCTCCCAAGAACTGAAAATAGGAACTCATACAGATTTGCAAAAGAAGCAAGATGACTTTATTTGAAGTTTAGCCATAGTTATGTGTGCTATAGTGTAGCCTCACAGTGAACCAGTGAGTGAGTGTTCCAGAGCCTTTGGTATTGTCTGGGGACTCCGTTTATAGGATTCCAGAGAAGGAGTTTGGTTGCTGGATGGAGAATCATAGGCGATTCTCTATTTTTCTAGATATAGTAGGTCATACATTTGTATTTTCTTTTGCATATAATGCATCTTTCCATAATGTATCTGATCTTAATCACAGGTATACCCAATTATGCATAGATAATTATATGATAGTAATGTGAAGGACATTCTCCCTAACATATTATTAGAGGACAGTTTTGTATTAATGTTCATGCATTAATCCTTTTCAACCTGAATCTGCCCTTCTCTTATTTATACCTTGATAACTTGGGAATACATTTGAGTAGATTCTGTCTAAAGTTAATTATCACGGGTGAAAAATTCATACTATTGTTAAGAGATGAGAGTGGATGCAGCCTAAAGCAGGTGGGGGATTGAGGGGATTCTGATGAGGCTTAGGGGTATTGTTTAGAGAAAGGTGTGTATATAGTATGTGCAGAGAAGAAACTAGGTTGGAAAAGTAATTATTATAACAGGGAAGTGTGTATAACCTAAAAACAAATGGAGGTTTCAGGGTCCTAAACTTTGTCTTATGCTTAGCACTTTCAATTAGGTTTTATCATCTATTTGATAGGAGAATCCCTCTGAGTACCATGACATAGAAATTGACTAATGGTTTTTATATAACAGTGCAGACTTCCCAGTGAGCCACCCCTCTTTTCAACCAACAGCTGCCATTGCTCATTTTCCATTCTCTAAAAGAAAGAAAGAAACATGCCTGCGGTTGTACATTCTGATAGTGATTTTGGTGGTGATGCAAACTACAAAGAGGAATAGGAGACATCTCAAAATTGAATTCAAACATAAGGCTTATCAAGATGGCATTTTAAAGTTAGAATTAAGTAGATTTAAGATATTTTTAAATTCAGTTTTAGATTGTATATAAAGAGACAGACAAAATACTTTACATCAAAATTGTGCTGTGTTTCTTAAATATATTTTTCCTATTCTTTAAGAATTTATTTATTTTTTAAAAGGTATATTTTGGGGAAAACCCTCTTTTGTATCTCAACTGTCTTTAAAAAAAACAATCTTTGACAAATTATAGCCTACGAAAATTTAGGAAGGCTATATTTATGACATATGAAATAAGCAGATTTATAATTATTGCATACTAAGTTGAAGTTAATATAAATGGAAAAGAACATTGACCACATAAATGGAATGAATAGAAGAAAGAAGATCATGTTTCTGTTTATGAAAAATTTACCGATAGAAATACAAGTAGGGACAGAGGTTTTTGGGCAGTTTTCAGGGAGCATTTATCTGGCAAGACACCACCCCATTTTTGAGAATGTCAAAGAGGAGGAGGCCAGGGAGAGGAATAACAGGCTAGAAAGCAGGCACTAGGAGGTGAAGTTCTACACTGTCTTGCTTTTAGTATGTTGGCTATGGGGTAACATGCAGAGGTCAGTTAAGTTACAATCAACTACAATGACTGGTCTCTGTTGAAAGGCAGAGGACAACTTGACATAAATGCACCAAGAAGTCTATTTTCTTTTAAAATTGGATCTCATATAAAAATTGTCAAAAATCAGCATAATATGTGGCAGGAACACTAAACAGCAAATTGGTGAATATGAATTTGGGGCTGGACATTGTCCTTTTTAAATTTTTATTTACTTATTTATTTTGTCTTTGGATGTCCGTAGTAAAGCAGAGAATTTCCCCATTTGCCAAACACTGTTTGTTGTTGATGACTTGTACACCTACATATATGTATACATATAATATAATTTTATGGATTTTTATTTTAATGGGAATAAATGTAATCTTAGATCTATATTTTTGACATGATGTATAAGAATACCTAGACACACACTTGGGTACATATGTTTATGGACAGAGTTCAGAACACTGTCTAATCAGCAAATCATCAGGACGAAGATGGCTATGCCCGAGCAATACTAGTCAATTACAATCAACATAGTAGTGCATGCCTTTGAACTATCTCTGCAGAGGAAAAGTGACCAATACATGTGAATGTGGTCATGCATAGAGCAATAAGCCAGTCTGTACTCACACGGTAGAAATTCAGTCCCTGTGTTTCCTTTTCTCTTTACCTTCATTGTGGACCCAGTGAGGAGAAGCAGACAGATGCTTCAGAAAAGGTAGGAAAAAAGGAGGAAACAAAGGATGACTACATTATGGGGATCATAATTTCTTTGAGTAGCAAGAGCTATAATTACATTATAGAAACCTTTGAATTCTCCCCTATGTACAGACTTTTTCTCTTTTATGCCTGAGATAAAAAGGCACTTGGGGGGAAAATTTGGATTCTGAAAAATAAGTTCAATTTAAATGTACAGAATTCAAACTCATGTGATAGATCAAAGTAAGAAACAGGAGACCTGAGACGGTCTGACGGAGCCTCACGAATGAATCCACAATTAAGGAGGGAAGAGTTTGGCAAGAGGCCAGACTTGGGTGGATAAAAGGTGTGATTCTCGATATAGCTCAGTTGGGTAGGGTGCAATTGAGAGGCAGACTCGTAGGAGTAGGAGAATGCCTTACTGGACTCCTTTGAGAGAAGCTGCAGAAAAGCAGCTCATGGTAGTTGTGACGATGAGTGAAGAATTGTAGGCAAATCCTTTTGAGAACTAAGGATATTTAAGTCTTATCCTGGAAGCTCATCATTCATTCTGAAGGCGGGCTATTTGCATGTGGACTGAAAGCCTACCAATTATAAATATAAAAGATAGAGTTTCTGTTTCTGTGCCTTAGATCATGTGAAGATTGTCCCTGGCATTTTACCTGACTCCCATCCTTCCTCAGAAGAAGAGGTTTTTTTTGTTTTGTTTTGTTTCTTCTAAAAATGTAGCTTGGCTTGTAAAGTCCTGGACTTAACTCATTCTGAGGGAGAATTCGAAGCTTTTCACATGAAAGCCAGCTTCCAAGAGGAGGATGGTCCAGGCAATGGGCTTCTGTGTTTTAAAAGAGATGAGGGAAAAGGTGAACGCCATTTTGCACTCACTCTCACTATTACCATCAGCAGTTGACCTTTTATCCAAAGCAGAAAGCTAATATTAGGCAAGAATGGAATGGGGGGGGAAGGGGTGGGGAGTGGGAGCAGATTTAGTCTGTGAAGCATGGGGACCTAAATTTGGATTCCCAACACCTATACCAAAGCTGCTGAAGAGGTGTTGTTTATAGCCCAAGCAGGAGAGTAACAGAAATGGGTAGACTCACGAAGCTCACTCACCAATCAATCTTGAAGAATTAGATCATTCCAGGTTCAGGGAGAGACTTGTCTCACAAAATAAAGTGGATAGCAACTGAGAAGATACCTGACATCTGTCTCTGGCCTACATATGTACCTGTACACCCCTGCATGTATACCTGCATTCTATTGGACACACAGGAACACAATAGTCACACACTCACACACACACACAACACACACACATGAATTCACAAAAGAAAGAAGGAAAATATAAAGAAAGAAACAAACAAAGGAAGAAAGAACAATAAGTGACTTGGGATCCTTAACAAAGCTGGGCAACATAGGACATTCTGGAGAACGAATGAGGCTTCATGGCACTGGCAGGGTTTGAATGACAGTAATGAATGTCACAGAGCTGAAGTAGGTCTAGAAGTTATATGTGACTTGGATCATGGTCAAATAGAATGGGATGCTAGGGAATCCACAAGGGTTAAGACTGAAAGTAGCTGACAACCAGAGCCTATCACTCTGCTGGCCACCTAGTCACAGAGAGAACAAAACACCTTATTCATGGTAGGGGTCAGTTCCAAGATTTAGGGATTAGCTTAGTGGAAATTTGGGAGAATGGAAGGAGCTTACAGATAGCTTTAAATTGATCAGATACATTACTTAGATTATTACTTTAGGGTTGATTCTGCTGAGTCATCTTCTTATGTCACACATCAATATCAAAAAAAAAAAAAAAAAAAGGATACTGATGGTAGCCAAAAGCTATACTTTAAATTACTAGAACTGTTCACAGCAGATTTGCAGAATGAGTAATTCAAAAACATGCCCAAGCTCCCATCAAGTTTAAATGTGCAGGCTAGGAACTAGGCATTAGGAAGTTGGCCATGAGATGTGTAATTGTGACTATCATATGTAAGGACATTCATTTTTGTTTTTTTTAAATGCAAAATTTGGCATCTTTATTATATGTCATCCATTTAGAACCTTGAGTGATGAATGAGGTTACACCCTCAAGCAGTTTCCTTTGGGACCAGAATTCAAATGATGTTCTGTGACTCTGTGGGGCCATTGTCTTCTGACTGCTGCTTCTGTGTCTGTCTTCCCCATTAATATTGCAGCATGAAAGGTGGTCCACAGCACACTTTTAACTCTTTTCCTTAAGGATCAGGATGACTTAGCCTCCCTGTCCTCTGAATAACAAGGTTTGGCTGTTTACAGATTACTCCTGACAACCAAAATGTGGTTCAACGAGAAAATTACCCACTCTGGCAGACATCTGTGTGACCTAAGGTTTGAGATTTTTCTTAGAATTTATAACCTTGACAGTTAATTTTGCAGACCTCTTTTAAAGCCTGTCATTTAGCACAAATTGACATTTAAGCAGCTTTTTAAAGCTCTCATGTAAAAATGTTAAGACAGACTGGTTTTCCCCTCATTAACATTACCTATTATTTATTACTATAGTCAGGGAAATGAATCATCAATTTTCTCCCTTTAACATTTTCTTAGGAATTGGAGATAGAGGAGGAGAGAGGACATTTTCGATTTTATTTCCTTTCTAAAGACAATAACTTAGATGAACACAAATTCTTATGTATAACAGAACATCACAAAATGAAGAGAATCATCAACTGAAAGGTGTATGTATTTAATAAGACAGGGTTAGTGTTGTGTGTGTGTGTGTTTGTGTGTCTATGTGTGTGTGTGTGTTTCAAATTTATTTTTAAAAAGCTGTATAATAGGGAAATAGGGAAATGACAGATAGATGACTTAACAGTTTACAGAAGAGAATTATAATGGTTACATAAAACACATAAACTTATGAACAATTTTTAAAAAGTCAAATTAACACCCAAAATGCTAGTTTTATTCTTAAGACTGGTAATCTTATTAATGCCTAAGAGTGAAAGACAGGTGGTGACTTGAGACTGACTGTGTGTTCAGTTTTCACTGTGACTCAGTTCAGTCAGTGTGGGGATTCAATCAACGGTCAGGAGCTTCCCAAGCAAAGGGCCCAAGGGTTGGAGGGTGTGGTTAGGCCAAGGTTCTGACCAGTTCCAGCAAGGAGGGAGATGACGCCAAGGAACGACTTGCAACCAGGAGACAAGGAGGAAAAACAGACCTAGCAGAGGAATCCTGTGCAAACCCTTTGTCACCAGTGAAGGCTATTGTTTCTCTGTCCCCTGAGGAGCTTTAGTAGAGCCGCGTGGTTGCCTGACTATGTGCTGAGTGTCAGGAGACGAGCTCCTTTTTTAGCAGGGAGTCTCTTTTATTGGTTGTATTAGCCCATTTCAAGGCAAAGGTCATGGAGCTTAGCTAACGGGATGGAATGTTCATTTATTTATTATGAAGGGCTGAAGATGAGAGCTCGATCACATCGATGTAGAATCTAGTTGGGAAAAACATAACTAGGTCCTGGTTCATAAATAGAGAAGTAGTAGAGAGTTACCACAGGTTCGTCTACGCTTGATGCTAGCCTTGCATTACAACATGAGGTCTAGCTGTGTTCACCTAACAACAATACCACTATTATAAGGAGAATGGGTTTCCTGAACTCAAAGAGTGCTGTGTGAAACATAATCCCCAAAGATTAGATGGTTCTCAGGAGCCTAAGTTGTTATTTTTGAAAAACAAACAAACAAACAAACAAACAAATAAACAAACTTGAAACTTGTATTAAATTTAACAATGTCAGTTCAGAAAGCATGGCAACTTTAACAAGGGCTAATGATTAAAGCTTTGGATGGTCTCTAGCTGATAAAGACATAGTTCAGCAGGAAAATGAATAACATCTGGGAGCCACCCAGCTACCCAACAAGAAGATGCTAGATGGTACTTAAAGGCCTATTTGTGATATTTAAAGAACACAACTAAACTAGTCCATTGAAAAACAGATGTGAATGTAAAATCAAAGCATCTTGAGACATTTAAAACTGTTTTTCTAAATAAGTCTTGGGTTAAGGAAGAAATCACATTTGAAAGTAGTGTTAAAATCAGAGCATTACACTTCCTGACTGTGGCATATGGCCAAAGCAACACTCTAGAAATATACAGGGGAAAGTACATTAGTTTGAGAGTGAGATAAAAAATATACAAAATAATCTCTCAACCCATAGTGATAAAAGAACAAACAAAAGACAAATGTAGAAAGGATTTCTTTAAAAAATGACAACATACACGAATCTTCCCCATCCAGACTCATTAAGATAAAGTGAGTTCTCTGAAAATTTAATAAAACACAAACTTCTGGCAATTCCGATGACAGAGGAGGAGGAGAATAAAAGAAAGAACCAGAAATGTTTATTAAAAGCATAATCATCTAGGATGCAGAGATGGCTCCATGTTGAGAGCATGTATTGCTCTTGCAAAGGACCAGAATCGGATTTCCAGCATCCAGATCAGTGACTCATACAGCCTGACTCACCTACACATACATATAAATAAAACTAAAATAAACTTTTCAAAAGTGCTCCATACATACCAATAACGTTTATGAGACAAAAAGGAATTTTATACAAAGTCCATTTTAGAGAACCTAAAATTTTATAGAAAAAAATATTTTAGGGACATATAGAGTATCAAAATGAAACCAGAGATAATATAAAACTAAACATGTAAGTTGTCAAGGGAAAAAAATAAAACATATAATTTAAAAAATATCTATCCTTAAAGAGAGGCATCAGTGCCATACTATTTCCTGAGTCAGAAAGACTTTTAAAACATCTTGTGTTAATTGTTTGGGGACATGAAATAGGCATAAAGCATCCTTACTTGTTCAGAGACTGGCATAATATCAAAGTAAACAAAGGTTGCTTCAGATATCCTGTATGGAAATCATAGATTAAATTGAAAACATACAAATCTTTTAAAGAAATTATAAACCAAAGTACCTAGAATGGATACTATGCTAGATGAAAGTATTGTGACTAATAGGACTTTTTATTAAAAGTAAAGGGTTCTTAATGAATAGTAAAAAAATCAATTCCATCAAAATAGGGGTGGAAATCCCAAATCTGTATGATTCATTCAATTGATACTAAAAAGGAGTTGGTTAAACTTCAAATCTATTTCCAAAGTAAACTCAGTAATTTAGGAATAGCAAGATAATGGGATGTCCTAGAGAAAATCAGTTTTGATTGCTTCTGTAGTAGTTAATTTCTTCTTCTTGTATTCATTATTTTCTTATTCTTTGATTAGTTATTCTTATTCTTGAAACAAATACATGAGACAAAAGTAACAAAATGATGGAAGGGTTTTTTGGATGTCATTTGGAGGATATAGTCCATTGTGGCATAGCAGGAATATGAGGCAGCTGGTCACAATGTAACCCCAGTCGGGAAGCAGAGAGAGACGATTACTGGTGGTCAGCTGGCCTTTTTCTTCATTCCTTTTCATGTGGGCTCTTCCTCCCAAGTTAAACCTTTCTGAAAACACCCTCACAGACAAACCCAGAGGTGTGTTTTTTAGGTAATTCTAAATCTAGTTAAGTTGAAAGTGAAGATTACACCATTACACACTTCTTTGAAATCACTACCAAGGAATAAAAGATAGCTTTTCCCTATTCTAAGAAACTAGACGACTGACTTTTGGTCTAGGTTCTCATTATACTCAGTCTAGGATGCAGTTCTGTGTTTCCACCTAGAAAAAAGAGGTTGTTCTTAAGTATGGCAGGCTCTATGACTGGAAGGCCAGATGTTTATATGAAAGAATTCAACTGGACTATGCTAAAAAGGCAGGCAAGAGCTTTGTCTTGGTGGACTCTGAAACAGGGGAGCTATCAGAACAGAACTCAAATGAAGAAAACACAGCAGGTTTTAGACAGTGATGATTTAAGGAGAGCGGAGGACCTGACTTGGCTCTGAGGTGGCTAACATCTTATCATTGGATAGATGACATCTGGGGCTTGTGGGAGTTGAGCTAGCAAGGCTGAGGCCCTTGACAGCCATTGAGTTCAGGTGTACTCTACAGCATACTCTTCTTGTAAGAGTTTGTAGATACATATGTGTCCTTGTGTACATATGTATTATTCATGTATACATATGTATGCATTTATGTACACACTCATGTATGATACTATAGATTCAATTTCTCAATTATCACAGAGATTAACAAAATATATATGAGTTATTTTAAAATTGTGGGGTGTAACCAGATAGTTTCATCAGCAGGAAAAATAAATATCAACATACAAACAGGTCTCACTTTCCTGTACACCATCATTAACCAACCTTTAGTTTAACTTTTCTATTCTCTGGCTACAAAAACTTATTAGATACAATGAAAAAAATTATAATAAATGTGAGAAATTCACATTTTAAAGGGGCACGTGCTTTCTCACAATCAAATAAGCAACATTTTTAATTTGTAATATGATTTCTAGAAATATAAATAATCTTTTTGGCAGGCCATTGAGGAGGTTTTAAGTGCCTATGTTATTTAACTGGATACTCCTTGGAGTAACTTTATAAAAATTCATTTGAGAAAAATCCATCAGTTTTCATAGAGAACATACAGATAACCGAAACTCTTTCAAGGTGAAAAAAATGTGAAATTGATTAGGCATGAGTATCCATGGAACAAAAAGTAATTCGTTTTTAATATCTGTAGCATAGAAACTGTATTGATATGATCTTAAAAGGAGAATAATATTTCCAGGGTAATGGTAGATTGATTACCTACAGAATCCACACCAATTCTTTTATTTTTCTGGGATGGTACAACGATATATAAATAGAGTGTTCACACACTGTGGGTGAGGGACACTTTCACCCTAGCTTTGGGTGTTCACTAGATTGGTGGTTCTCAACTTTCCAAATGCTAATATAGTTTCTCATGTCTGGTGACCCCCCCCCCCAATTTTTCGTTGTTACTTCATAACTGTAATTTTGCTACTATTACGAATCATAATATAAATATCTGATAAACAGGATATGTGATATATGATCACCCACAGGAGTCATGACCCCCAGGTTGAGATCTGCTGATCTAGGAGAATTTCAGCTGCTTCTCTGCTGCCTTTCTTAGAGAGGACTGAAAGTCTTGCTCCCGGTAGAATGGATGCTCCTGAGGGATAGAGGGTGAAGAAGTTCAAGCTCCTATCCTTTGAATACAAAACACTGTTTTGGGGGAAGTGAGAGACTGGCCTTTCTGACTTTCTTCCATTAGGATGGCTCTGGAGTCTGCAGGATAGCTTTCTTGCTCTGTGAGTTGAGCATGAAGGCCTGGGGAATCAAGACACTGCTTAGATCAGTTTATTTCTTCAGAAAGCCAAACAATGCAGGAATATGAAAAAAATCCCTTCCTGACAATATTATTTCCCTAACAAATAGGCAAATAAACTGCAGATTTATGATGCTGGCACTTAGGATAATCAAATGTAGAACACAAAGTGAAAAGTCAAGCAATAGAATTGAACGTTTTATAATGTAGGGGTAAAAAAAAAAAATCCAACCTGGCCATCTTTCAGGAGAATGTACAGGACATTTAAAAGTGACTTTTATATTTTAACTATATTTATTTTCTTCCCATTTTAAAACACCTACAAGACTAACAAATTGCATCTTTTTTTCACTTATTGTATAATTAGGTTTATTGCATTTTCCAAAATGAGACAGTATATAATTACTGGAAGATTGAAGCTCTCTTTTGGTTGATGTTCCTCAGTGTTAGTTTCCCAATACCATGTCTGCTAAGCATATTTTAAAGCTGGTATTATCTATTTAGTAATATAACCTGTACTGAGTGGTTTTTTTTTAACTGCAGGTGCTTCTCCCTTGATCAAATTCATAGTCTGCTGAAGCTAAAAGAGCTGTGTTGTAACATGATTCTCTGTAGCTAGCAATAGTGTGGGAACTAAATGTAGTATGAAGTATATAAAAGGAGACATCTTTCTACTTGGGTGATATAGGGGACATTTCACAGTACGATCTCTTTGAAAAATACTACCTGAAGACCTGTCATATTACATCATAGCTGAAGGGAGTCAGAATGCTATCTATCTAATTTAATTTTTTTTTTTTTTTTGGTCAACTTCCTACAGTCTAAAGACATAGCTTAAGATCCATTCTGGCATTGGTTTGAAACAGTAAGTTTTGAGACTAACAGAGAAACTTAGTGTATGAGAAGACAGAAGATAATTGCTTCTGATGGACCTGAGTGGGGTCAGAAATTTTCCTGTTAAAACTGGGGCAGATGTTCATCTGTGTATTGTGCTTAACTCTCACGAACTAAGTTTATGCAAGGAGAAGTTATTAACCAACTAAGGCTGAAACTAACATACCAATTAAGTTTGAAGCTTAAGTTCCTTTGATTCAAAGAGAAAAGTGTTGTTCTTTTCACGTCTACTCTTTACTCCTCCAACACGTACTAAAGAGAATGGGGCCAGATTGAGACAAAGGGGAGATCTGAATAAACTCAAGGCTTCAACTGCTTTTAGTTGCCTTCTTTAACACTGTTTTTAGAGAACAATCACTGTTATAGTTTGAATCTGAAACGTCCCCAAAGCTCATATTTTGAGCACTTTGATCATAACTACTGGAGCTCTTATTGGAAATGTGAAATTTTTAGAGGCAAGGTATATCTGATGGAAGCATGTACTTAGAATAGGGTCCTGAAATGTATGCCTGGTCCCTGATTCTGGTCTTCTTCTGTTTCTATGTTCACTATGATGTTGAACAGACTCATCTTTCTGCTCCTTCACCATGAATTAAACTGACAGTTCACACCTTCTTGGTTACCATGAATGGAAACTTTCTGAAACTGTGCACCAAAATACATCATTCATCAACAAGTTATTTCAGGCAAGGATTTTGTTCACAGTGATGTGAAATTAACTATTCTACCAAGCTAGTATACTCCAATTAGCTCATTGTATGTGGCTTTTTTGAGAATTGTCTGTATAGAGGAATTTTTTATCCTGCAACATGGCTGTTCTGGCAAGAGATTATATCCAAAGACCTCCTAGGCATGTATGATCTGCCTAGAGTACACTACTTTAATCTCTCTGACTGGAATACAGAATTGCTTTTAGTACACATTTTAAATCCCAAACAGTGAAGGTAAAGTTAATATGTAGAATGAAACAGCCATATTTGAAAGTGACATCTAATTGAGGACAGACAAAGTGATGAATCAGAACAATGTGAGAAAATGAGTCAGAGACATGATACATCCAACTCTCATGAGAACTGATAGGAAAGAAAGGCTACTTAAAGAGCAGTGCAGGGAGTGCAGTTAGTCAGTTCAGTTGAGTTCAGGCAGTGCAGTGGAGTTTAGTCTAGTTGAGTTAGTTGTTCAGTGCAGTTGTGACTGCAGTTGAGTTCAGTTGAGTTCATGTAATTCTGCTTAGTTCAGTTCCTGCAGTCAGTGTAGTTAGTGCAGTTGAGTTTGTGGAATTCGAAGGCAGTTTTCCAAGTAGAACAATTCAGTCAGAAGTTGAGAGAAGCCAATTCGAATCAGTCAGCTTAGAGAGGAGTTGGACAAGAACAGCTGAGTTGAACCAGCCATGCAAAAGTTCAGAAAGAGCTAGAAAGGGTAAGCTTATTCAACAGTAAGCCTCAAAGATGACAATTACATATGGGGAATAAGAGTTACTTTTACAATAGTCTCTGGGCTAAGGGTTATATAGTTTGTCAGGCATGGGGAGGTATCCTTATTCAGCTCACACTGAGTAAGGCCATCAACACTGTCACTTGGCTCTACAGAAATGTCTAATAGCTGATGTTTTGATATCAGAGAGCAAATTCCATGTGCAGATCAACCTAGAGTTTCTGTACTAAGAAGAGCCATGGAGTTTCTTATCTAAACATGAATCACAGATTCTTTCATCCTTCCTCCTGTCACATTATCCAATGCTACAGACTACTGTGCTTCTTTAATCCATAAGCATCCCTAAACTCCATCCACAAAAAAAACGGACTTGAGGCATGTCTCTGGTTTTCTAAGACAGGACCCTCTTCACTAAACTATCTCTAACCTAAAATCTAGTGTTCGTTCAGTGTTTCATGTTTGCTGAACACTGGGAATAGAACTGATTGGAGAATGGTGGCAGGATGATAATGAGGTAAGTTAGAAGCTGCATAAGAGTGATCAGCTTTCTCAGCAACATCTGGGAGCTTACTACGAAGGTAAATTTCTGCTCCTCACTCCAGGACTGCTAACTCAGAAACTGCCTGCTGGACCCCATCCACCTGCACTTTATCCAGCCCTTCAGCCCACCTATATCCAAGAACCACAGCACTAAGGGAAGCTCTCAGTCATTAGTATGCAGCGAGCTAGTGGCTTTAATTTTAGCAGATATCTGTTATTTATATATTACCAAGAAGAAGGAAGCATAGCAGAAATAATTCAGGTGAAAAAAATGTTTTACTATTTTTCTCAAAATAAGTGTGTAATAAATCATCAGTTAATGATTCATATGTGAAAATAGGCATTCAATTTTACATAAAATGCCACCTCAATAGCTAGATGGATATTATAGTCTCCATTGCCTCTTAGACTCAGAGAAATCAATGGAGACCACAGGAGGAAAATGTTCAAAATAAGAAACCTTGAATTTTTTGTAACTTGAGGATACGGGAGGATGTTTCTTCCCCAAATACATGCCCACCAGCCACAAGCCAGGTGTCCAAAGTTCTACTAGGGAAGACTTATTCTTATTTTTCTCTTGGGGCAAAGATTGTGTAATTATATTTAAATATGCAAATTTCTTCCATCCTACCATTTCCACCAGAGGAATAACACTTTGAAAATGTTATCAGTTCAACTCAACTGTGAATGAATCAACCACAGGTTTTCATCTGAGGTGAAAGATCCTGGAACAGTGTACAGCAGGGCCCCAGTGTGATGGGGAGGAAAACAATGAAGATGAGGAAAGCATTGACTTTAGTCATCTGTAAAACATCCCACTTCTCCATATGAGACCTGGACTGCTTCCATCTGGTTCTTGCCCAACTGTAGACAAATCTTTAAATGTCCAAACATTACTGAAGGAAGACCCCAGACTCAGATAGTATGCAAAAACAAAGAGTGTTTATTCTGTAGAAATGACTAGCATGCAAGGGTCTGTGATTCTTTGTTTTTGCCTCAAATTTTGGGGGAAGGGAGTGTGTGGAACACAGAGGTACTAGGTTACATTCCATTTTCTCTGTTGGGGTGCCTAACTTGGAGGACTCTGTCAGTCACTCAAGGAAGACAAAATGTGGCCTAAGATAGGGGTCCCAGCCTGTGTTTCTCAGATTGTTGGCATCGAAGGCTGTGGTTCTCTAACTCCTGGGCATCCTGGGAACTACCTAAGAGTTAAGAAGGGGACAGGGCCACTGTAGGCTTGAGATGAGCCTGAGGCAGGGGAAATCTGGCTTATCTCAGGATAAGTGCTGAATGAAGAAGGCTCTCTCCCACCCTCTCCCACCCCCACTGTCCTTGAAGGGGACAGACCTTGCAGTCTGTGTGGATCACAGATTAAATACCTTTTGCAGGAAGGAATGTTGGGAAGGGAAGCTTGTTGGCTAAACCCTTGGGGCCCATCTACATACTTCATTAACATGGAACACTCTGGGCTCTCTACAGCATTACCAGTTGTCATGGTCCTCTTAGTGAGGTGTCATGGTCATATGCTCCAGGACAAGAATCTGGTCAGGAGCAGATTCAGATGTCTATCATTCTCAGTTATGAGAATTGCCAGGGTTCCTTAATCTGCTGGACCTTACCAGTGTCTGTCTGGTACCATTAGCCCCACAGAGGTCAACTATTTTTTGAAATGGTGACTCCAGATAAAGGCATGCAGGTTATAGGGAACCAAGAAGTCTCTAGAAGGATTACAGGTGGTCAGTTGTCTGCATTCTTATGTCATGGACATTTAACTATAGGATGAGATAGGGCTACCCAGCACATACATATGGCTCATTCGAGATAAGATATTTTCTCATTTTTGTGATTATTTCCAAGCTGGTTTTTTTTTTTTTTTTTTTTTTGGAGGGGGTAATGATCTTGTTCTGGATTTTATGGTCTGTCCCTGGAGCTGATGTCTTATGGCCTTGTTTATGGGATTTATAATCTGTTCCTGGAGCTGGTGCTTACGGCCTTCTTTCTAAAATCAGGCCTGGTCCTTAAATGGAGACAAATGGGGTCCATGTTGTTGTCCTTTCATTTTTTTTCTATTCTTTCAATTCTCAAATGTTCAGTGGACAAAAATCTCATAGGTTTAAGCTTTTCAAAATGTGTCAAAGTGCTGGAGAGATGGCTCAGAGGTGAAGAGCATTGACTGCTCTTCCAGAGATCCTGAGTCCAATTCCCAGCAACCACATGGTGGCTCACAACCATCTGTAATGGGATCTGATGCCCTCTTCTGGTGTGTGTGAAGATAGCTACAGTGCACTCATACAAATAAACAAAAAATGTGTCAAAGATTATTCTTTCATGAATTATTTCTATAATTCATAAAAATACTTGACAGTTGGGCATTAGTGGTATACACCTTTAATCCCAGAATACAAGAGGCAGAGGCAGGAGGATACTGTGAGTACCAGGCCAGACTGATCTGCAAAGCTAGTGCCAGAACAGCCAAGGGTACACAAGGAAACCTTGTCTCAAAAAAACCAAAACCAAAACCAAAAAAAAAAAAAAAAAAAAGTAAAAAACAAACAAACAGAAAACACATCATAGTCTTTTAGTATTAAGTATGTGAAGAAAGAAAAATAAACTACATACAAATCATTGTGTTGGGAGGTCAGCATTTTGTCCAGCTTCACTAAAACTCATATTATTGTGACTAATATAAAGACAATCTAGTGTTCAGAGATGACATTTTTACTAGCACCCAAATATTATCTTCTGATGACAGTTTATTTTATTCCAGTAAATGGAAATGTTAATGATAGCCAAATTAATGGATATTCAAGGCTTTCAATTCCTTTTTTTCCAGCCAAGCTGAACTTTGAGGAGGAAGCAAATGCTATTTTTAGTAATTCCTTCCACATTGTTTATTTGAGATATTTTCTTTTTCTCATATGATGTCTTCTGATAAACTGAAGAGAAAGAATTCCTTGTGTTTTATGAAAGAGCCAAGTTGAGTGGTTAATTAATAACTTTGAAAGGGTTTTAAGCCACTACCCTACCCTCTAATAAAGACTGAGAGGTCTCAAGTTTTCTTTTTGTTCTTGGCAGTACAGTCCTGGACATAAAAACAACTAACCAGTTCCCCATAAATCATTTTGGAGAGATAAAATGCCTGGCTTTCTGATGGACCATTTACATTGTATAATCCCCAAATCCCAGGAACTCAGGGCTATTAGTAGAAACTCTTGTGCATATATACTCTTTTAAGTCTTTCCTCTTGTCACTTCTTAAGAAAGGAAAAAGACACAATGAATAATAATGATGTTTCCTGGACTTACACATCTCAGAAGGAAGAAATCAGAGATAGCCCAATCTTCTGGCATTCGTAGCTTTAGATTTTCCTATATGTTATCTTTTCTCTTTACAAACATTATTTTCTGAGCCATAAGATACACCTAAAGCTGTTTGCTCAGACAGAAGCACTACTACCTACTAGTCAATCAGGCCCAAATGCTAGGAATTAACCTGTTGGTTTTGTTCATAGTCACTCAGTTTTTTCAACCTTGCTAATTAGCTCATCGAAGTTTTACCTTCAGGACATTTATTTCAAACTTTGCTTTCTGTCTTCTCCACTGATAACTGTTTTTTTTTCACCACCAACATCAGTTGGAGCCTCCCTACGACACCTTGTTTCCTGTGAGAGTCTAAATCATCTTGTAATATATGAATCAGACCATATGCTTGACTTGGCTGCTCAGTGCAGACTCTCAACTCAAACACACTCATTGTCTTCCCCTTGTATCCTTGCACAACAAGCACCTGCCATTCAGGTCTCAGCTTCCACAATGACTCTATGGATGAGAGCTTTTTGAAATGTGTTCCTTCCCCATCTATTTTCATTTCCCTGGTCAAAACACTCTGTAATATCCCACTTTTAATTGTTCATTTGATTACTTATCATGCATAAAGTGTCTCACTAAGAAATATCTGTTACAATGTTCAAATATAAAAAGAATGTAAATATTCATCAGTGAACAGATGAATAAGAAAACTGTGAAATATATATATATATATGCCACTGAATGATGTTCAGTCATAGAGGTAATCCTGTCATTTTTAACCTGGACAAATCGCGAAAGATAATATGCTATGTAAAATAAGCCAGAAAGACAGATAGTACATGATTTCAGTCTTAAGTGGAATCTGAAATAGCTTAAATCACAGAAACAGAGACAGTGAATCATGGTTGCCAGGGCTCATGGTTTAAGAACAAGAGAGAAAATATTAAATAGATACTGGTCAAAGAACAAAATTTCAGCTAGGTATTGTAGAAGCCACATGGGATTTTAGCAATTGAGAATCTTTGGTGAAAGGATTGAGAACTGGGAGTTCAGGAGCTGTCTGGACTACACAATGTATCCCTCTTTCAAAACAAAATATGCCCAAGTCAAACTAAAACAACTATGAGAGGCTTGTAAAACTGCAAATGCATATAAGAACAGAGTCTAAGAGTTCTATTGATCAAAGTAGTAACTATAGGTAACAATTTTAGCACACCTGAAACTGCTAATAGACTACATGTCCTCCTTAGTTTTAATTATCAGCTTGACACATACTCGGGATATACATACAGAAAAATATGACTGAGGAATTGCTTCATATAGTTTACCCCATGGGCATACTCATAGAGCAGTTACTTTATTTGTTGCTCTCCTTAGGAGGGTTCCGTAGTGGGTTCCATTCCGAGGCAGGGGGTGTTAGGATGTATAAAAAAGCTGGCTAAACATGAACCTAGCCATGAACCAGCAAATAACATTCCTCCATAGTTTCTACTTCAAGTTCCTACTCTGACTTGTGAAATTCAATTCAATTCAATTAAATATAGTTCCTCAATAAGAGCCTGAATCTGTAAGCTGAAATAAACCCTTTCTTCCTCTAAGTTGTTCTTGATCGTGCTGTTTTATCACAGCCACAGAAATGAAACTACAAGAGTTCATTTTAGGTGAACTCACCTAACAGTAGCATCAATTAGTGAGGCCATTAATAAATAAGTTTAATATAGCCAGTCCACAATGGACACATTTGTTAAACACTATATGCTGCTCTGTCATAGCAAACTGACCTTTATGAGTCTACTTATATTGAGTAGGCAAGGCCTTGGTCACACGACTATACCCCATATATAAGGAAGCTAAGGAAGCTCTCCCAATGCCTGAAGGTTATTTTACTTCCCCTTGACCCTGGTATTGCTACTCAGACCCCCAAGGGCATCACTATAAGACACAATGTTAGTATTCCCTCTGAACAACAAAGCACAAAGCTCAAAACAGTGTTCTAAAGATGATAGAGCAGAGGTGTTTCTTCAGGTAATCCATAATGGCGGGTATCTAGGATATCCTGGATCTGTCCTTCACAATTTCGCTAACCTGGAAAAGTTACTTTAGTCTGTTTGTCTACAAGGCATGTATATTTTAAAATTAATATCTGATCTATCTACTTGAAAAAGTTTATTTATGAATGAAATAGTATAGCTAAAATGCTTTGTA
Organism: Mastomys natalensis; assembly: GCA_021653895.1. Classification (NCBI taxonomy): domain Eukaryota; kingdom Metazoa; phylum Chordata; class Mammalia; order Rodentia; family Muridae; genus Mastomys; species Mastomys natalensis. The sequence continues at coordinate 935,372 of JAJTUV010001328.1, read as the reverse complement.
TTCTGAATACCTGTCATGTTTAAGATCATAAACATAAACATGCTCATATGGCTAGAACATATAATGAAGAAGTGTTAAATGATTTATGAATTTTATTTACCATGATAACCAATTAATTTATGCTTAATTCAAACGGTTACTTTCATCAGAATATTAGGTTTTCTTTGTAAAATTGTTTGCAAGTGATTTCCCAAACATTCTCGGTTCTTCTCTGTGTCAGTCCATGTACAATGATACTTACCTGGGAGTCCCAAGGATGTCCTTAGGTAGAAAAATGCCTCCTTCCTAAAAATAACTAGTTAACAATAGCAATGTCAGCTTATTTCCAGGTCCTCTATGAAATTACATTGGTCTGTTTTTATGCCAGATCTAGGCTTTAGTATAATCTGAGATCAGATTTGGAGATACCTCTGTCTGTGTTCTTACTCCAAAATTACTTTGTCTACTCACTGTCTTTTATGATTCTGTATTTCTTTGATTTTAAAAAGAATAATTGTTTACAACATATGTGCAGGGAGGCCTAGGTTCAGCCCATGGAGGTAGATCTGTGTAGACTAGGTATGCTCCACAGTTGGTGATTCAGTCTCTGAGAGCTCCAAGGGTTCAGGTTCGTTTACTCTGTTGATCTTCCTGTGCAGTTCCTATCTCCTTAGGGCCCTCAATCCTTCCCCTATTCTTCTATAAGAGTCCTCAAGCTCCATCCACTGTTTGGCTCTGGATGTCTGTATCTGTCTGAGTCAGCTGCTGGTTAGAGCCTCTCAGAGGACAGCTTGCCGGTCTGTTCTCAGGCTGGAGGTTTAGCTCCTGGGAGCTCTGGTTGAATCTTTTGATACTCGTTCTAAAAAGGACAAAAACACCCTCACTTTGGTCTTCCTCCTTCTTCTTGAGTTTCATGAGGTTTATGCATTGCATCTTAGGTATTGTGTGTTTTGGGGCTAATATCCGCTTATCAGTGAGTGCATACCATGTGTTTTCTTTTGTGATTGGGTCATCTCACTCAGGATGTATTTTCTAGCTCCAAATGTGCAGCTTGGTTTTCATGTAGGTCTCAAACATCTGGAGTGGGGGCTATCCCAAAACATGCAGCCTGTATATGGAGTATGGTCTTCTAAAAAAAAAAAAAAAAAAAAAAACAGTTGTTCAGTTATTCATGGAATATTATTTTTTTTATATCTCTTGTATTCAGTTTGCAACTACTTCAATGAGAATTTTTGTATGTATATTCATGAGGGATATTGGACTATAATTTATATATTTTTGTTGGGTCTACACTTGATTTCACTATTTCAATATTATTTGCTTTGTGAAGGAGCTTATTGTGGTTCTGAATTTTTTTAAACATAACTCAAAAAGTGTTGCTTGTTTGAAGGCCCTATAGAATTCTTGTATAAGTATATCTGACCCTTGGTATTTTGCTTGTTTGTTTATTTTCATTTTATTCTGTTTGAATGCTTTTTAAATTTTTTTTTTTGATTTGCTGAAAATAAAAATTAAAAAAAAAAAAAAAAAAAAAAAGAATAATTGTTTTATTTTTAGGATGTGAGTAGGCACACAAGTGCAGGTGCCGACACAGGTCAGAAGAGGACACCAGAAACCTCTGAAGCTGGAGTTACAGGTGGTTGTAAGCTGCCTGACATGGGTGTTGGAAACCAAATTCTGGTCATTTGTAAGAGTAATAAATGCTCTTAACCACCGAGCCATCTATTTCTCTAGCCTCCATGGATTTTATTTTTTTTAAGCCTGTGAAATACAGCATCAGAATTTTGATGTGTATTACATTGAATCTGTAGGTTAATTTTGGTGGCACAGCCATTGCAGAGATACTCCCAGGCATAACTGTATGATAATTTTCTAGTGCTTTCTCTTGACTATCATGCCTTCGAGGCCTAAGCTCGGCTGCTCTGCATTTCCAGTTCAAAGTCATTTGCACTTCATCAATTATTAGGTTGCTATTTGATTCAACAGTGTCTTGAGGCTCCTTCTTACTTATTTAAATACTCAGGAATATAAACTATGTGAGCTTGTATGAACTTCCAGCTTAATGAGCAAACGTTTCAGCAGTTTTTCTCAGATGGACAGGTTTAAGAATTGTACTATAAGGTTTCCTGAAGTGTATAAAAGAAAGAAAAGTTCTTAAATGGGGTAGGGGAAGATAGTTGCATTTCAGGTCCCTGTTGACTTTTCTTGCAAATCAGTATATGTATTAAAATACATCCTTTTTAGTTCTCAATATTATCAATTTATCCTTAAACTGACTTCTTATAGATCATATAGGTCTACATATAATGAATCTGTCTTCTCACTGACTGCAGATCATACAGAGAAGTTTGTGATAGTAAAAGGTTAAGTTTAGAATTAAAGTTCTTGATGCCACTGTGGACTGCTATCCCATGTTTCTAATGGCTCTTTGAGACCTCGCCCAAATTCTGGATCTGTATCCCAAATCTAGAGCTTAGGTTTTATGAGTTTGATCACATACATCCAGGAAAGACAAGGGGAGGTCAGAGTACATTTTAGAGCTAGTTCTCTCCTTCCACTGGAGAATTTGCAACTGAATTCATAACATCAGGTTTGAAAGGAAGTGCCTTTTCCCACTGAGACATCATGATAGCCACCTCCCACACTGCATAAGTTGTAATTCATTGGACTTTTGGTCATAGCAATGAGAAAGATAACTCAGTACAATTGTACCAGGGTTTATAGCCTAAGTATATTTTCCCCAATAACATATGTTGTCACACCTATAATTTTTCTAGAGATAGAAGCCACATTACCACCAAGTTGAATAATTATTATTTACAAATCATAATCACACTCTTTTAAATAATGTTCATGTCTGTTGTTGCAGAATTTTAAGTTTTGTTTATTTATTGATTTTTTTTTTTTAACACATGGGTTTTTCGGTGTATTCCTGGTTTGTCTGGAATTCCTTCTGTAGACCGGACTGGCTTCAGACTCTGAGATCTATGTGCCTCTTCCTCCTGGAGTGATAGGCTTACATACATTTTGCACTACTACTGAGCAGAATTTTAACATGAGTCTTCAAGGCTCCCATATCTTCTTTATTCAGTTATGCTCTTTTTGAGGTGTTGTGAAAGCATTTTTAAAACCTAAAGTCTTGACTTAGCTGACCTTAAGGTACAGAGTCGTATAGATGGGCCTGTTCTAACCAGACACCATTTATCTGGTTGTTCGCAGGGAATCAAATCAAAGAGATCTGAAATCTGAACAGAATTCATTGTTCAATAGGTGCTCTTGATATGGAGGTAGTCACATGCAAGGCTGGGGAACACTTCAAAGAGCTCAGTAAGACTCTTAGCCAAAAGTTAACAAGGAAGGGGTGACTTTAGTTGTAAAATTACAATCAGTAGAATTCTATCAAAATCTGGAATGAACCCTCTAAGACCAATACTTTTTCCCCTCTCTATTCTGGCCTACAAAATTGTCAACTAAGCATTATTTGAGCTACTTGCTACTTGTTAAGTTTTATGATTGTTGATTCTAAGGCAATAGGTAACAAATGCAGTATTCTTCTCAGTGTTCATGTTTCTTTCTTATCTATTATTTCCATGCAGCTATGTACAAAAATGCTGTCTGATAGCAGCACTAGAGAGGCTACCAGGTGACCACAGGAGAGGTCTGTTGTTGAAGATCATTTGTTTGGTTATGTTAGAGGAAAATGACTCAGTTGTAAGAATAAATTAAATAGAAAAATTAGCAGAACTATCTGATCAAAATGACTAACAATCATTCTTAAGATTGAGAGTCATACTAGGAAATGTGGGCAGAGATCTCTGATGAAATTGCATGCCTCAATCTAGAGCAAGCAATTTTCCAATAAAAGCAAGTGGTTAAGAAAACAGAGAGGGAAAACTATGTTAGATGATCCCCCTGGAATGCACAATTAAATTCATATCTTTAAGGTACAAATTTAACACTCTACCACTAGGTGTACCTCAATCTTGCTGAGCTGTGTTTTGCTTTTCCAAAGTTTTTGTCTCGTTACTATGATGGGAGGATTTGAAACCTGGAAGTCCCTGGAGATGACAGGGAAAGTATGTTAATGAGAATTCCCCATAGGAAAGCAGTACAGAGATGCCTCCACTCAGCCTGGAAAGAATGAATCATGATTCATCAATTAAAAATTAACCAACTGAGTAAGACCAAGAGAAGTTAAACATCTCCTACAGGTATAAGCCTACAAGGCATAAAAAATAAAACATAAATTTATGAATATTGACAAATATCATTTGCAAACTCAAAGTTATTGATGATTCATCCCCATTCCAACATCACAAGTCTCTAAAGAGCTAGGGTCTTGCAGGGCTTCAACAAAGCTTTTTCTGCCACTAGAGCTACTACTGAGGTGAAACCAGGACTTACAAGGAGTCCGTGAAACACTTCTCAGAATCTAGAGTCAGGCATGCATCAATTAAAAAAAAAGAAGCATCAATAGCAAAGTATCTGGTTCTCAAAAATGTACCAGTTGTCTCTCATGGACTGTTTATTCAGGAACAGACCTAGGTTTTGTAATTATTCATTCAGACACCTCCTGTAATGACCCGTTCCATTCGGGTCAGTCAACAGGGTCTCCAGCGTAGGAGTGACAATACCTGCTTCCAGTTCCTTCAGTGTCCTTCACTGTATCCTGCTTACTGGAGCCCAATGTTGAGGCACCACTTTGTACCTGCCCGGAGCTGCCCCAGGTTTGGGGACCACTATATCCGGCCTGAGCTGCTGCTTTGGCCTGCGGGTCAGGGTCTAGCAAGAGAGAGTGGGGAATGGAAGGGCGAGAGATGCAAGGAATGGAGACAAGACAGAGAGTCTGTTCAAGCCCTGGTCCCTGTTCCCTTTATTGAAAGGAAATCATGGAATTATATATATATATATATAAAAGCATAAGCAGGGGAATGCAGTTGAAGACACTTTACCACGTGCACCTTGCAGCTGGGGTCACCAAACAACAAAACAAGATATGGGAGAAAAACATGATGTTTATCAGAGCGTGCTCAGCTGTTGTAGGCTGTTGAAAACAAGTCTCTTGTCAGGGTATATGGCTTGAGATGACTGCAAAGATGATAGCCGCTTTCTGCCAGAAGTTGGCTCCCAACAACCTCCCAATTTTTATACCCACTTATGAATGGGATCATTCCTGTCGTTGGCATAAACACTGGTGAATAAGGTGTTTTTCCATTATTCTTTGCTTCACTCTCTTATCAGTTCAACAAACAATGAGAGGCTATAATGTGTCAGGCACTGGGCAAAGTCTTTGGGATTTGAAAACAGAAGAATTATGAAATAGCACATATTCTCACAGTGTTTGCTGCCTTGTATCATAAAAAAAAAAATAGTAAATGTAACACATTATGATAAGGGATAGGCTAGGAAAATACAAGGAATAGAGTGTTCTGGGCAGGAAGAACCTATCATATAGAACCCAGAGTTAAGAAGGCAGCCTAAGAGGGAAGTAAGGAGGTGTCTGTCTGTGAGTATTTATCTGTCTTTGCTCATGAGCACAATGATTGTGGGGGAGAATGGGAAAGATGAGATCAGAGGGGGAAGCACAGGCTAAATTATACCTCCCTGAAGGTAATCTTACTTCAGCAAACTTGCCCAGAGCTATTATCCAAAGAGCTCTGTTTATACCAAGACAAAGATAAGGGCCCAATACTACTTTAGAATAAGTCTTAAAGACAACAAAAGACTTAAGGCTTAAGGCTCCCTAACACAGCAGCTTTTATGTAAATTCCAAAAGCTGTTTGACTCTTCTGCTTTTATGAAGCAACCATTCTGTCTGACATCTTTTTATGAGAGGCTATTAAAGTCACTAGTGGCTCATAAAGATAGTTGCTGTGTACTTTGGTGTGACACCAGGGTCGACAGGCTTTAAACTCACAGTATCATAGACGTCAGATGCCATGGTACAAGCACCTACTCAGAGTAACAAGGCTTTCTTAGTTTTTTTTTTTTTTTTTTAAATACTTTTGGAGACAGCATCAGATAGATCCTCGTTCTACCATTTTTTTTCCTTGCCCCAGTTTCAGCAAGCTCATAGAGTTTAAGGTATAGATTTTCTGGTATAGATCTGATTTGTCAGGATCTGTTGGTGGTATTTTAGGGCAGGAGTGATGCCAATGTCTGGTCTAATAAAAGTTAATCACAAGTGGACTGAGGTTGACAATTGAGTAGACTCACTCTGAGAACTGCATGCACACTCATATGCAATAATAGGTCCAGTTGAAAAGCAAACTCCATTTCCCCAAATTCCAAAAGGAAGAAGGGACAATGGCTATCTGTAGTGTCTATTAGCATACCAAAGTGCATGCTGGCTCCTCCAGTATCACAAGTACCTGTTACAAATTTCAGAATCTATATTAGCATCCTAGCCTTTCTCACCTCCCCACTTACCCTAAACTTCTACAGCTCAGTTTTCCTTATCCTTAGCTATCCACTCTAATTACATCCCTACTATTGTAGCTATACTCTCTGGGGTAGTTTGAATATGCTTGGCCCAGGGAGTGGTACTATTAGGAGGTGTGGCCTTGTTGGAGGAAGTGTGTCACTGTTGGGGTGGGCATTGAAAGACCCTCCTCCTATCTGCCAGGAAACAAATCTTCTCCTGTTTGCCTTCTGAACAAGCTTCAGAACTCTCAGCTGTCATGTCTTCCTGGAAGCTGCCATATTCTTGCCTTGATGATAATGGACAGAACCAGGAAGACAGCCCCAATTAAGTGTTATCCTTTATAACTGTTGCCCTGGTCGTGGTGTCTCTTCATAGCAGTAAAACTCTAACTAAGACAGTCTCTTTGTCTCCCTCCTTTCCCTCTCTTGAAAAACCCCCCACTCTCCCTCTCTCTATGCTCCCCCCCTTGCTTTGTTCCTACTTCTCTCCTGGTTAGGTTCAGTCTGCTGGACAGGTTCAGTCTATTACTTTCTCTCTCTACTCTGGACTCTTCCAGATCCCTCTAGCTGTTCTCACTTTCACATCTGCAATACCCCTCCCTCCAACCATACCCCAGGAGCAGTCATGTTGTCAGTTTATACATAATGGCTTCTCTGTCAATGACAGATGTTAAGCATGACAAGAGTCCCATAATATTACATCCGTTACTGATGCCATAGCCATATTGATCTGTGCAAATAATTTTACGATACTTCCATTGCAGATAAATTATTTTATGATTAATTTCTCAGGATATGTGGAATGACAGATGACTAGCCTTAATTTGCTCCTCAGAGCAACTTCATGCTTTGCGGTTTTGTTTCCTGTTCTGCACACAGAGATCATTTGTATAGATTGTATCACAGGCTGTGCTGTCTGATTTCCAGTGAGGCTCAACAGTGGAAGACACCAGCCGAAGGGGGCGGAGAGGAGATGACAGTGAGACTAGAATATTAGTTTACTTCTTTGACTCTATTTCTACTAACTACATCTTTCTTGGATGTCTGTCTCTGTTTCTGTGTCTTTCTGTCTCTGTCTTTTTCTCATTGTCTTTCTGTCTCTGTCTGTATCTCTGTTTTTCACTCTGTCTGCCACTGTGTTTCTGACTCTGTCTCTGTCTGTCTCTGTCTCTCTGTCTCTCTCTGTCTCTCTCTGTCTCTCTCTGTCTCTCTCTGTCTCTCTCTGTCTCTCTCTGTCTCTCTCTCTCTCTCTCTCTCTCTCTCCTAAAGCTTCAGATACACTGTTGCTGGCTTTATAGTATTTCATCTTTTTTTTTTTAAATGGTTCTCTTTGTCCTTGCCTTCCCGCCTACATCTTTATAATTTTTCCTTCACTAACTTCATTTCTTTTTTCTTTTTTTTTTTTTTTTTCATTTCTTGATGTTAGTGAGCCCTTCCCTTGTTTGCTTTCTAGGTTCTGATTTATACATTCCAAAGCATACTCCTTTCTTCTTACATTAGCAATGGAAAGAGCATAGCTTGCCACTGTATCTAAAATAATAACTGCTATTATTAACTGTTATTTGGAAATTACAATTCACTAAATATGTCCACATATATTCTCTCATCTCTTATCACTTATACACAGCAATGGTAAACTCAGCTCTTACCTGCTCTACTGAAAAAATAGTTATGTAAAATAAATATAATTGTTTTTTTTAATTACTGAATCCAAAATGCAAGTCACATTCTTAGGAAATCAAAAATATCACATTGAGTACCATCTTAAAGTTTAAAGACGTAGTGTCTCATTACATAAATTATACCTGCTTCTTTCATCTGGGGCTTAGATTGTCCAAATTAGGTGGTATTCATTTTTAAGCTATTAGGGCTATTGGCAAATTATCATGAAAAGCAGAAACAGAGGTCAAAAATTAATTATGAGTAGGTAGTCCTCTAAGACTATCTTTTATAGAAGTAATTGAGTCAACTTATAATAGAAATCTGCCATTCTACTTGTACATATAACATCATACAGACAAATCAATCACCATAGAAACTGCTCACTTGCAAGGCGAAGGAACAGGAAGAAAAAGAAGGAATATTTGTCCTAGAGGGACAAAGGACTGCCTCTGGATAGAGAGGAGAGACAGATATGGCCTATAGGCAAATGGTGGTTTATAAAGGCAAAAAGGGAAACTCACTGTTAGGAGGAGTGGTTTGTTTTTAATTGGACATGTTAATTAGGTGACAGATTGGGGGAATGGGGTGGAGAGGGTGGGTGTGGTTGGGTGGGTGGGTGTTGAACTTCAATACTTTGACCTTGGTATTCACCTCGGGAGGAGGAAGTGGCCAAAGAAGAAAACAGACCTTGGTGGCTAGCTTTATTGAATACTATCTAACTGTATAACAAGGAGAGGGAATGGAAAAAGGGAAAGGCCTACCAGAGCCATGCTGGCCATGCTCTAGCTTGCTAGAGCCCTTCAAGTTGACAATCAGTTTAATGGCATACTCAATTACCTGATGACTGTTGTATAAAGTAAAATTGAAACCTCTAACCAGCCAGTTTCTGGACTTACAGTAAGAATTTGGTCACTCACGGACCATAAGGAAAATTCCTGTGGTAAAAACAAGGGAATTGATAGTCTTCTTACTAAATTAAGAGAAGGTGGACCTTCAAGAAAGTTAGGATTCAAACTTACTGGATGAAACTAGGTTACCTTCATTAAAATAGAGGAAATAAGAGCCTACTTAACTGAATTTAAAAAAAAAATAGTGATTATATGAAAAAAATTTCAAAAAATTTTATGTTTGTGTACATCAAACATAACAGAGCTAGCCCATGTTGCACACAATAATAATTATACACCTTTAAGAGAGGGGCAAGCATCACAAAAGACATGCTCTGTTTGAAAATAATGCACTCTGTGCTGGCAGATATATCAGCATCAGGTAGACTCTCAGCTTGCCTCTGAATAGCTAGCATCAACTTCAGTGACCTCATCTGATTCAAGACACAATGTTTCTAACAAAGCTCAGTTTGGGATGAAGCTTTTGAATTAGAAAGTGATTTCCACTGACGTTCTAGAAAAAAAAAAAGTAATCTGAGCATAGGAAAAGGAAGTAAAGGAGCTTGGGAGAAAGCTTTGTTGCCCAAGAACCTGCCTTGTAGGCATGAGAACCTGGGCTTGCTGCCTAGAATCTATGTAAGAAAAAGGCAAGCATAGTAGCATGCACATGTAATCTCAGTTCTGGGGATGTGGAGATAGATGGATTCCTAGGACTTGTTGGCCAGCCAGTTTATAATGGTCGTGCCTTAGGAATGACACCTTAGCTTACCTTTCCTTCTCTACACAGAGAGCCATGTGTGCACATGTGCACATATACACAAATGCCCATCTGCATATACAAATGCACATTCATACATACATACACAAAAGAAAAAGAAATATAAGACATTATTATATTCTGTATAAAGGAACATTTGATTTATGGATAGGGAAGTAATTGGAAATTGGTGACATTAAAAGCTGCAGACTGAGAAGGAAGGGAATTTGCACCAAACTAAGAGTGAGTGGGCAGAAGAGATATAAAGATAGAGAATTTAATCCATAAAAAATTGAAAAGAAAAAGTTGTTGCAAAGTAGGAAAGCAGTTGCTATGTGAATCTATAGTTGCTATTTATAGAATGCTGTAACAGCTGGTCTGGAAGATTTCTAGTCTTATTAATTTATCACTGTAAAATGTGATCCCAGATATCCAGCTACCCATGGCTTATCCTAATGATTCAGGAAGTTTCCTAGTGAAAGAGAAAGAGCCCGCTGTGTGATATTTTATATGCCTAGGAATGATCAACTAACGGATTAGCTAAAGGACTCTTTTACCTTAATGATCCCGTCAGTCACTAATTCAACCAATGAAGGAAGGATCTTAAGATCAAAGGAGGTGATGTTTCATGTGTAGAAGAGCTGTGAGTGTTTGAAGGCAAACCGGATGAAATCAATAGAGATGAGAAATTGATCATGTTAAAAGACAAAGTGGGGGGGGGTACAAAGAAAAAAAATCTCCAAGAAAGAAAATTGAAGATAGTACAGGGCCTTCCAGAGCCCAGTTTCCACTGCCTTGGGAGATGGTCTCCATGACCCATTCTCTCATCTCATCCTTCAACCTGACAATTTTTCCTTTCCTTTCTTTCCCACCTCACGTATATCTCTTGTATCCAGTCAGATTATGAAGTGCAACATAAATATCAGCAGGGTTAACTTTTATAAGGTTATAAGGTTATATTGTTGTAATCCTGGTCTTAAGCTGAAAGCAAAGTGAACGAGTGTTTCCCACGTACCTCACTTTCTATGTAGTTCCATAAGCCATATTTTCTCATTTGAGAGAAAAGCAGAATGAGCTCACTCATTGATAAAAACCTGAATATAATTGATCTCACAGACATGGAGGATAGAGAGTTCACCACTAGATGCCAGAGAGACTTCGCTGGAGGAACAAAGGTGGAACAACGGGCACAAGCAGATAAAAATAAGAAAAGGTAGTATGCTTCTACAGTGTGCATAATGAAAACATTCTATTTCCCCATTGCTAGAAGAAATGATTCTAAATATTTTCCCTCAAAGAAATATAAGAGTTTGAAGCAGTAAATATATTTACCCTGATTTGAACAATACATAACAATATTTTGATAACATACATACATCAAAACATTACATAGACCCCATTAGTATGTATGTTTATGTAACTTAAAGATAAATGATAAAATCTAAAATTATACTTTTAAAAACTTCATCCAATTTATTCTCAGAAAAGGATTTTTTTTCTAATTCTAGAGGTGAGTAATTAGCTCATGAAAAGAGGCATCCTGATGTCATCATAGTTAAAACGAGCTTCCAAGTCACATGGCCAGGAAAAAAACCCACTATTTATTGGCTGTTGTCATCTTCCTTGCTTATTAAATGGCCGTAGCACTTTTTCTCTATAAGAAAGTTTTAACTGTTTGAACAGTATAGAGTTTAATCCTAGGAGCCAGTACAACATTAACAGTCTGCCAATGAAAGACTGCCATTAGCTGCAACCTGAACTACAAACAGATAGATTAAGCCCAGAAAACATTATGTCAGACAGTTATACATCCGTGGTGACAGTCTATATCAGTAAACTTACAATTGACATTATCATTGTCCTCATCTAGAATCTTTAAAGAACATTTTATTGTTTTTTAGTTGTACATGTGGGTCTGTATTTGAGTATGTGCATATGAGGGTAGGAGTCCAAAGACATAACAGGTGTCATATCCCTTGGAGCTAGAGTTTGAGGGAGTTGTTTACTACATGACATGGGTTCTAGAAACAGAAACTAAGTCCTCTTCAAGAATAGTATGTGTTCTTAACCATGGATCCATCTGTCTAACCACTAGAAATTTTAAAACATGATTAAAGATATGGAGTCAAACTCAGTCTCCTGCCAACATACAGAGTTAATTATTGATGTCATACTATTGTCCCCAAGATGGAACAGTTGAAAAATCAAAGGATGCAATGTATTGACTTGACAGTTCAGAAGATAAATAAGGATATCCATTTTAATTTAACTTCCCAAGCACCCAAGCTGTCACTCAAGATTATTGTTATGCCAATGATCTGGCATGAAATATTGTTGTAATTCCTGACATTAGATCCATGGTGGAGCATTGTTTTAGAGTGACAGCCCAGTGGAAAATTCCCAGTTCTTTCCCTTGCAATCTGGGCTGGCAAGGTTTAATTAAAACAGCCAAACTGCAAGCTGCCTCAGAAGATTTTATAATGAAATTGCTGGCTGGCCTTTAGTGATAATGGTGTTACAGACCATTGCTTATTGTCACATGAGCTTACTTGGTATAAAATGATTGGTCCTTCAGTAAAAGAAGCCAAGACTTTTTATTGCTGTCATTTTTGCTGCTTTTACTGGCAACAAAACTAGGAGATTTAAAGTTTCAGTTGTCCTCATAAATATACCTAATCATGGAAAAGCAAGGGAAGGATGCCACGTTAAAGGCCATGCATTTGAAAATGTACTGGAAGCTAAAAGTAGTATCTTAAGGACTTCAAATTCTATTCCAATTACTAAGAGAAAAATAGTGTGGGCAGGACTCAGGTAGGTCATTTTGGAGCCCCTACTCCCTGATTCTTTCAGAGCACGAATGAGGCCAGCAAGGGCTCAGTTCTGTTGGCAAGTAATGATCTAGCCTTCTTTTTCTCCTAGTCATTTGTTCTCCACGGACCATTCTAAAACTTTATGGCTGGGAAGCCTATCTGAGACAGGCTACTCTTCTCACTTTACAGATACTAGCTCTCAACCTTCATAAGGTAATATATGCTCTCCTTGTCCTTTTCATCATTCCCCCCTTTTAAGTCATTTGAGACTTCAATCTATTGTTTTCCAGTAAGCTCAAACCTCCCCTTTCTCTTACTTTTTAGAGAAGCTATGGAGACATCAACCAAATAATTCAACTGGATCTAGCTTCATTTCTCTAGTCATAACTCCAGTTTCTTACCATGGCTTTGAAACTTAGTTCATGTATTATGAATCTACAGAGCATGTATATGCATGCTCAGATTTAGACGGAATGTGAAAGTAAGTCACTAGGCAGTTTTTGTTGAATTATTGTAGGCAGATTTAGTATAACTCCACTGGAAATGTATCTTATTTTTAAACAAAGGAAGAAAACCACATATTATAAAAGGTAAGATACGTTCTGCAAGTAGTGTTGGAGAAATAGGATAACTACAGAAGAAAACAAACTAGATTCTGTTTGCACTCACAGGTAAAAATGAACTCAAATGGATCAAAAGCTTAAATGTAAGAAACCCACAGTATGAAACTGCTTAGAGAAAATGAAGAAGAAAGCTGTAGGCCATTGAGCACATATGAGTAGATCCTTAAAAAAACACAGGAAATATAAAGAAATCTGACAACTCGGATGACAACAAAGTCACTTCTACACAGCAAAAGCCATGGTCAGCAGGGCTGGCAAGATGATATAGTGGGCAAAATATCTTTTCACCAAGCCTGATGACCTGAGTTCTATTTCTGAGATTCATGTGATAGGAGGGGAGAGCTGATTCATGCCAGCTGTATACTGACCACTATATGTTCATGACACATACATGTATAAATAAATAAATAAATAAACTAAATTTAAAAAGTAACAAAAACAGAAAACAAAATGAAATGAAATTTATCAACAACTAAAGTGACAACCTACAGAATGAGAGAAAATATTCACAAATTAGTCATTAAATGTCCAATTACATAAAAATGTAAAACATTGTCAATAGGGAAATGAAAATTACCTCAGAGTCTCTTTCTCTCCATCTCCTTCTTTAATCCACTCATTTATCTGTCCCAAGCTGGTCTTGAACTTGTAATCCTCCTGACTCAAGCATCCTCAGTGGTAGCCTTATAGGCATGAACTACCATACTCAGTCAAAAAAGCTGGGGTACTCTTATGTCTTGTGTATGGGAATAAAAAATAGAGTAATATGCAGAACAGTATAGTGATTCTTCAAAGAATTGAAAATTGAGCTATAATATGATGAAAACCAATACTTGGAATACATTTAAAAAGAAATATAATCAAAATGGTAAAAAGCTATCTGAAGTCATGTTGTGCTGCAGTAGCCAATATACAGAACATGTGGTACTCATATGCACAACAGAATGTCACTCAGAAATCAAATAGAATATAATTCCATAAGTTAGAGCAACATCCATGGTGGTTCTTTTGTTTGTTTGTCCACTTGACACAAGCAAGCTAAAGTCATCTGGGAAGAGAGAACCTTACCTAAGAAAATGTCTTCAGATTGCCCTACAGACAAGTGTGTGTGTGGATTCTCTTGATTAATGATAGATGTGGGAAGGCACAGCCCACTGAGGATAGTGCTACCCCTGTGGTCATGGGTGGCAGAAGAAAGTAAACTAAGAAAACCATAGGGAACAAGCCAGTAATCAGCATCCCTTCATGATCTCTGCACCAGCTCCTGCCTCCAGTTCCTCTCCTGACTCCCCTCAACGATACACTTTGATTGGTATCTATAAGCCAAAAATTTTCCTGTCTTTGAAGATTATCATCTAGGAATCTTCAAGATGCTATATCTGTCTGTCTGTTTTCTCCACAGCAGGGCTTCCTATGAATATATTGCTGTTTTTCTTATTTTGAAAATGTTATTAGGGCAATGAGAATTTTTGATAATGATATACTATAGGCCTATTGAGAATATATACTTTAATTATTTCTTTTATTGTTTGAGATTTTAATATAGTTACATCATTGCTTCTCCATTTCATCCCTTCAAGCCCTCCCATAAACTTCTCTTGCTCTCTTTCAAATTCATGGCCTTTTCACCCCTTAATTGTTGTTATACACATACAAACACAAACATACACACATATTTCTACATAAATACAAAAATACAACCAGCTTAGTATGTATGATGCTGCTTGTATCTATGTTTTTAGGACATCTATCTTGTCTTGGAACCTTATGTACAGGTACCAAAATGTTTACCAAGTATCTCATGATAGTCACTCAGCTATTCGAGCCATAAAGGCAGAAAAAGTTTTGACAGTGGATACTAAGTGAATATAAGTCTTTAATTGTTAATAAAACCAAGCTTGATTCTTTTTGACTTTCTTCCATAGTATAAACACATTCTAGAGATAGCTATAGAAGTACACTCAACTACATTTGAATTCAATAATGGTTGTTAATTATGAAAACATGAGCAAGTATGTTAG
Source organism: Mastomys natalensis (assembly GCA_021653895.1). Classification (NCBI taxonomy): domain Eukaryota; kingdom Metazoa; phylum Chordata; class Mammalia; order Rodentia; family Muridae; genus Mastomys; species Mastomys natalensis. The sequence continues at coordinate 920,210 of JAJTUV010001328.1, read as the reverse complement.
CCTCTCGAGACTCAGATTCCTAACATGAAATATTATGGATAAAAGAGTATTGACTGCATGGAGCTCTTGAGTGGAAGTCAAGAGTTGATTCATTGGGCATACAACTAATAAAGCTTATATCAATACAATTTTGCACTAGGACAGACCATAATAAACCAGGATGTAGGTGACAAACACGGAAAAACAAAAGTTTCTACTTTGTGTGTACTAACCAATTGTTCTAGTACAGTGCTTGGCTCAGAGTGTATGCTCAATAAGTATATAATCAATAGATTAATCATAAGTGCATTTGAACATACAGAGAGCACAGAATTTTTTTCACAAATTTTTGTATTTGTTCACTTAACATTTATAAAGGACTAATGTCTGCATTTGCTAAATTATATTTCTAATAATGAAATTGATATAAGTGAAGAATATGGGAATATGGATGCTACCAACATTGGGACATGTGACAAGTCATACATTCTTCCAGCATCTATTAACTCTACAAGTAATGAGTTTTTCATAAATATGCATATGGACCCTGGCTACAGAATTTATACCCCAATAGCCAGAGTAAAATAGGTAAGAATTTCCTTACTGTCTAAAATCTCAATGTATTTAGCCCGAATCCTTCATCCATGTAAACTTGCAAGCAATTTATTTCCATTTTCTACCTGTAGATAAACAACTGATGATTTTGGTGTTTGCACATCCGATACAGTTGGGTCATCAAGTGCACTCCTGCTAGAAAGCCTCTAAATCTATATGCCAACCTAGCTTAAATGTACACATTTAGCTCTGTTGCTTAACCCGCGAGCCAGTGACTCCATAAATGTGTTTCTCCAAATTGCCAACACTTTTTAATATACCTACCAAAAATAGGTCAGAAATTTCTTATATTTTGTTCTCACATTGTACAAAATATTTGTTGTACATTCACAATGAACCAGGTGATTTAGACTCATTTTCATCTGTACATTCCAAATGTCATTTGGAATGACATTTTATTAATTGAACTTTAATTAATTTCTATATTTTTAAAACATCATAAATTTGAAACTTCTGTTTATTTATTTGTTTGTTTGTAAGATGGGATCTTGTGTAGCACAGACTGGCCCCAAACTTGCTAGTAGTCAAGGATAATCCTCCACTCCTCATCTTCCATCCTCCATCTCTCAATCGTTGGATTACAGGTACATAGCACCAAACTTGCCTCACACCTTTGGTTTGCTAAATGACCATCTAGATCATTTCACCTGAAACGATCAAGAGCCAAAGCAAAGTGCTAATTTCAGTAACTCAAACCTGTTTAGCTACATCAAAATGGCCTTTTACAACAGAATTGCCATTTTCATAATAGTTATGGACTGAGAGGAATGAATAATCAAAAGAGCAATGTATAAAATTAGAATTGATTTGATTTAAAATATCTCTATTGATTCTTTGAGAATATCCTACATGCATGCTGACATTTATCCACTTTCCTCAAATCGTCCCATATTCACCTCCCTTCCCTAAATCCCTTCTTTTGGTTTTCATTATTTTTAAACTTTAGAGCCAATTTGTGCTGCCCATATACTTGGGTGTGTGGCCATCCACTGAAATATGATTGATCCTCCATGGATTTTTTCTTCCTTGAATTTGTATGAGTTTGTGCTTCTAGTCATTACCACTGTAAGTTCATATGTGCAACTGCCCTGGTATGTCTAGAAAGTATTGTTTTATTTAGTGCCTCTGTCTGTTACAATCTTTCTACCCCTTTATCATCACAGTGATCCCTGAGCCTTCAAGGTAGTACATGTAATATAGATATTCCATTTCTGGCTGAGAACTCCACAGTTTCTCATTCTCTGAAGCTTGGCAGTTATGGGGGTCTCTGCACTAACTGCCTAGCACTGCAAAAAGAATCATCGCCAAAGAAGTTTGAGAGATTCACTAATCTATGAGTATAATGAAAACTGCTTAGGAGTTGGTTTAATACTATTTCCATTAAAACCAGGAATGAGAGAAAAGGTGTCTACTCTTGTTTACTCTGTTTAATATAGTGATTGAAATCATAGTTATAATGCATTTTTTGTTTTGTTTTATTTTGTTTTTCAAGACAGGGTTTCTCTATGTAGTGCTGGCTGCTGTGGAGCTCACTCAGAAGACTAGATTATCTTGAATGCAGAGATCCGTCTGTCTCTGTCTTCTGAGTACTGGGATTCAGGGCAATGTCTTGCTCAGGCAGGTCTCAAACTCATGATCCTCCCGCCTCTGCCTCTTTCAGTGCCTGCTATCATGCCTCACTAGAACCATATGCTATAATGCATTTAATGTAACACATATATCGTGACTAGATGAAGGGGGACTTTTGACTCTATATATTGTTACTATAGTCATACAGTTGGATGACTAGGATGTGGAACCGGGCATTTCTTTTCATTGTATCAAATACACAAAAATAAATAGAAAAAAAGAAGATTAAAAATTTCTAAGTTGTTTAAAAACATAAACACTCAATTTGTATTAATATTTTCACTTATATTATTCAAGTATTATAAACATGATTTTCAAAATGCTTGAAGAAATTATCTACTGTCATGTTTATATGATTAATAGTCAGAGCAAATGTGTTTTCAAAGGCAAAGATTAACCCATTCTACAGATCAGAATTATCCATAATTCTAAAAAAATCACTTAATGGGGTGTTTGCCTGCTCTGAACCTCACTGTCAAAACCATTAACATACATTCCATGTAGGCCATGGAGATGTTTTATGGTGCAATCAAGAGTATTCACAGGGAGTGCACGCCCCTGTCTGTTTGCCATGGCTCTGTTTATTTACTCACTGATTTATGAAGTACAATGTGTTGCAAAGGCTTTCTTGGTAATTATGGAAAATTGCTAAGGTTCTCTGCATACTATTTCTCATTATAGTATAACAAGACTTCCCAGAGAATTCAATTATGTAAACTAAAGATTAAGGATCGTATCCAAGTATGAAAAACTCATTAACCGATGTAAATTTCAATTAATTCAGAAAAAAAGAATCTAATCCAACATTTGATTGATTATGTAGACTAGTGATTAGTAATCTTATAATGAAAATTATTGATTCTCTCTCCAGAAAATCTGGGCCAGGTAAAGATCTCCCAATTGAGAAAATAAAGCATAAAATAAGTGACTTTTTGTTTACCAACAAGTTGGTGAACAGCAATAGGCCAGGCCCAACCATCAGTACCTTCTGTTTCTGAGCTGTAAATCTTCTATCACTATATTGAGTTATGCCTATCCTAAGTAAATATTGGAGTTGGGTAAGGCTTAGGCTCTGCATATTGTTCTTCTCATTGGCACCTCCACAATTCCAACATTAGAAAAATAAGGCTCCAAAAACTGTTCCCAGTGTCTCATAGCCTTTTTGAACCTTACCATGTTCCCCTTAGAAGACTAAAGCATTCATAGGACTGGCAGTTTTCCATCCCTTCTGCTCATTGCATCCTTGAATATGGAGCAGTATTTGCTTGTTCCTTCACAAATATTCCTTCTATGTTCTCTATAATTCTGTAAACCCCACTGCGTATTTAACATCCCTAAACATTTTTTTATTTTTACTATAAATGAAGCCAAGCTATTTCTCACACATTTCTTCTCCTGAAATCTTTTAGAACCAAAAAATAAAACAACAACAAACAAACAAACAAAAAGAATACCTTTTTATACCCCATTTACACAAAAATTGGAAAGTGAAATATCCTTCATGCTTTCCTTTATGGTCTCAGATCATTTGGCCCTTCCTTTCTTCAGCTCTGGACCACAGTATCAGAGATCCCATTTTGGCTCCCATCTTCTCTGCCTCTGAGATCACCTCTTCTATTAGGAAACTCATCCATGGTTCCACCTTGATCTACTCTCCATTGCTGATGTTACCACTTTCTATCTTTACTTCCCTTTTTTTCAACCTTAAACACTATGCTCAGTTACTGATATCTGGTTCTTGATGCTCTCTCCTTCTGTATACTATACCTAAAAATCTCTGGTTAAATTTGAATATCTCTGTGTTTAGATTAGGTAGGAAAATTAATTTATACTCAGGAGTATAAATATCAGGTGGACAAACAATAATTACAGGAATATCTATTAAGTTTCTCTAATAAACTTGCTTTGCCCCACTATTAAATCTTCATTCCTATTTTCTCAAAAGTGGTAACGTTGAGTCATTCTTTGTGAGGACAGAGGAACCATTTGATGCAAACTCCCACTTGTCGCCTCTATAAGTTAGTTTCTCCATGTCAATACATGTCTCCCCATCTCTAGTCCTGTTAAAATAAATGTGTTTTGTATTCAAAATCTATTCTGCCCTTATCTTGGGAACCTAACTCATTATTGCTGAGTTCCTAACATATTAAGACATGTAAAAATATTAGCAGGCTCATGATTTCTAAGGGCCTAAAGGAGTCACTGTTTTTTAAACTCAAATCTATACTTACCTAAAGTATCAGATTTGAATACTACTTTTATTTACCCCTAGACATAAGCCACGCACCCAAGGCATGTGGTGAGTCTAGAATTTACTAATTTACAAATTTTTAAAAGCAAGGTTAGATATTCATTTTGCATAGTAATCAACAAACCAATCCAGTGTCTCCCCTGACCCAAGAGTCAAGACATTATTAATCTTATATTCTGTGCCATACAGAGAATGATGTACAATGTCCATGCTTTTGGTTTCCAGTAAATGAATATATCCAATAGGTATCAAATAAAAGTAAAAGAGCAATTAAAAAGTATCAGCTATATAGAAGCAGCAGGTTAATAGCAAAGCATCAAGTCAGGTACTTCCAAGATCCATCAGGCATGACTGGAAAAGCACAACTAGGAGATCAAACAAAAATAACATCATTATATCAATTATTGACAACACTCGACATGAAGCCCTCATGCTGGAGTTTCTGATTAAGATATTTTCTAGTAGAGCAGCATTCTCTTTATGGGTAAACTTACGACTTCTGATCCTTCCAGCAGGTGCTTTTATTCCATGTGATAAACACTAGTAACCTCTGGTTGAAAATAGTTTACCTTCTAGCTGTTCTCTGGTCAAGGATGCAACAACTTAACCTTTTCCTGTCTTCTGTTCTCCTCTTTCCCTGTCACAGATATAGGGGATATTGTTCCCCAGGGAAGACTTTCAGAGGATACTTGAACTAAACATGCTGGCATCTGAGATAAGTGATCTCTTGTTCTTAGAGACAGCTTTCAACAAGCACAAATAGCACATGGCCATTTACCAACATAATTTGAATTATACCTCCTTTGAACATAAATGGAATTCAATAATACTCTCTTCTATATTCAAGTTGTTATATGTGTATTCCTCAAAATTCCTATTTTTAAACCAAAACTTCAAGATGATAGTATTAAAAGGAAATACTTAGATGTTAAGGGCAAGACTCTCATGAGTAAACTATGAGAATAAAACTTTTATTAATTATAAGACAGTTTATGATATGTTGTTACACCTGTCTGGATAGATAAAGACATAGATACAATATTTTAATTCACTTTCTAATTTTTCTAGTACTTATTAGAATCTGAAGTTTAAGAGTCAATGAGGATATTAGAGACTCTTTGTTCAACATCATTTTATAGGCTCAGCAAAACCCTGCCTGCTATTCCACACGGGTATCTCCAAGTCTTCTGTCACTCAAAAATGTCGCTTTGTTTCACAAAGGCAATCCTCTGTCCTCTGGTAGCTGAACTACATAGATTTTAAGTTAAACATCCACATAACTTTATGTGAATGTTTAAAACTTAGAAATATGTTTAAATGGATGGCATATCAAACTTTACATCAGCATCAAATCGTTAACAAATTTTAAATCTTTAGTGAGTGTGATATTTGTGTTCTTCAGCAAAAACATTGTCAAAAAACTATAGTTTAAGAATGAGAGCATCATAAAAATGCTAAATATAAGACTATGAAAACTCTGTGGTCTATCCATGACAAACACCATGGGAGGGAGGCTGCATTTGCAAGATGGTTTTTTTTTAGTTTTTTTAAATGATGAGTTTTTCTCTTTTAGTCTGCTGAACTATTCGCTACTGAACTAATGAATCTTTAATTACATCAAAGAGTAATAGGGCTTTGTTATTTATGCTGATGATATTTTCAGTGATAAATCTAAGTGATTTGCATATTTATGAGGAGGTTTTGTTTTGAGTTTTTGAGACAGAATCTCTGTGTTCAGGCTGGACTCAAGCTCACAGCAATCCTCCTACCTCAGCTTCCTGTGTGCAAAGACTACATGCATGTATCACTCTTCTTAACTTCTGTTCAGTTTTGACAAATGTATAGTATAGTGATACTACAGGGAAATTCAACAATGTTGGCCACAGTGCTTTTGGTGATGGTGGGAAAGGCATGTATGTGTCTAGTCTGTTTTGGTAGCCACTCACTACATTGGCTACTGAATGGTTGAAAGGTGACTACTGGATTAAGAAACTAAATAAATAACTTTATTAAGTTTATAATTACAACTTTAATGATTGAAAACATAATTTAAATATGTGTGAGGGGTGAACTTTGTACATTTCCTCACCACAGCAAGTGGATGTTATCATCACCAGGTAGCTCTACTCTGGGCCGCTCTGCTGCCACCAACCTGTTTCCCACTCTGGCAAAGAGAAATGGCACGGGATGCAGGCAGACTCACTGGTAGGCAGATTCCAGCTGAGGGGATGTGTAACTGCTTCCACAATCACACATTTAACTTGGGTGAGTTTTCATTTATCCATTTTCATGCTTCCTTACAAGTTCTTACTTGTCGGAGACCACAAAGGTCTTTTAAGATTTCTTTTAGAAGTTGTGGGCTTAACTCTCAAATTTGGCCCTACTAGAATAAAATCTTTGTATAAGGATATCAAATACCTTTACTAGTTATTTTTGAAAGACTCTTTTTTATCCTTTATTGGAATAAATTAGTGTTCTTGCCCCAAATAATTTTGCTTGAAACACAAAGCAGTTTGTGAACTCTGTATTTTATATCTGTCCTCACACCAAATTAGCTTTCTTATTTTTAAATCAGTTGCTATTAGTCATTTAAGTTGCTATTTAGGTTTTTTTTTTTTTAACAAGATATAAGTAGTTTTCAGTTCAATTTTAGAATTAACTTGTCAATTTCTATTAGAGAAATATCACACTGGAGTATTTCAATTTGTTTTTTTAAAACTCTATAAACCAGTTAGAGGTTAGTAGATATTTTAATTATACTATACCATCAGATCCATGATAATCTCTACTAATTTTGATTATATAAATTTTTCTCAGTAGTGTTTTAAATTTTTTCTCAGCCTCAGTTGCTATTCTCTATATTTACCCCATGAAGAGTTTAGAGGTAAAACTCTTCTGTCTTTCATTTGCTTTTTAGTATTTCACATATTTTTTTTCTCACTGTTAGAAATGGACCCAGTGGATGTTTTATATGCTAGGCAAGCATTCTGCCACTGAATGATGCCCTTTTGCATTCCAGTATCTTAATGTAGTGTTTAAATTTATTTGACAATATATTGAAAGTATATACCTGAAATTTGTAAGATCACATCACCTCTTCAAGATTCCTTAAAGTAAACTCTATGCAAATAGATATCAATCATGAGTCTAAAACAAAAGTTTAGAAATCTACTTTGTTAATATTGTATCAGAATTTTATTATCTACCTACATTGCAACATATGAAGTATTAGGATATCTTACTTTTAGTCTGCTACAATCTGAAATGTTAGGAACAAAGTCGATAGCCAGCTGTAGTTTCTACAAAGGGACTTATATTTGCACATTACATAGGTAAGAATTCATTGATCAAGAAACCCAAATCTGCAGTCATGTTTTTAAAAATGTTATAATTCCATCTGCCAACACACCTCTTAAAATGTACTAGGACAAATCAAGACTAATGAGTCTGCACATTTGCATGATACAACAGCCAACTTGCAAAGTCTCCCCTATCTTTCACAGCACAAAAAATGCTCAACATTGATTAATTTTTTAGATGTAAGACCTAAAACTATTAAATTACTAGGGGAAATGTGGACTTTGTTAAGTATATCAAGACACTGGAATAAGCAAGAATATTTTGTATAATAATTCAAAAGCACAGGAAACAAAGCAAAATAAATGAGATTTCACCAAATTAAGAAGCTTCTCCACAACAAAGGAAGCAATCAAGAGTGTGAAGTGATGCCATGCAAAAATGAGAGAAATTGTTTGCAAATGGCACCTCTGAGAAGAGACTAATAAGAACAACATACAAGGAACTAAACAAACTCAGTAGCAAACAAACTCCAAATTTTAAAGGAAGAAAAGATCTAAAACAATGTTCAAGGGAAAACAAACTAATAGTTATGCGATAAAATATCCAAATCACTAATTATCAGAGAACTGCAAATTAAAACCAAAATAAGATAGTATACCCCTGGAATTAAACAAACAAACAGAACAGAACTGTCTTTGTACACAGTTATTGTAATGTAAATTAGTACCTGTGTATGGAAAACTGTGAAAATTTCATAATATGAACTAGATAGGGTCTATAATCAGAAAATTAAAAATCATTCCACTGAAGAAACATTTTTGCGCTCATACCCAGTGCAGCACAACTCAAAATGGCCAAAAATGGAAAGAACTCAACTGGACATCAATGATCAAAATGGAAAAAAAGATGCTTATGCAACATCCCTGTAATGCATACAAAGAGTAAAATGCTGTCATATAATACAACATCCATGGACCCAACAGCATATAAAAAAACTTGAGGCCATTATTTTAAGAAAAATATTTTCTGTTGCATACAAGGAACACACCTCAGGAATAAAGATAGACATTACCTCAGAATAAAGGGCTGGAAAAAAAGTTTTCCAAACAAATGTACTCAAGAAGCAAGCAGAAATAGCCATTCTAATATCTAATAAAATAGATTTTCAATAAAAATTAATCAAAAGAGACAGGGAAGAACATTTCATATTCATCAGAGGAAAAAAATATCTACCTAGATGGTATTTCATTTCTTAATATGTATGCCCCAAACATAAGGACACACACATATGTAAAAGAAACATTGCTAAAGCTCAAATCACACACTGAACCCCATACATTAATAATGGGAGACTTCAACACACCACTTTTACCAACTGACATGTCATTCAAACAAAAACTAAGCATAGAAATAATGAAACTATCCAATATCATGAATCAAATGGACCTAACAGACATCTAGAGAATATTTCAACCAAGCACTTCATGGATCCTTCTCCAAAACTGAGCATATAACCTCAACAGATACAAGAATATTGAAATAACACCTTGTATCTTATCAGGCCACCATGGATTAAAGCTGGATTTCAGCAAAAACAGAAACACCAGAAAGCCTACACACTCATGAAAACTGAAAAACTCGATGATCTCTGGGTCAGGCAAAAAATAACAACTTTCTAGAACTCAATGAAAATGAAGGCATAGCATATCCAAATTTATAGGACACACTGAAGGAAGCTCAGAGGACGGTCATAGCACTAAGTGAGTCTATAAAGAAATTAGAAATTTCTCATTCCAGCAATTTAAAAGGTCTAGGAGAAAACTCTCTAGGAAAAAAGAAGCAAACAGACTAAGGAGTAGATGGCAGGAAATAATCAAAATTGGGGCTGAAATCAATTAATTAGAAACAAAGAAAACAATACAAAGTATCAATAAAACCAAGAGCAGGTTCTTTGAGAAAATCAACAAGAGAGATAAACCCATAGCCAACATAACCAAAAGACAGAAAGACAGTATCCATATAAACAAAATCAGAAATGAAAAGAGAAACATAACAACAATGAGGAAATTCAAAGAATCATTACATCTTACTTCAAAAGTCTTTACTCCACAAAATTGGAAAATTTTAACAAAATGGATAATTTTTCTAGACAGCACTTACCAAAGTTAAATAAATATCAGTAAGCTATCTAAACAATCCCATAACCTCTAAGGAAATAGAAGCAGCCATTAATTTAAAATCTTTCAACCAAAAAGAACCCAGGGCCAGATGGGTTTAGTACAGACTTCTACCAGACCTTTAAAGAAGAGCTAATACCAATACTCAAATTATTCTACAAATTAAAAGAGAAGGAACATGGCAAAACTCATATGAAGCCTCAGCCACCCTTATTCGTCAACCACATAGACTCAGCAAAGAAAGATTATTTTATACCAATGTCTCTTATGAACATTGATACAAATATATTCAATAAAATACTCACAAACTGAATCCAGGAACACATCAAAACCAACATCCAATATGATAAAATAGGCTTTATCCCAGGGATGCAGGGATGGTTTCAATATAATGTTGTAATAGTTTTATCTATGAATAGATTATAAAGCTAATGTATTGTTCACTTTCATTGGGTGGCTTGTGAACTGTATGCCACTAAAATTAATGATTAAAAGCTTCCATTTAATTAAATAACTTGTAGGTTATCTAATGCTATTTATTTTATTTTAAACTCTGAAAATACAAAGGATAAAACTGTAATGTTTTGGGAAACAGATATAGTATGTGTCAAAATAATATGATCAGGTGCCTTGCCTTAGAGACTTGATGTGCAGGGGTTAGGAGATACCCAGGGGTTCCCAGCCACTTAGATGATATGATACACACACACACACACACACACACACACACACACACACACACACACAACATATATAAAATCAAGAAAACATATATCTCAAGATAATGGATTTACTTGAAGAAAGACAAAAAAGATGTGGCTAAGATTGGGAAAGAGTCTTCAGATGCATCTACAATATTACATTCCATTATAAAAGAAAACCCAGAATAGCATGACATGTTTTTCAAGAAATTTATTAAATCACTCTTGTTGGTTTTATTTGGATAATTGGCATGAGGCAATTATCCTAATGCTAAATTGGTATTGTCAAGTTTGTATTAATAGAAATGCAGTCTATGAGATTTTTCTACCTAGTACATCTAGAAAAGAAATAGGGACCTGGGTCTCTGGTTAACTGTGACTTGCTGTGCTTTAATGCTGCTTATTTCCTGAGCTCTACTGTTAATCTCTGCTTAGTCCCTACCCACCCATACTGATTTTATAAAACCAAATCAGATGTAACATAATTAAATGAGGGTTTGACTACTAAATAATTTAACAGACACCACCCCATACTCTGACATACTGAACTGTGAAGGGGACGTGGGCTATTGGTTCCAATCTAGTTGTGAGCTTGAGATAACTTCGAATGGTTAACATATAAAAAAAAAATCCTGTTATATCAACTTTATGATGAAGTATTTGGTTTATTAAATTTCTTGGTCACTTGTCATAGAACTTACTTTTATTCCTGGTGTTCAAGTAACTTTTCCAAACCAAGTGTCAAGTCTGCCCTGGATTGTTTGCCACCTTAGTTCACAAACCTCACTCAAAGCCTCTTTTGCCCTTACCCTGGATGTTTCCATACTCATGTACTTCTCTCTCTTACTCATTTGCCATGCATCTAAGACCCATATTATTATTGTGTTATGATATAATCTATCAATATTTGTATTTCTTATTATATTTATTATATTGCCTTAAGTGTCTTTACAACATAGTTTCCCAGTTTCAGTCAAAAGAGGGTAACAACATTTGGTTTATTTTTGCTGTGTTTACTTCCTAGTCAAAATGCTGAAGATAAATATTTAGAAGACAATCTTTGCATTTGATGAACGTGGTTCAAAACATCCTTTTAGAGTGTTGCTAATGTGATTTGCAGTGTGATTTATTAAATGTCCATTTACATTTTTGCTATTAAGTCTTTGCTACTTTGGTTAACGAGGCATATACTCTCAGCATTAATCTGGAAACAGAGACGCACAGTTTTCTGATATTACCACAGAGCAGATCAGAGTTACCTGCTACTCCTCTGGCAGCTCTGTTCCCTCAGAACATCGGAATGAGCGCAACCTTTTCTGTCACTCAGTAAAATGGAAAAGAAGTTCTTAATTTTCAAAAAAAAAAATAATCTCAGGTTGGGTCAAACAAACAAACGAACCAATCTTACAGGAGCTAGAACAGCAGTTCTCAACCTGTGCATTATAATACCCTTGATATCATGAATATATCAGATATATACATTACAATTCATAACAGTAGCAAAATAACAGTTATGAAATAGCAATGAAATAACTTTACGGTTGGGGATTACCACAATATGGGGAACTGTAATCAAAGGTTACAGTATTAGGAAAGTTAGAATCGCTGATGTAGAAAGATGAGGAACCTGGTTTTCATTTTCTCTGGTTGTACTTTATCCAATGGAAGGAAATTGGTTTCAGGGCTGACTCTCTTCCGTCCATCCTCAGTTTGGCCATGAAAACCTTAACTCCAGTCCTCAGTGCCCTATATCGGGAAATTAGGGTGTGGAGCTTTTCTAAGGATGTAAAGTCTTACACAAGAGATTCTAACTTCCACAGAGCCTGAGTACTTCCCTTGGACAATGTTTGAGAACTTCCTCTCCTCTTTACATCACTAAAGAAGACGGACTGACATCTCACCTCTCCTGGTTCCTCTGTCTTAATCTTCACATGATTTCCTTGATCTCCAGGAGTTGTTTATTCCTTTTCCATCCTGACAATGTTTTGTCTAAGAAATACATGCAGAGACCATACCATTTGCTTTCTTTATTCCTCTGTACACACACACACACACACACACACACAAACATACATCCTCACAAGATCTCCCTGTAAGGAAACATGGAAATAACGTTTGCTTAGGTGAATTTACAATATGATTTATGGGGGTGATGTTTTGCATCACAGTTTTGCATAAGATGCAACACGACATAACAAGTTGATTTTTGCCTCAAACATTCCCCATTAGATATGCTCCTTTGATTTGTAGAAGCTATAATTCATTTGTTCATTTTCTGGCTCAAAAGGAGAAGGTTTAAGGATTCAGAAGAAGACAATATATGTTTGAGATGAAGAATGATATTGTAAAACAGATTATTAATGGGGCAGCCCGTAAATACGCATAAGCTTGGAAAAGTTGCCTACAAGCAAAAGCTTAAAAGAGAAGGATGCAGGACCACACCCTGCAGCATGCTCACTCAACAAGACTGACAGGTGAGGCTTCAAATGTAGAAATGAAAAAAATCTGTGAGGACCCACATGGCAAGCAACGTGAATTTAACCAGCAAAGTTGTGGACAGTGAAGCTACTTAAATGAAGCTACTGGTTTTGTTGTTGTTCATGTTCTTGTTGTCTTCTTAATCATTCCATTTGTTTACATCTCAAATGATATCCCACTTCCCATCCACAAGCCCCGCATCTCACAACTTCCCTCTCCTCCCTCCCTTTTGCCTCTATGAGGGTGCTTCCTCATCCACCCACTCTCTCCCACTCCACCCCTCCAGCATACCCCTACGCTGGGGCATCAAATCTCCACAGGACCAAGGGCCTCCACTTCCATTGCTGTCAGGCAAGGCCATCCTCTGCTACATATGTATCTGGAGCCATGGATTCTTCCCTGTATATTCCTTGGTTGGTGGTCTAGTTCCTGGGAGCATTGGGTGGTCCGGCCAGCTGATGTTGTTCTGCCTATGGGATTGCAATTCCTCTTAGCTCCTACAGTCCTTCTGCTCCAACATACAACAAGGACACATGCTCCACTATGTTTATAGCAGCCTTATTTATAATAGCCAGAAGCTGGAAACAACCCAGATGTCCTTCAAAAGAGGAATGGATACAGAAAATGTGGTTCATTTACACAATGGAGTAGTACTCAGCTATTAAAAACAATGACTTCATGAAATTCTCAGGCAAGTTGATGGAACTAGAAAATATCATCCTGAGTTAGGTAACCCAGACACAAAAGAATACACATGGTATGGATTCAGTGATAAGTGGATATTAGCCTAAAAACGAAGCTAGTGTTAAATGAAAGCTACTTAAACATTACCCTCTGGGAAGGGATCAAGAGCCAGCAGTCTCCCATTAAGAACACTCCCTGTATATTCAGGAAGATCAGGTCATCTAATTATTGCTAAAACTTAAGAGAAAATGGGCTTGAGGTAGCTGGATGGAGTAGTATCATTAGGTGCAAGGGGAGAGAATGTTCTGAACATTTCTTCTACATACAGAAAGAAAGTCCTGATGGACATGAGTATGATCTTCATCTACCTCAGGACCTTTCTCACTCTCTCTAGATGAAAAATGCCTGTAAAGACCTTGCTCTGCTCTAGTTATCAGTGAAATGGCTACATTTATATGACTTCCACAGCACAACTGGGATTTTCATGGTAGGAACTAAGGGAAGCCTTGGGCCACAAGTGCCTCTGGCTTTCTTCCTCCCTGAATAAATAACATTTAGATTTTTAGATCTCCATTGACATAGTTTTTGGCTTGGAAAATTAAAATTAATTTGTTTATATATCAAATATTTTAAATAAAAATTTCTACTAATAAAATTAATGTCCTTTTATCATTTTTCCCAATTCCCTTCCTATGCCTCAGAGCCCACAAATGTACGCTTCCAACTCCAGAATTTTTACATATCCCCTCAATGCCATTAAAACTATGCCCATATCCGACCCTGTAGGAGGACCAGCAGTCTCAATTAACCTGGACCCCGGAGATCCCTTAAACACTGAACCACCAACCAGGCAGCATATACCAGCTGATATGAGACTCCCAACACATATGCAGCAGAGGACTGCTGGGTCTAGGTTCAGTCAGAGAGAAGATGCATCAAACCTTCAAGAGACTGGAGGCCCCAGGGAGTTTACAGGTCCGGTTGGGTGGAGGGGTGGGTGATGGGGACATCCTCATGGAGACCGGGAGTCGGGAGGAGGTATCAGATGTGGAACAGTTAGAGGGTAGACTGGAGTGGGGGAATAAAATCTTGAGTGTAGAAAAAAATAAATAAAAGACAAAACAAACAAACAAAAAATTATGCCCATCTCATAGTTAATGATAAATCATTGTGGTCTTGAAAATATCAAGAGGACAGATTTCTAAAGTATTTTGCCACAGCAAAAGATTAAATTAAAATCAGAAATAATGTGCTCATCCTTTGCTTCGAAGTCATCATACTTTGACCAAGTTAGACCACTAGCTTTCTGCTGTCATAGCCAAGAACCAGCCCATGTCACCACCGTCTCTTCCTCTTTCCTCCCCATTTTATGATTCTGAACAGTTACCTAAACTGTTATAATTAATCAAACTTCATCTTTTGACTCAAGTCTGTAAGATGAGGGTATCAATATCACCAACCTAGCCTTCCTTTCAGCCCTTCTGGATCCCATCTGCTAACAGCCACTTCTTTGATTTTACCTTTACATAATCGGTATGGTTTATAATTGTCCTATCTTCACAATTGCATGTTCCATAATTTTTGAATATAGGTTTCTCAAGGAGTATGTGAGTTAGGGTGCAATTCTTGCTTTCATTGAGAGGGATATTTAATTACCATTCTAATTTTTTGATATTTTCATACTTGTATATAATACACTGTGACCACAGTCACTCTTCACTACCCTTTTACATCTCTACCCATTCCTGCCTATCTTCTTTTCAACTTTCCCCGCTCCTACCATCATGTCCCTCCATTCCTCCCTTCCTCTTAGTCTGCCTTCCTTCCTTTCTCCTTTCCTTCCTGCTCACCTGTCTTCATTCATTCCTTTCTACCTCTTTCCCTTCCTTCCCTCTATCATTCTTTTTTCTTCCTTCTTTCCCATTTTTCTTCTTTCTTCCTTCCTTCCCATCTTCTTTTTCTTTCTTCCTTTCCACCTTTCTTCTTCCTTGCCTCCTTTCTTTCACTATTATAAAGGTCTCCATAGCTGATGTGTGTTTGAGATTGCAACAGCATGTCATATCCAGATGATAGCACTTCACAACACTCTTCCTTGCCCTTTGATTTACACAATCCTTCCATGAGGAGGAGGTGACATAAACATCTTATTTAGGGTCAAGTACTCAAAAGCCACTTACTATCAATGCTTTGACCAGTGTCGAGTCCCTGCTTTGACCATTGCCCCATGCCAAATAGGGCTTCTCTGATCAAGGCTGAGAGACAGTCTATAAGTATAAATATAAATGTTTATGTCTTAGTTTGGATTTTTATTGCTGTGATAAAACACCATGACAAAAAGCAACTTAGGAAAAGAATTATTTATTTTATCTTTTGGCTCATACTAGTCCATCATCCAGTTGAAGTCAGTGCAGTAACTCAATGCAGGAATCTGTAGTCAAGAACTGATGTAGAGGCCATGAAGGAGTGCTGCTTACTGGCTTGCTCTTCATAACTTCCTCAGCCTGCCTTCACATACCATCTGGGGCTATAGGCCAATCTGGTCAGTGCATTTTCTTAATTGAAGCTCTCTTTTTCCAAATGACAATAGTTTGTGTCAAGCTGACATAAAAACTAGCCACCACTGTTATTTATAACGGAGTTTAACTGAATGTTGTTTCAGAAAAATATCGACAGTAGATTGAGAGTCTTTGCTCTTCCTAACCACAGGCCTATGATAATGTCTAGAGTACCAACGTATTCAGGGGTATATTGGTGGGATCATTTTCATGCAACTTTGCCAAATGTAATAAGTATTTATATTTTGAACAACAACCAATAAGCCAGAAGTGTATATAGTAGACTTTCTTAGTCCACATCAAATACCTGAGCATGAGGAAAATAAAAAATATGTGAGTATTTACATCAAGTATTGCTTGATCTAAAGCAAATGCTTAATGATGTGCACACCAGGCCACCTCAAAAAGTCATATACCTTCTAACTTTACTACATTTATTTGTTAATGTATACCTCCAGAGGAAAATATTAGAAGACTCTATCTTCTGAATTTGGGGCAGACTGGACAGCCAATCTAAATGAGAATAATAGCAGAACCTTATGAGAGAATATGTCTAGCAATGTTAATAGCCCTTTGGGGAGATGCTGTAAAATTACAAAGAGAAATGCTTTATAAAAATGAAATCTCATCTGATAATGCTAGGGCTAAATCTCTTGAATAAAATATAAACTAAAATAGAATCCATAATCTCCAGTTCATCTCTAGTCTTCAAAAAAGAGTAAAAAATGTCATTATTCTCTTTCTATGCATGTTCTCCAAACAACAATTCAAATTACTTGCCTGAAGCCACAGCAGTGAGCTAAAGGATTTCCCCTATGATATAGTCCCATAAAGCCTAAGGAGTACTGTAAATCAACCACCTGCTTGGACCTGGTATCTGTACTCCCCCTGAACACCTATGCTCCAGTGCCATTCCCTTCCCCACATCCTGCCTTTTTGTGTTTATAACCCCTGTGTGAATAAGTAAATTATGATGTGATTTAAATAACTAAATAAATAAAAAAATTAAAAAAAATTACTATATTTTAACGAATACAAATTTGTATGTTGTGGAGAGGTTTCACATGGTTGCAGCCTAGGAAAAGCTGGCTTCTGTGAATCACGCAGTTTGTTTCACCTGACCTTGCTAACTAGAAAGAAACACTGTTGTGTTTTGAAACTGAAATGTTCCCCACAAGCTTCCTTTGAAAGCCTACTTGTCTGCTGTCAAGGTTATTCCAGGGGGGGTAGAAACCTTTAGGCAGATGGCACTAGTGTGCAGAAGTGGAACTAGGACCAGGCCTCTGAAGGCTGTAGCCTGGCAGCTGATTCTGCTGTGCTGTTGACCACTGTCATGTGCTC